>OY728127.1:1116543302-1117168302 GCA_963277665.1 Viscum album
AAAATCTCTACAATAACAAAATTCTAGGAAGTTCTTCTATACTAATCCTCAAAGTCTATCTTTGGGCTATGTGCTCTAATCAGAGTTTATCTAAATCTAGCTTCCAAGGTTAGTAATAAACTGCCTCTGATACCAATTGTAACGCCCCGACCCCAGCTACCCAGAGTCGGTGCATTACTTCGTAACATTGGCATGATCACAAAAGATCAAGTCTCGAAAGACCGATTAGTTTAGTAGCCTTGGAAACACTAGATACATTCATAAGTCTTTCATTACATCAAAAAGTAAACAAACTACAATAACATGGTCTTCATAGTCCACAATCATATCCCTTTCTGACTACCCCTGCAGGTCACTCATAAATTACTTCTTCACATCCTGGAAAAATATTAAAACATTGAAAGGGGTGAGCTCAGATGCTCAGTAAGGTTAACAATATAGCGGAAGCTTTCATAAATAAACATTAACATTTAAGGAAATGTATAACTAAAACAAAAGCCTTTTAAACTTGAACTTCAACATAATATGGAAAAATTAAAATAAGATAATGCTATTTACTTCTTCACATGGATATTCTACTAGTCGAATAATCACATACAATATCAATAACCACTTTCATAATGAGGGAATGTATAATGCCAGACATTCTGAAACATTTTGTCAAGGCCTCGGCCAAGACATCTAAAATGATTAAGGCCTCGGCCAAAACCATAAATCAAATTGGGAAAGGGCCTCAGCCAATTCCACGTCTAGTTGTCTCATGAGACCTACCGATGCATCGAGGAGCTATAGCGGGCTCCACCCGTCACTTATTAAGTCCAATACATTCCTCATATGAATAGGTTTAAACATATCATAAACCATAACATAATCGTATCACATAAAACATGCATAAAGGAAACATAACATTTCCACATTTCAATCACAAGATATCAATACAACACATTGATATAATAAAAAGGCTTTCAAAACCATTTTCAATACCAAAATAAAAGGACGTTAAAACTTTGTATTTATTTTTCATTAAAAAAAATGATGGCTTGTAGAGGAAGCCGGAAATCAAATAATGGTCACGGCGGCAGAGAAGTCATTGTCGCCGCATAAGTACGGAAAGAAAAACATTCCCTTTTTTCGTTTAGCAAAACGCTTCATATAAAAATATTCCTTTTGAATAAACGTAAAAGTCAAAGGGGTTTATACACCGTATAAAAGAAAGTTGTATATAAAACCAAATATGCCTCAATGAAAGGGGATTGAGACGAAGTCATTAAAAAGATCATTTTTTTAAATAAAGTACATCTATAATGTGTATTCACTATAAGTACACATAAATAATGTAAAAATACAAGATAGGACATAATAATATCATGACATAATTTGAAAGTAGGAGATTAACCCAAAGAATAGAAGTTGGGTTAAGAAGTTCCCTTACCTTGTGTCCGACTTGACTCAACCGTTCTTTAACCTCCTGAATAATAAACTGGAGTTAATATCTACCTTATTAAGAACCATTTTCAATTTCATTATCCTTTTTATATCACTTATTACAATGTTATGAACATTATGTAATTATTTAAGTTAATAACGGTCGTTTTGTCGATCTTTGGTACTTGAGTCAACAATAAACTTCTTATAATTATAAGTTGTTGATGTGGTGAAATATACATTATATCCAGAATTATATTAATGATGTAGATATCATATATATCATATATATACAGTATATACATTCATTTATAATATTACGTAACATTTAGAGGTAAGAAATGAAATGCACCGTTCATGGAGACGGTAAGCCGTACGTACGCATGAACGCTAATTTCATTTCAATTTCATATTTAATGGAATGAAATCATAATGATATAAATGTATGATATAATTCCAGTATAATATAGTGTATAATACCATTTACTCCATCCTTTATACATCCCACATATGGCATTAACGATTCAAATCACTTTGAGGGGGCGGTAGTCCGCACTTCCTTAAATGAAATTATCGCGTTTTACCCATAATGGAAATCATAAAGTATGCCATAAATGAGAAATACAGAAACATAATTAAAACATAAACATATTATATATCATATATAAAAATAGTTACATCTTAATTGCCACCTTTGAAGGTGTTATATGAGTGTTGAACAATCATCGTTTCGTGAGGCAGAAATTCTCCATCCACAGAAACCTCATGTTCTTTAACCATTAGATGTAGGTGTGTGTAAGTGTAGCTCGAATAATTCTTTTAAAAACATCCTAGTATATTGAGTATACTGGTGTTGTTACAAAAGAATTGAATAAAAAGAATTTAGGGGGTTGGAGAAGAAAAATAAACCAAAACAACATTAGAGAAGACATTACCTCAAAATCGGGTAACTCTTTTTGATTTGAGCCAAAGGCTTCCTTGGGAAGAGTTCTGCCCAATGTGAGTCTTCTATGAGTAAGAGAGGGATGTTGGGAGATTATTTGGGCAGAGGTTGGCCGAGCAAAATGGCTTGAAGGTGTGAATAAGGTGGGAGTGGTGGGGGCCTTTTATAAGTGGAGAGGAGGGGCACTTTTGGAAAGATTGAAATGTTACATTATTTCACAATGCTTTTCGGATTCTAAAGGTCCCACACTTATATAATTCTAGGATAAGGTGATAAGGTTTCGAAATATGTTCATCCAATAGGCTTTGGACAAGTGTAAGCCTTGTATTTTTCATTATCTTCTCATTTTATTTAAATCGTTAAATAATGAGGTCATCACCACATCATAATGATGTCATAAATAATTTAATTTATTTAATGTCTAAAAATTATAAAACAAATACTATGATGTAGTAATTCTTTTTAGCTTTCTAATGAATATTTATAATCAAAATTTGGACTTGTTTAACCCCACGTAAAAATTGTTTTAGTAAAACATTTTATGTTTGTGTCATTTTTTTACTTTAACATTAAATAAAAGGTATTTATGTCATTTTCTAAATAAAGTGGCTCCATGGGATCCCCAAGTTGACCCATGGGTTGTCTTGGTAGGACATGACTCATCCAATAGGAGTAGGACAAGTGTCATGCTCATCTCATATTATTATAACATTATTTGTACCTTAAACTACACTAATTACCTCTAATCGCGATTAAGAACTTAAAAGTTACTATTCACCAAAAAATTATTTTGATCTCATTGAACCACATTTTAATTCTTAATGACAACCATGTATGTCGGATTTTTGAAAATCAAATCACAGAAGTGGTAATATTTCATTTAAACGAAAAATCAGTTATTTAACTACCACTTAGTGGTTTCACTATTCATCAAAAATTGAAGTTTTCCAGAACAATGCCAAAATTTCACCCTAAGATATAACTGATATTCAGAATTCAAAAATGATGTCTATTTTACAAAATTCCAAACATATAAGTTGCATTAATTAATTTTATAATTAATTCCCGCTGTTACAACAAATAGCGTGTTTTTAAGAAACAATTTATATCAAAAGATTGGCAATTGTTTATGTCCAATTTCAATGTTGAATTAATTCTAATGACCACCATTGGATAAAATGGTAAAAATATATTCTAATTATACCTTAAAACCACTAAATAGTATAACTTATCACTATAAATTATTTTGATTCAAAAAGTTGTTTTAAGTATTTTTCACTATTCATAAAAATTTAGAAGTTCTCGGAAAATTACAATAAATTCAACATAGGCTAATTTCAATATTAGGAATACAAAAATGAAGTCCATTTTGAAATATAAAATTTCTATAAATTTAAAATGTGGTTATTACTATTCATAACGGCTACTTTGATTAGTTGCGGTGTGTTAGAACTCGAACTTGCGTACAATGCAAGCTATTGCATTTTTGGAAGAGAGGCGTATCGTGGAAGCTCGGGGTGTTACAATTAAGGCTCCATAGAAATACTCTCCCATAAATTTCTGAGTAAAATGAATTTCATATACAAATGGTGTGAACTTCAAACAATGTACATAGTCAAAATGTAAATATCATTCAACAATTAGAAAACATAAACACTTACCATTCTGAGTAATATATTGAGTGGAATCAAGAACGCATATCAATAGTAAAATTGATCATCAAACATTTGATAATATTTGTTACAAGATATCATAAAATAATAATCTCAAAAATAATATTATTCAACAAAGTGCGTGGTAAAAGCTGAAAATACTCTAGAAATGATGCTTTATTTATTGAATGAAATGACTGTTTTTACTTCTAAACAAAGCGTTATTTGGGAATGTAGTCTCATAAAACTAAAAAAGAACATAGATAGTTAAAAATTATGATTTAAAAAAAAATTATTAGACAACATTATTTAGTTTATATTGAAATGGTTATGAAATCGGAATGTTTAAATTAATTGGTCTTGATTATCATGGAAAATTGAGAAAAGATCCTTATAAAACATGTATCTAACCATAAAACAAATAATGATTATACTTGGTACACACCTATAGAACTCATACAAGGAATTTAGGTGTGGTAGATAATAATAATTAATAATTTTATTAGAGTAAACCTAGAGAAGATGTAACACAAATGATAAATGGGGATTCAAGGAGAATCACTTATGTTGTTTCTTAAATCATTCTTTAGTTGACCTCAATATCAAATAATAAGAAATTAAATTCTTTAATAAAATAACTTAGAAAATTTTGTACAATTATATTATTTAGTTTGTTTTTTTTATTTTCATTTTTGATCTTTTTGAATTTTTAAAATTTACAAATTTACCAATCTAAGACTTTTTGTTTCCTTGGTTTTCGTGATCATTTTAGTTGTATACATGTATGAAAGAATATTTAAAATTTGAATAAATCTATAAATAATTTAAGAATAAGTTACTAATTAAAATAAAAATTATTAAATTGGTATATAATTCATTTGGTTATTTAGGGTGAGGATGAATCATTAGATATGACATTGGTGAAAATTGTTAAGATTATTTTGCATGTTTTTCGATAATCACAAAATTGTTTTCCTTTTTTAAATAAAATCATGTATAATTGTTCCAAAATATTAAATAGGATGTATTAAAGGTATTATAATATCATTCATAACCATTAAAAACATTTTATTACGAGACTTTAACATGGTCATGGAAGTCGAAAATAATTAATCATTAAATGTGATAAATAAACAAATCACAGATGATGTTTTATTTTTTTTGAAAAAAATGAGAGGGAAGAGAATTTATGATGAATTATTACCAAAACAAAATAATATTTAAGTAAAAATATGATTGTTTAAATATCATTACACTTTTTAATTTTGAGGTTATGAGAAGATAAAAAATAAAATAACATGAAAATAAATTAAAATAAAAAGAATAATGTTTTTACCTCTTGATTTCCTCCTCCTTGTAAAACTTCATAGGAAAAAGGGTTTGATCCTTTTATGAGACAATGGGATCCCTGAAATGGGTATGTGATTGCAAAGAGGATTAACAAAAGAACTAGACAAGTCTTATGTGTTGGAGGTTGTGAGGAGAAGAGGAAGTGAGTGGTGGTATTTGTAGTCAAAGAGATGGGTGATTTCAAAATAATTTATTCATTAGTTTATTTTATTGTGCTCTATACTATGAATATTTTGAATATTATCATTAAAAATATATTTAAATAATTAATTAAAGATTAATATTATGGGATTACATCATCCATAAATAACCCATGACTCAATAATTCAAGTATTTAGCATTTTTATCGGAAATTATCATATTTTACTATTCACAAAATAATCTAGTATTTTAGAAAAATACAAATAAATACCGTCAATTTTTTTTATGAGTACAATTAAAATATGGAAATCATTTTCAATATTTTTATCTAAATATGAGAAATTTAATTTCTAATTAAAATCATTAGTTATTTGAAAAATGCCAATTTTAATATTATATCCAATTTTATGATACAATAAATAATTAAATAAGGCATCATAAAATTATTTTATAATCATAAGAGAAAAAATTAAATTTGAATTTATTTTATGAAAAATAAAATTTAAAGTTATTATATCAATTAGAAATATTTAAATAAATGTTTATTCATTCAAAAAATACCAACACTTAATTTATCATTTTCACATCATTTACTTTCACAACCGATGATATATTAATATAATATTTTAATTTATAGAATGGATTAAATTTATTTATAAATTCATTTTATAATTTATTATTCTATTTTCCAATTAACTATTCATAAAGATCAAATTACCATTCCCATGGTCAAGTTACTATTTCATTAGTTTATAAACCTTAACTTCTAGAAATACCACTTGTTTCATTCATTCTTCATTTATAATATTTTTATTTTGTTCCCTAAGTAATTTTATGTGATTTATACCATATAAATTTATTATTATAAGGACCGAGCCTTAAAACATTACATAATCTTGAATTAAATGAATATTTCACATTGAGTATCTTTTCAGGTTTAGAGTTTTAGAGAATTAGGTCATACCAATTACATCTCAATGATTACAAAGAATCCACATCCACTATGTTTCCATTTTTTAACCAAATAAAAACTCTTGAAAAAAAGAGTCATGTCAGGTTTCATGTTTTAGAAAACATTTCATTCCCTGGATCCCATCCTTGATCCTATTCCACTTTATGTCCTGTGAAAAACATTTCAAAGACATGAGATGAGTATAAAAATCTCATTAATGTATATACAATGAAATAAAACATTAGATCATCAATATATACATAACATATGATTTTTATCATACCTTATGAAATAATAAGATTTTTTAAATACACAGAGTAATCATAAGACATAAAGGTAAGTTGAGGCATTCATAACATTCTTACGTAGGGAGTAACACTCATGGTTATGTTTGGAATAACCATCACTGTATATTCCTTAAATCTCTTCGGAGAAACCTTATTTTTTAACTCCTTCATGTTACCCAATGAATTATAGAGCTATCTTGGGCTCACCTACTCTTAGTTTATCACAGAACCTCCCTAATCTATAATAATTCCCTAGAACCATAACATAATCGTATCACATAAACCATACATAAAAGAACCATAAAATTTCCACATTTCAATCACAAGATATCAATACAACACAATGATTTAATAAAAAAACAATCAAAACCATTTTCAATTCCAATATAAAAGAAAAGTAAAATACGTTATTTATTTTTAATTTAAAAAAAATTACGGCTTGTAGGGGAATCCAAAACTCAAATAATGGTCACGGTAACGAAGAAGTCATTGTCGCAGAATACGTAAAACAAAAAAACATTCTTTTTTTAGTTTAGTAAAACACTTCTTGTAAAATGATTCCTTATGAATGACATGAAAAGTCATAAGGGTTTTAAACACCGTATAAAATAATGTCTTGTAGAAATCAAAAGATACCTCAATGAAAGGAGATTGAGATGACGTCTCGTACAAATATGGTATCCTTAGATTAAGGATAAATCAATTACATAATTATGTGTGACAAATATAAATACACACAATATAATTGGATATTATGTGTAACACAATCAGAGGTCATCCAGATATATTCATAGTATTACAAAATCAAGAAGTGTAGGTTTAACCCAATGAATTGAAATTGGGATAAGAAGTTCACTTACAGAAATTCGACAGCATAACAACATCGTATTAAAATTAAGAAAATGAATTAATGAGATATAATAATGGTATCTCATCACTGGTAAATATTATTTATAGCAATAAGGATATATAAGAACATATTCCAACATAATAAGATGTAAATTTAAAGACCTAACAAAAAGAAGTCTTTTAGAAAGAGGAGCGTGAATGGTTCCCCTACAGATTTGGGAAACGTTCAAAACGTACAACACATGAAAGAAGGACTATACAATTTTGATGTAAATACACATAAATGAAAGTATATTACACAAATAATATAATAATGGTAAGTAAATACCACTGAAATTATATTGTGACAAATATAGCATGAATCGCATGGGAATAAATAGTGAGATAAAAACCCCTTACCTCGTTATAATAGATCGAGTCATATAAAACAAGATAATAAGAACCAAATGAAACTCATAATACCATTAATATAACTTGAATAATTATAATATTTATCAAATGGAGGTACACAATACACGACATTCAATAAATAATTGGCAAACAATGGAAATCTCACGGAATTAAAAATGATATAAGAAATCCCCTTACCTCAAGTCTGACTTATCTTGTTCGTTTCTTTATATTCCAGAATAATTAACATTGCTCAATTTATAATTTCATATGTAATTCCATTAATTTTTATTATTCAATTAATATAACATATTATCATGTTATAATAATTAATTAATGAAGTGAGTTATTATCATACGTTTTGTCGATGTTTGGTACATGAGTCTACAATGAACTTGTTTGATGAGGATTGTCCATGTAGTTTTATGTACATCATATCCAGAATGGTGCTCATTATTTAAATGTCATATATGTACAGAATATATGTATTTAATGATAATATATAATGATTGGAGATAACAAATGAAATGTACCATTCATGGAGATGGTAGGTCGTACGTACGCATGAACACTACTTTCATTTTTTGTCATATTAATGGACTTGAAACCTAAATGAGACATAGATATATTATAATTAAATTATAATATATATGTTATATTGTTAACATAAGTTCATTAATTACATTCTTTATAAATTCAATGTTTGGAATGAATGAGTCACATCACTTGAGGGGACGGTAGTCCACACTTCCTCATATGAAATTATCGCATTTGCACAACATACAAAGCATAAAAGTATGTTTCAAATATAAAATAAAGAAGCATATAGGGGAAATAATTATAATATATATATAATATATAAAAATTGTTCCATCATAATGGCCACCCTAGAAGGTATTAAATGATGATTGAACAATCATCGTTTCATGATGTAGTAATTCGCCACGAACAGAAACAATATGTTCTTTAACCATTAGACAGGGGTGTGTGTAAGTATAGGTATAATCCTTATCATAACAAAATACTAGTATATTGAGGATACTGGTTTTATTATGGGATAATATAATAAGTAGATAGTGGCTAGTGGAGAAGGAAAATAAAACAATGAAACTCGAGAGAAGACGTTACCTCAAAATCGGGTAACCCTTTTTGATTTGAGACAAAGACTTCATTGAAAAGACATCTGTCAAAAGTGAGGCTTCTAGGAGTAAGATATATATGTGGATAGATAATATGATTAGTGTTTGGATGATCCAATGGCTTGAGAGGTGGGTATAAGGAGGTTGAGGTGGGGGCCTTTTATAAAAGGGAGGAGGGTCACTTTTCAAATGTCTTGAAATGTTACTTTATTATAAAATGGTTTTCTGATTTTAAAGGTCCCAAAATGATATATTTATAGGATAAGATGATAAGGGTTCGAAAAACACCCATACTATAGGTTTCAGACAAGTGTACATCCTAAATTTTTCTTTATCATTTAATTTTATTTAAATCGTTATTAATCAGGTAATCACATCATCATCAAGGTGTCATAAATAAATTTATTTATATAACAAATAAAAATTATAAAACAAATACCATGATGTAGGAAATATTTTTAGCTCTCCAATGACTATTTATAGTATAAGATATCATTTATTTAAACAAAATTAAGATTGTTTTACATACGATTTACAAATAATTGTTATATTTCTCTTTTTTAAAAAAATAATGAAATAAATGTCACTATTACACCCATGTGACTCCATGGGCCCTCATGTTCGGTAAAAAGCTTAACATGGTAGTCCGTGACTCAATAAATAGAATTTGGAAACATTTTTGGGTAATTTTATATAATTATGATATTATTTGTTAACCCTTAACTACCCAATTAATAATTAATCACGACAAGTAACGATAATTGCCGTCGTTACTATTCATAATGTCCCAAAACAAAAGTTTTTTAATTAGTTAATTTGGTCCTTATGATATCAAATATGGAATCCATTTTATCAAATTCCAATCACAGAAATCATAGTAATTAATTTAAAAAATAATTCTCGTTGTCGCATCCAAAGGCGGGTTTTTAAGAATTAAATTCATCTAAAGATTGACTTATTATTATATCTAATTGAAAAGAGAAATTACATCCAATGAAAAACATTTTATTATGTGATAAAAAAATAATTAAATTACACTTTAAAAAAATTAAAAGGACAATCTGAACATATAATTAAATTAGATAAAAAAGTTGTTTTGATGTAAAATGCAGTATTTTTCACTATTCATTAAAAATAAACATTTGTCAGAAAAATACAAAAAATTTATCCAAAGTAAATTTGATATTCCAAATTATAAAACTATTTCTATTTTAGAAAATTCAAAACATATAAGTTTCATTCATTTAATTTTTAATTATTTCCTCCTGTCAAAACAAATAGCATGTTTTTAAGAAACAATATCTATCAAAAGATTGACACTTGTTAATGTCCAATATCAATGTGAAATTAATTCCAATGACCAAAATTTTATTAAATGGTAAAAATATATTTCAGATAAACATTAAATACAATTAAAAATATAAAATTACCATATAAATAAATTATATAAAAATGCAGTTTTGAATTAAAATAAAACATTTTAACTATGCATTATAAATGAACATTATCTGAAAAATAACAAAAATTTACACAAAGTAAATTTTGATTTTCTGATTCTAAAGAAGGCTTTTATTTTTTCAAATATAACATATAAATCATAAAAGAATTAGTTTTAAAAAGTGTTCATCATCAAAAGTCAGTTAATCGACGTTTTAAAGAACATTAGAATATTTATGCTTAATATTGAATTATTTTCTTATTTTAAGCCTGTAACTTTTATTGGATAAATGTAAAAATATTTAACAAAATTATATAATAATTTTTTAGTTAGTTCTATTCATTTCCGCCATTACAACAGATAGGCGTTATCTACCATTTAAAATAATATTATTATAATATTAGTGTGAAACGTAAGATTTCAACGTAACTCGTTGTTGTGTATTGGGTAAGCCATCAAACATAGCATTCCCTTCAAAGTAATATTAACATTTTATTCACAAATATTAATATATATAAAAATGTCATATTTTTTATTTCCCTGGGATGTTACATCATTCCCATTTTTTTGTAATTGCATCCTCACAATTTTAAAATTGGCCTCAGAAACATCATTGAAAGCCCCCCATTAGAAAAATGAGTAAATTAAGATATCAATTTAAAAAAAAAATGAAAAGTACAATGGTCACCCGAGACTACAAATACTAGGATTCCATGAAAACATGGATATGGAATAGAAAAAAAGGTCATGTTCTGATAGAGAGTTATAGAAAACATGTTTAGGAGAAAATTAAAAACCATAAAATCACAAACATGTGATGGGTTAAACGTTATTTGATTCGCGAGTAGGAAACGTTAACCGACTACTTTTTGGTTTAAAGTTACTTTTCATTGAGGAATTTATTTATGAGCTTAAGTGAATCATAAGGAAACATACTTACTTGTCATATAGACTTTAATCTTTTAATATATTTCTTACACAAACTCATATTTTCTCTAAAAGATGAGTATTTAGGATGACTTGTTCACATAATGAGCACTATAATCATCTTCATGAGAATCCCCTAATCCAAAAAAGATGAACTATATATTTTCCATGTCTTTAGACCTTATCCAAAACAAAAATTTTTATTACAAATTAGATAATACCCAAAAGGATAATCCATTATAAAAAGAAATACTACTCTTAATTTCAAAAATTCTACAAAAAGAACCCAAGGTTCAAGAAAGACCATTAAATAAATAGCTATCCGTAAAATTCATCAATGTATTCCAATGTAAGATTAACACCCAAATCTTTATAGGATTTAATCACATAGTCTTCTAATGTAAATTTTAAAATTTATCTGCAAATTACATCAGTTACTCTTAATGTCTCATACTGAAAAGTAATTATCCTAATCACATATCCTACATGATAGGTTAATCATTTCCCTAGAGAACCCAAAATCAACTTATTCCAGATTCATAAGATCATATAACTAAATATATTTAGTCATACTAACCAGGGACATCACATAGTCCAGTTGTAGGTGATAAATAATAGTCACACTTTGGATGTGGGTTCGATTCCTGCAGCTTCGTCCGACACAATGGGCTGTCACACGGTTTGCGTGTTATCCCTTTTCAAAAACTAATTAATTTTATAACATTACCAAAAAGAGATAAATTCTTCAAAAATAACCAAAACATATTTCAACCACAAAGGTTATCTAATAACATTCATTTTTCATTCAAAAATTTAATAACTGGTAATTACCTCAAATTCAAGAGTCATATAAACCCAAATGGTTCATTATAACTATATCCACAAAAGAAAAGATAATTATTACTTGAATAAAATTTTTAGATATCAAACATTAGGGATACACATACTATAAAAAGTCCTCTAATGTAATCACATCATAAAAAGAGCCATAATACTTTTATGAATTTCACCATCGTAAAATCTACCATAACTCTTGAATCCCTTATATGTTGACCTCTTACTCATTCAAAATTATTCTTGATCCATTAACCATTCCGTTCCAACTTATTCTGAAATACATATTTCCTACAAACAAAAGAATGAATCATATCTTAATATTTTAGTAATAGGAAAACATATGCTAAGACATAATCCATAACTTTCAATGGTCATTTTCATTTTCTTTATCCTCAATTGGAATGGAATTAGGTATTTGTAAATGAATATTTATACGATCCTAGTGATCCCATTCTAGAAACTTCTTATTATGAAATGTGTTTGCATAATGACCATGCACACCACCTTTAGAACATTCAATTGATACTTTAGAAAGATCTTCTATCCCTTTCCTAGAGTCACCTAGATGATAACTTTTTCAATTGCAGGTTCTTGCTTTATGACATTCATTTCCACATCTATAATATCTTTCTATCCCTTTGAAACATTTTCCAATGTGTTTCATTCCACATCTTTGAAACATAGTTTTTTGAAAATTGTTACCTTTATGATTATTACATGAACTTCTGTAGGGATTTGATTCTCACATATACGATGCGTTAAAAAATCACTAAGGATCAGGTGGTCAATCATGACTTCAGATAGTTGGTTGAGAATAACCACAAGAGATCTAAATGTAACTCCCATATCATTCAGTTGCTCAATCGAAAAACCATCACATTTTTCTTTACATCCACTATTACTTTGTTACATGCTAGATCTATCCATTTACTAAAACCAAAAAGGTCAGTTTGAGTATATTATTAAAATCATCATATAATATCATATGAGGAGGGTAAATACTAAGTTATACTTATTCATGTTAACTTATAATCGTTCTCTTTATAAAAATAACTATGACTCTTTATAAAATATTAACCATTATGGTAATGTCACTTGTGCTTAAATAATACGGTAACCTCTAAATTTATATAAATCATCCTTTCATACCAACTGGAAGGACCCGACCTTAAATAATTACATAATCTTGAATTAAATGAATAATTCACATTGAGGATCTTTTAAAGTTTAGTGTCTTAGAAAATTACTATATAACTATTGCATCTCAATGATTACAAAGTAGCCACATCTACTCAGTTTACAATTTCTTCACAAAATAAAAAATCTAGAAAAAAGATTCATGTCTAGTTCCATGTTTTAGATAGCATGAATTTTCCTTGATCCCATCCATGACCCTCTTCAACTTCATGTCATGTGAAAAAAAATTCAAAAACCATGGATGAGCATAAATTTCTAAGTACGGGATACAAAAACAAAGAAAACATTAGATCATCAATATATACATATCATAAGCTTTTCAAAATACCTCATGAAATCATATTATTTGTGAAAAACACATAGAAATAATAATACATAAAGGTAACTTGAGGCATTCATAACATTCTTACGTAGGTAGTAACCCTTATGGTTACGTTTGGAATACCCATCACAGTATATTCCCTAAATATATTCAGAGAAACCATAGAGTTTAACTCCTTCATGTTACCCAATGCATTGGAGATCTATCTCATGCTCACCCACCCTTAGTTTATCACAGAACCACCCGACATTATAATCAATTCCCATTAAACATAACATAATCATATCACATAAAAAATGCAAAAAGAAAACATAACATTTCCACATTTCAATCAAAATATATCAATAAAACACATTGATATAATCAATAGATTATAAAAACCATTTTCTATACCAATATTAATGAAAATTAAATCATGGTATTTATTTTTCTTCTAAAAAAATATTATGGCTTGTAGAGGTAGCCGAAACTCAAATAATGGTCACGACGGAGGAGATTTCATTGTCGCCGCATATGTTAGACAAAAACATTCCTTTTGTCGTTTAGTAAAATGCATTGTCTAAAAAGATTAATTTTGAATGAAATGAAAATTCAAAAGGATTTTATACACAGTATATAATAAAGTCGTGTAGAAATCAAAAGATGCCTCAATGAAAGCAGGTTGAGACGAAGTCTCGTACAAAGACAATATCCTTAGATCAAGGATAAATTAATTACATAATTATGTGTGACAAATATAAATACACCCAATATAAGTGGATATTATGCTTAAAACAATCATAGGTCACCCACACATAATAGTAGTATGAAAAAATGAATAAGTGGAGGTTTAACCCAAAGAATTGAAATTGGGTTGAGATGTTCCCTTACAGAAATTCGACAACATAAAGACCTCACTTTAAAATTAAAAAACTGAGTTGATGAGAGATGAAAATGTTATCTCATCACATGGACATAAAATTTACATAAAAAATTATATATAAGAACATATCCCAACATAAAAATATGTAATTTAAATGACCTATAAATGATGTCTTTTAAAAAGAGGAGGGTGAAAGGTTCCCCTTCCGATTTGGGTGACATTCGAAACTACACCCCATTAAAGATGCACTATAAAATGTTGATGTAAATAACCCTAAACGAAATTATATTACACAAAGAGTAGAATAATTGGAATTACATACCACTCATAGGAGATAATGACAAATATAGCATGAATCTCACGGGAATAAATAGTTAGATAAAAACCCCTTACCTTATTGAAATATATCGAGTCATATCACCAAAAGATAATAAGAACCAAATTAATAACATAATTCCATGAATTTAACTAGAATCATGAAAATATATATCAAACGGAAGTACACAATACACCCCGTGAAATAAATAATTGGCGAATAATGGAAATCTCATGGAATTAAAAATGAGATAAAAATCTCTTTACCTCATGATCGACTTGTCTTATTCATTTCTTTATATTTCAGTATAATAAACTTTGGTCAATTTATAATTGATAAAATACTTACATTAAAGATTATTATTCAATTCACATCACATATTATCATTTTATAATAATTAATTAATTATGTGAGTTCATATCATACGTTTTGTCGATATTTGGTACGTGAGTCAACAATGAACTTGTTTAAAGAGAATTGACCATGTAGTTATAAGTACATAATTTCCATAATGGTGTTTATGATTTAAATATCATATATATCTAGTAAATATGTATTTAATAATGTTCTGTAATGCTTGGAGAAAAGAAAAGAAATGTACCGTTCGTGGAGACGGTAGGTCGTACGTACGCATGAACGCTACTTTCATTTTTCTGTCATATTAATGGACATTAAAACTAAATGAGACATAGATATTTTATATTTCCAGAATAATATATATGTTATATAGGTAACATATGTTCATTAATTACATTCTTTATAAATTCCATGTTTGGCATGAATGAGTCACATCACATGAGGGGGTCGTAGTCCACACTTCCTCACATGAAATTATCGCATTTGCACAACATGGAAAGAATAAAGATATGATTTAAATATAAAATAAAGAATCATAGAGAGAACATAAATATAATATATATCATATATAAATATAGAGAAATAATAATGGCCACCATGAAAGGTGTTAAAAGAAGATTGACCAATCATCGTTTCGTGAGGCAGTAATTCGCCATCCATAGAAACAATATGTTTTTAACAATTAGACGGGTGTGTGTGTATGTGTTAATAGAATACTTATAATAACAAAATCCTAGTATATTTAGGATACAATTTTTATTTTGGGATCAAATAATAATATTATAGTGGTTAGTGAAGAAGGAAAATAAAAGAATGTAACTCGGGAGAACACATTACCTCTAAATCGGGTAACCCTTTTTGATTTGAGCCAAAGGCTTCCTTGGAAAGTCATCTTCTCAATGTGAGGATTTTAGGAGTAATATAGGGATGTTGAGAGATAATATGAGTAGATTTAGGATGTGAAAAGGTCTTGAGAGGTGTTTCTAAAGGGGTAGATGTGGGGGCCTTTTATAAGAGGGAGGAGGGAAACTTTTGGAAAGTCTTGAAATGTTACATTATTATAAAATGGTTTTTGGGTTTTAAAGGTCTCACAATGATATATTTCCAGGATAAGGTGATGAGGGTTCAAAATAAATCCATCCAATAGGTTTTTTACAATTGTATGTCTTATATTTTACCTTATCTTTTCATTTTATTTAAATCGTTCATTAATGAGGTAATCACTACATCATCATGTTGTCATAAATGATTTTTTTTATTTATTGTCTAAAAATTATAAAAAAATACCATGATGTAGGAAATATTTTTATCTGTCCAATTAATATTTATAGTCTAAGATATCATTTATGTAAACAATATTAAAATTGTTTTACTTATGATATACAAACCATTGTTATATTTCTCTTCTTTTTTAAAAAATAATGTCATAAATGTCACTATTACACCCATGTGACTCCATGGACCCTCATGTTCGGTAAAAATCCTTCCATGGTCTGAAATGAATAAAAAAAGTGGATTTTGACACATTTTGGGGTCATTATATATTATTATTATAATATTTTATTACCCCTAACTACCCGATTAATAATTAATCATGATAATTAAAGATAATTACTATCGTTACTATTAATAATGTCCATAAACAAAAGTGAATTAATTACATTATTTAGACTTTATAAATCCAAATATAAAATCCATTTTAAAAAATTCAAGACACAGAAATTGTAGTAATTAATTTAAAAACTAACTCCCATTGTCACAACATATGATGGGTTTTTAAGAAGTAAAATTTATCAAAAGATTGACTTGTTTTTACATCCAATTGAAAATTAAAATTAATTATAATGAACAAAATTGTATTAAGTGATAAAAACATAAATCAATTAAACTTTAAAACAAATTAAATGGACAATCTGGCCATATAATTAAATTATATGAAATGCAGTTTTGATGTAAAATTCAGTATTTTTCACAAATCATTAAAAAACATTTGTCAGAAAAATACGAAAAATTTATCCAAAGTAAAATTGATATTACAAATTAAAAAATGATTTCCATTTTACTAAATTCAAAATATAGAAGTATTATTAATTAATTTTATAATTAATTCCCACTGTCAAAACAAATAGCGCGTTTTTAACAAACAATATCTATCAAAAGAATGAAACTTGTTTATGACCAATTTCAATGTGAAAATAATTCCAATGACAACCATTGGATTAAATGGTAAAAATATATTTCAACTAAACTTTAAACCCAATTAAAATGATAATATAACTATATATATAAATTATATTAAATGGGTGTTTTTAATTAAATTACAACATTTTCACAATTTATTAAAAAATGAACTTTATCAAAAAAAATAACAAAAACATACACAAAGTAAATATTGATTCTACAATTCTAAAGAAGGATTTTATTTTGTCAAATAGAAAATATAAAATTGAAAAAAGTAGTTTTATGAAGGGTTCTCCATCAAAAGGCGGTTAATTAACCTTTTAAAGAACATTAGAATATTTATGCTTAAAATAAAATAAATTTCTTATTTTTAGCCTCTTACTTTAATTTATTAAATGTTAAAAAATTTAAAAAACATATAAAATAATTTTTTAGTTAGTTCTACTAATTCCCTCCATTACAAAGGATAGGCATTAAAAACCATTTATAATAATATTATTATATTATTTGTGTAAAACGTAATCTTTCAAAGAAACTCGTTGTTGCATATTGGGTACACCATTGAACATAGCATTCCATTTAATGTAATATTAACATTTTATTCTCAAATATTAATAAATATGAAAATGTCATATTTTTTATTTACCTGATATATTGCAATTATAATAAGGGATATTTCATCGATAGAATAACGGGGGGTTATAAAAATCATGGTGCATGGAAAAAATATAAGGGAATAATACCTAATAAAAAACATATCATAAATCAAGATTCATGGAATAGTGTTTTTGGAATAAAATATGAAATTTTTAAATGGATTTTGATTTAATAATAATGATCCAAGAAAAAATAAAATATTCATAATAATATTTCATATTCACGATCATATAAAATCAATACATATGTTGAGTCTCACTACAATGTCCATAATAACATAGTCGAAAGTGGCCCTTAATTGATTTTGTTTTCTCTATAATCCTTGATATGTATTCTCATGTGGAATACTGCATTAGAAAATGAATGAGTGTCATATAAGGGACCCACTGATCACCTAGTGGACAACATCCTTTTTGGGTCTGGATTTACTCTAATTTCCCATGAATATTATGAGATATAAACATTACCTTACATTGTTGATCACTATAATAGAACCACCGAATACATAGTGATATAACATACATACATGTTCCATGAATTCATAATTCCATCATAGAATAATTAACCCATAAAAAATTAATAGGCTTCATGAAAACATATATAATAATTTATCATAAGTCATTCGGTGAAAATAAGGTTCATAATATCATTAGAGTATACCTGTAATGAATTGTAAAAATCATTTAATGATGTTGAAAATGATGAAAAAAATATTTTAAAAGATTCATAGAAAACTACTTTGAAAAATGAGAATAAATATCCTTTATTTTTAATAAATTTTATTTAGAAAGAAAATAAATTATAAAATAATGGGAATGTAAATTTCTTTTGAAAACCATAAAAATAGAGAAAGAGAGATTTGTAATGACCTTCTATGAAGAAGGTGGTAAAATTCAATAATTTCTAAAAATTTAAAAATGAATATAAATTTCACACATTTATAAAAAATTTAATATGAATAAAAAATAAATTTTACTGAAAATGATAAAAATATTTGTTTAAACCCCTTGTAATGAAATTAAATGGATCATGTCGAACAAACCATTGTCTTAGTAAGATTTGAGGTCTCACTAAACATAGATGAACCCATAATGGTACCGATTATTTTAAATAAATTCCATTGGCTTACTAATATATTGGGGGGCTTTTTTACTTTTTTAACAATATATCTTATCAATAGAAAAAAATAATGAAACTGATTATATAATGAATGAGTATAAATTATAAAACTCAAAAAAAACCCAAATAAAATAATAATAATAATATAGAAACAAAAAATTTATTAAATAATGACTGAATAGAAATAAAATATATATTAACCCAACAGACCAGATGTGGAATCACTCCAACTAAACAATAAGAGAAATATAATCTACAAATATCTTCCCAAGGAAGTAGAATTATGACACTCAACCAGAGAAATAAGAGACATTTCCTTTACTCGTGTCATGTCATATATCATCTATATGCACACCAAGATTCATATGCATGGGTGAGTAATCATACCCAGTAGACATTGCAAAGGACATTTCCAACTCTGGCAATTAGGATAGGAACATGTTAGCCCACAGTTCAAAATATAATTTATAATAAAGTGAGGATCATGAAAATTTTTATTGATTTCAAACCATTAAATGTAAAATAAGAATAATTTATCCATTAATACCACTTTGAATTATAATTAAACATTCCAAACACAGCCAAAAACTCATGCATTCATTAAGATAATAAAATACTCATGAGATGTCACTCATTGATTCAACAAGACATCACTTGGCGACCAATATGCATTTGTCTCTAGTCTGGAGCCACACCCAAAATCAAGGTCATATAAAAGGCAATTGAATTAATTAAAACATTTTATGCCATGATTTCATAAATCATTTTTATTTAAATTCATTTCACACTAATCAATTATTTCCTCTAAAAAAAATTACATTTTTAATTGTGTTTACTTTAACTATAATTTTAAAACAATAAAATATTGTTTTTTCAAAAACCATTAAATTTCCATGATTACAAAATTATTAATTAAAGTTGTATAAGACATGAATTAATGAAAAATTTCATTTTAAATTATTGATATTGAGTATAAATATCCAATAATTCTAGTTATACAATATGAGGTGAAGAGTGAGAATCCACATTCCTCTAAATGGGTGGTGGAAATGTAGAATGACACAACAAAACCTCTTCATCTAGGATCATAACCTCTTTACATAAATATATCCAATTATGATCTCATAAAAACACATTTTAGATCATATTCCTATCTATAACAGATTCAATTTAACATTTTTTGTGAGTTTAGTTGACAAGATTCTATGAAAAAGAGTGAAAATGGTGTCTTACCGTTAATTCTAGAGATCTGACACACATAGATCCATCTAAAAAAGGTTCTCTATCAAATGAAACCACCAATAACATTTGAGACATGAGTTTAGTTTGAGGGCATGAGAGGAGGGGCCGGAAATGAGGGGTTCAAGGGATAAAACCTAGTTAAAATCTAATTTTCAAGGAATTAGATGCATTTTTCATGTTTAGTACAGAAGATTTGAGAAACTATGCGCAAACTTTTCACATTCGATGGACCACAATCCACCCCGCATAGAGTTTAATTGTATAGTTTAACAAACCATGAACCAACCATAATTCTTATATATATCTCCACTTGCACTGGTTCTCTTCAGAATCTACATGGTTTGAAGAAACCATGGAAATTCATGCACACCATCCAATCCTCCTAAGCTTATAACATAATATCTAAGAGAAAACAACAAAGTTTACATTAAAAATCTCAAACTATAGACCCTTATAAAAACATATAAAACACACAAAACCATATAGAATGTGTCAAAACTCAACCCAAGAATTATATAACATTGAAATATATAATTATAGTTTAATTTCTCTAAAACCATCGTTATTATAGTAAAAGTTAATTTATAAATATATTTTATTAATCATTGTGTCATGGATAAGGAAACAACGAAAACAATATAGATAATATGGACAAGGAGGAGAAATATTCCCATCCTAAATGAAAAGATATTGTTATCTCCATTTAAAAATGCACATCAGTTAAATTATGAACCAAATCGAGGTGAAATGTTAATGATCCATGTAAACCAAACCTTATCCCAATTAGAATAATATCAATAGATTTTTAGAGGAAAAAACATAAAATTCCTCCAAATGGACTATTAAACCTAAAAAATAAAGATTTCCAATGAGATTAAAAACTAATGGATTACAGCATTGCTAAAATTTGATTTAAGAGTGATTAAAAAAATTAATATGGATTATGAAATCACATGGATGATAAGAAAGATAATGTTAAAAATTTCATGAGTTACTAAATACACAACATTATGAAGTAATCTTGTGAATATATAAAATATTTCAATGAAATAAAATTGAGTTGATAAACCATTACCCTTTTCATCAGCTTCAAAAAAAATTGATTTAGCCTCATGTATAATAAGAATACCATCTTATTCATTTAATTAATAATTTTATCCACCAATGAAACCTTTTATATTCTTAAATTATATTCATTAATTAGAAATGTATTAGATAATTGTTGTTTATTTTCATCATCAGTTATTTTAAATTTTGATGGTTTTACTACATATTTTGTAATGGTGATTTCGATCCTTATTCTTAATATAAGTTTAATTATTAATATATATTTCATGTTATCATAAAAATTATGTTTTAAAGAATAATTTGGTCCCTCTTTCAATTTATGGATGTTATGGGAGTGGTTGGTGGGAATAATATTCATGGTGAGAACATTTGAAGTAATTTATTTATAATAACAAGTAACATTATAATTACCATTCATTTTTATGTCATAATTATAGAAATATATTCGTGATTTTCTTTAATCATTAATATTATGTATAAAATTCATTAATTCAATGATACTTATTTATTAATAAAATGATGATGTTGGTATAATATCACCCATGTTGGCCATCAAAACAAACCAAATAAGAATATATCATATTTTTGAATGAGTAATAGTATAGAGATATATAATATTAATATTATATTCTCATATGAATAATTATGTTAATATAAAATAAATATTTAGATTAAATATATTTATAAACAATTTATATTATATGGAAATTGAGAAAGGAAATAATGAATTATGAACTTACATCAATGAATTATTTCCCTCCTGAAATATGTTCCTTAAAAATGAAGGATTTAAGATTATTTCATGTAAATAGAGGCAACCAAAAGTTTAATAATTAAATAATAGAGAATAATGATTCAGGTATTGATGATATAAACAATGTAAAAGAGTTTTATCCAAGGGATAGAAGAGGGGTCCCTTTATAAGTGGGTTTTTTGTTGAACTTCCATAAATCCTCATTACATATTGCTTTGGGTTGTCACTATGAAGGGAAAGTGGATACACAGTGGAATAATAATTGCAGAGTAAATTTTTTTTCTTAATAAATACCTCTTACAAAAATTTTGATATATATTTTTATGATATTTCATGTCCTTATCCCATAATTTAACTGCTTTTATCCTCATTTTACCTTTACCAAGGCAACTCAATTTTTTCTTCAATAAGTTATTTTATAGACAAAAAAATTTATTTTATTCATAAAAATAATTAAAATTTTATGAGTAATTTTTGTAATACATTTAATCTAATGAAAATTATAAATATGGAAAATTTAGTAGTTAAATTAAATCAATAAATATTTAGAGAAATATTGTTTGAAAGAAAATTGGATTTCATTAATAGTACGAGTTCTTAGTCTTATTTCATAACAAATATTAACAAAATTAAATTAATATATTTTATGTACAGTCAAATATTATGTTATATTCCTAATTTTAAGGTCATAAATTTAATTTATTAATATAAAAATAAAAAATTTCTAAAAGCAATTAATTCAAAAAATATCATTTCTAACATTAAATATTTATAAACATATCATATTAAAATTAAATATTCATATTATGACCAGTTAATTTTATCATTCCTCTATTATTAAAAAAATCTATGAATTTTATGGATTTATCAAATCATTGTTTAATAATATTAATAAATGAAATATGTTATATATAAAAATATATTAATATAATAAAATATTATAATTAAATATTTTCCTTTTGTTTAATCATTTTTCATTTTACAGAAATATTACATTGAATTTTTTACTAGTAATTATAAATCTCCAATATAATAATTGGATACATTCATACCCAATAGCCATATATCCAATGACTATATTTTAATGGATATATATCTGATGACCATATATATAACCAACATATTTAATTATAATATATAGCCTTACAACCATCACTGAAATCATTCAACCTATTTATTTCTCTCTAAACATGTATATTATATTTTTTTTGTCTTTCCTTATTTTCATTGTTCTAATTGGTGTAATGATATTTATGTAAAACTAAAATGATAGTGATTTTATATTCTTGGTTTTTTATCTACTTATGGATTTATTCCCGTTGTACTTTTCTTAATGACATTTTATGATTTTTCCTTATAATGTTTAAATTTTTAACTTGCATTATAATATTTTATCATAATATAATCTTTCATGGTTGATTTTTGGTATTTAAATGGATAGGTTTTTCCATCCGACAGATGCTCAAACCAGCTCTCCACTTGCCTGAAGGGGATTATCGATTCCTTTGGGATATAATCTAGTTCCTTATAATCATAGGAATACACAGAGGGATGGTTTCTCCAATTACTCAATGTAAATACATTATCAGTAATATAATGAAAATCTAGCATGAACAGTATATATGTCATACATCCATGATAAAACAAAAGGACGGAATGAATAAATAAGAAACATAATATAATGAATGAAACAGACAAAAAGAGAACCATAATCTTCCCTCACCACCCTAGGGTCCCCTCCTATAAGGAAAAGGAATCCATGAAATTCCCATCCTCATCTACAGTAACATCACTACACCTCTAACCAAATTAAGTATTAAAATACTAATTTTCAAAGTTCTATCATTTAATAGTAAAAATTTCAGGAATTCTAGGAATGTAAATACATGTCATACCAAAATCTACTAATAAAAACAATATATTAATAAAATAAAAAATTGAACCTTATAAAAAAACACACATTGAGATGCTCTACGGAGTACGATGTACCTACTATTGAGATAAAATATGTGCAATCCCATAAGCTCTCAATAGGCCACCACAACCTGGTAAGAATAATTAGTTTTTTCAAAATACTTCCAAAAAATTATATTTTAAAATATAATAGAAAAATATCTATTTTCATGAAGTTTTAAAAATAATTAAAAATATATAAAATTTGTGACAAAACTCATTTCCAATATTATATTGAATAAAAATGATATCTTAGAAATTTCATTCCTGGGGACGAACCACTCGGTCAAAACAAAATATAAAATTTCAATTTAAAAACCATTTCTCTAATACATGTATTAGAAATATAAATGTTAATAATATAATAGGGTTTTATCCACCAGATAGTTTTTCAAATCATATTTGATATATAATAATTTATAAAACTAGGCATATTGACTTAAAACCTTATTCTCGAAACAAATTATTAAAAATAGTTTGAAAATACTTGATAACCACACTTTCAATTTTTATTTATAAAATCCTTTCAAAATCAATTTTTTTCCCATATGAAATGAATTCCATAGAAGAGGTAGAAAATCACACAGGTAGGTTCCACTTTATCATGTCATTTAAAAATAATTAATAATTTCTATTCCATATGTGCTAATCAAAAAAATAATTTCATGGGAATTAATCGATACAAAATGTTAAATGTTCAAAGTGATCCAAAAATTAGTCCAAATGTCACACGAATCATTCCTATGTTCTAGTAACAATGGAAATGATCTACAAACATAGAGACTATATCAAAAATATTAAACCTATATACATTAACATAAGTCCCATAAAACTGCATCTAATAACATCCTTGTAAGATATGCATCCCTGAGAACATGGGGTTCTATTGGAACCCAGATGCACTCACCCATGGGAATAAAAATGGTGATTCCTTGGGTTTCCATTACCCATTGAGACATACAAAAATAATTCTCTAGTCATTGGGTCTCCTACCCCTTTTAGTTTAACTGTGTAATTATGGCCAGAATGTGGTTCCCTAGACAACCAACTATCAAACTAGGGTTTTCCCACACAAATATCACCAACAATATCCTAGGACTCCCATAATGAGTCAAAATAGAAGAAAATCAATCAAACCTTACTATACTAATGGAAAAACAGTTAAAAAAACACATGAATCACCTCCTAACCTCACAAAAGATGCTTTATAATAAAAAAACAAAAAAATACAATGCATCAAGAATAAACATACCAATTTGAGATTATAAGCTACCATTGCCCCACAAGAATCACATATTTCTAAAGATAGTTTTATACATATTATAAAAATTAATTTTCCATAAATTTAAAAATTTGGAATTTTTTTAAAAAATCATGGAGTGCCACACCATTTTATCACTTTCATAACACACACCAATCCACTCTAGGGGGCCATTTCTAAATAAAATTTAAACTCAAATGGGAGTTTACTTTTACATCATTAAAAAATCGTTGAAAAACATTCAAATACACTATGAGTTCCAAAATAACATACCTTTGGGATAAAAAATCTTTTTAAATAAATCAACTAATTTATAATTCTTAAAAGATTAAAAAATTACAAACTTTAGTTAAAAAACTAGATAGGGCTATAAAAAGCGATTTCATATCAACAAAATTGTTACCGCATCCCTTTAAAATCCTGAAACCTATTTAAAATTTGTTAATGTCTTTCAAGATTGAAAAGGGTTTTTCTAAGATTAATTAAATAAAAAAATTCTTATTTAAAATATATGTTGGTTCTTACTATTGCACTTTACAATGAAAATAATGATTTAAAAACAAATTGGGAATCTTCATGAACACGTGGCATGGGATCCCACTCCATGAAAAGATATAAAAACACTTTTTAAACAAATATCCATACATGGGCCATACATAAGAGAATTATTTTTAATAAAAACCATTATCATAAAATCAAAAAGTAAGATGAATGAAACAAAATGAAAGAAAATAGAAACACCTACCTCAAATCAATATATCACAAACGAAACCTGTATAAAATGCATCATCTTCAACAGTGGATTCCAAAACACACAATCAAGTGACCTAGAAGACCCATAAAAAACAAAAAATTAAATAACCAAAAAAATCAGGTTATCAAACCTGATATGGGGTTCAACTGAACTAGGAGGAGTGTCTTAGTGAGGGAAAATCATAGGAAAGATGAAGAATAAGTGAGAGGTGTCTATACCTAGATGTTTCAACCTTGAATCCCAAATAAATCATCTGTAAATTTATGAGTAATGCACGAATCAATGGGTAGAGGTGGATGTGAGTAATTTTCAGGTATTTATAGTCACATGAGGCAAGATTTTGGTCTGTGGGCATGTTGTATGATATATAGAAGAGGTGTTTTAAAATTAAATATTATTAAAAATAATAATAAAACCAAAAAATTGAAAAATATAAGAAGACCATACATTTAGCATGGATAGTTTTCTTAACCATACACTATCCATGAAAAGGGTACGATATCACAAAAACGAAACTCACATCATTTCTCCAAGGTACTACATTGTTAAAAAAACCATGCCCCAAGTATTCAAAAAAGAACTATATCATTAAGAAAAACCCATGCACAATTTCTATATAGTTATTCCTATCTATGAATAACCCATTAACAATACTAAATGCATATTTTTTTATAAAATTTTAATTATGGAAAATCATAAAATTATAATTAGGAAAAGAAATTAAAATAAAATTAAATAAACACCAATATGACATGGTTCATGTCCAAAATTCTCCAACTTATCCAATTTCACCCCTATAATGTCTATAGTCTATGTAGTTGTCAAAGGATCATGATATAATTATAAAATTATATAAAATTAATAATCCTCTATAAACAAGGATTCCAAAAGAATAAATGATCATCTAATGATCATAGAAATGACATACAAAAATATAAATCCAACAACAGTTTCCCCACCATTTAGAATAAATCTATAACAGAGGAAAAAAATGAAAAACCCTTTTCAATAAAAAAAACACTATTTCATGATGTAACAATGTTCCCTAACTCTCCTATGGAAATTTTTAAAATGCATCTACATATTGGAAAAACAACTAGGAGAGCACCATATTTAAATATCCGGAAGGATCACCAAAAATCATTGTGTAAAATGATAAGGACTATAAGAATAAGATACATTCCTCATTGAGAAATGATAGGTCTATGACCTAAGAATCAAAACAACAATATGAGGTCATTTATATCAATTTCCTTAGAATAACTTACTGTGGAAATTTCAATAGAAAATAAGACCTTAAAGAATCCTAAACCTAACCAGAAACAAAACTACACCAACATTATATTGGAATGAAATCCAGATTCTTTCCTCATACAATATATAGAAGAATAAAATCCCACAGTGAACCCAGATAAATGGAATCAACAAACAAGAAATGAGTAATGATATAATTCCCATGGGAAACAACACCCACATTGAACAATCAAAGAAACAATAAGACAATGACTCTTCAAGACAACCAAAATCTAAACACAATGAGAAAAAATATCAAAATGGTATGTCATCCATGATATAAAAAACCAAAAAACTGAAGGTTACACTAATTGATGGACACTCAACCATCTGTATGCTCAAATAGAAAAATGTCATAAATAAGAGCTCATACAATAGATTCCAAAAAACTGATCCTCACATATTTATGAAATAACAAAATTCATGATTCTAAATGTAGAGAAACATGATTGAAGTTCATGGAAATTACATTAATTTTGTGGACTACTTAATATATAACAAAAACAATAACCAAAGGTCCTTACTAGTTTATTGACTTTGGAATGTCGGGACATAATATTCTAATAATGGTGAAAGATCTTCAACATCTCCCATAAAGATATTCCGCTTGGGTTTTCATGCCTAAACCAATTTTTTATATCCTAGGGAACAAAAAACATAGAAAGGTTGAGCTCAAATTCTCAGTAATGGTAATCAGGGAGAACATAAAATAATCCATAAACATTTGAATGTAAAAACATGACCATAAAATTTGAACATAAAAAAATCTTGATATAAGAAATAAAACATAGAAGAACGTAAGGTATGGATAATAATGGAACATTAACCATAAAATAATTGCATTGGAATAAATCATGTAATTGTAGAAAACATATATGAACATATTATTATTTCCATCGTAACCAAGGAAATTATGGCACAACCATCATAGTGGACGATATCTATTATTGAACCGGGTTTACATGCCATTCCATCCCTATATTACTGAACCAGATTTACTTTCCATTCCATCCATGTTTATCTACTAAGATATAAATTTGTACTCAATGCATTGGAGGTAGATATAGGTCAGACAAATCTCATAATAAAATCATTCTTCACGTGTGCCGCAAAATAAATCATTCATCACAACCCAAAGAATAAAATGGGTTTCATATACATCATGATGTAAAAACATAATCCATATAAAAAATAGATATAATTTCATCATAAAAATAAATAAAACCATGTAAATAGTACGGAAATTATACATGAAATATATCTATGTTAAAGAATTTCATCTTATATGAAAATTATATTTGATAAATCACATGAAATGAATTCTTGAGAAAAATATTGTTACTTCTTCAAAATCATATTCTATTCTCAAATTTTTTTAAAATTTTAAAATAAAAAAAAATTGTTGAAAATAATCCAGTAATATTGGAGAGGATGATTCATAGAAATAAGTCATTAGGAAATCGTAATAATATATTCACGCCAAATAGGTAAAAAAAATTCTCCTTGTACTTTTGCTAGAAAAGAAAAAAGTACCTCATATGGTAAACCAAAGATTGATTCCTTTCATACCACATCGTAAAAGTCAAAAGGGGTAAACACAACATTAAATATACAAGGAAAAATAGTAAAAAATTTATGAATTTTTTTCATAAAACATGGTGATAGATGATAAATATAGCCCTAGTAAATACTCACAAATAAACAATTTCGGATAAGAATGGGATTGGAATAATTATCCCATAGCTTAATTCTGATTGCTTTATACATATCTATACCACCTATATAATGATTTAAATAATGTCATTTACTTATTCCACAATCATTTTTATTTTTATGATATCATATATGGTAATATTCTTATCTGTTTATTAGTAACATTTCATTGATACTTGTTATTTGAGTGTTAACTACTTTAAGTAATTATGCTTGTTTTGTTGAATAAATTCATATTATTATTTTTAGGTTATAGATATATTATTTAGAGAAATACATTACTATAATATATATCATATTAATTTATTCAATTAATTTATATAATCATTCTTCAATGAAGATCATGTAGAACAAATCACATCACATAGTGGAGATGGTAGGACTTCCGTACGCATGAGTGATGATTTCATTCCCATGATTGTGGAATTATATTGAATTGTATGTTGTATAATATTTTAGAATCAATATAACTTTAAATTAATTCTATATAATAATTTATTCCATCATTATACCCATCCAAGAATGTTGGTGAGGAAAAAAAGATTACACCACGACGTGGAGATGGTATTCTGTAAGTACACACGCGCAGTGATTTCATTTTTCATAGGATAGGTTGAAGGTGATATAGGGTTGTTTCATATTTATAATAAAATATCAGTATATGAGTGATACTGATGTTATTACTTTATAATGAAACAACTAAATAAGTTAAAGTAGATGAATAAATAAATTTGAATGAATCAGTAGAAGATATTACATCTTCCTCGAAGTGCCTCCTTCAAACATCCTCTAAGGTCATGGGAGTATGTCTTTTGAGAAGACCAGTGCCTCTATAATGTAACTAGAGATGTTGATAATTGGAATTGGCAGGGGTTGTCTGAGATTGAAGGCTCAAAGCAGAGTGAAGAGAAGAGGGGGCAGATTCCCTTTTATAAGAGAGTAAAAGGGAACTTTTGGAATCCTCCAAAATATTAATTTATAATAAACTCAAACCCCACATTAAAACGTCCAATGTAACTCAAATTACAATATGAGATATGATAGGGTTGTAATATCATCAAAAAATCATATTTATATATGTTTTGATTTTATTTGAAACCTTATCATTTGGATTTATACTTATTTAATGTATTTAATGTTATTTGTGGTAATAATATTCTAAATTTCAAATGGTTATAAATAATTACTTATATGTTGTGAATTGTCCATAATTAGATACATTATGACATTTGAGACCATAAAATTTACAATTTGTAATTTTTAAATATTATTCTGATTTTTAAAAAATTTAATAATATTTTATATTTATAAAATATCAATAGACTCACTTTTGAAACTATTCATTTATTTGAATTTGATTAAAATCCAAACAAAGATATCTTTGAAACACAATATTTAATATCATTCTAACATGTATTATTCATCTAGAAAATTCATGGAGTACATTTTTACGTTCATATAAAATTTATTGTAATATTCTTAAAATTAATTATTTTATATTTCTAAAAATAAGATAATTACGACAACATTTTTTGTATAATTATTTAATATACTAATTTTTTTTCACAAAAAATAGTATGATAAAGATAAATATAATAGATTTAATAAGAATATTGTGAGTCGAATTTATCTACTAAAAACCCCTACTTTTCAAATGTTATGATTATTAAATTATGAACGTGACAACTTTTACATCATTCTAAATAAAATAATATAAATGTCATAATCTATTTTATAAGGCTCACAATGGAGAAAAAGTCGACACTTGAATGATTTTGGTGCAGATATACACGACCAATATGTTTTGGTCAAGTTTTGGTTTCTTCTGATGGGTATTATTATTTTAATAAATATTATATTATTTATTTTTCAATAAATAAATAATTTCTATATCATTAATTTATAAGCTATTTAGGTAATTATATAAATTGTAAAAATTAATAATAAATTACCATGAAAAATAAGAAAAATTTAGATTTTAAATTAGTATTTATAATCGAATTTATATTCAATATAACATTATTTTAAAAAAAATTAATTATTAATGTTTGAGTGAGACATATTTCACTTTCCTTTAAATAAAATAAAATAAATATCATAATCACATTCAAGTGAGTTCTAATATATACCATTTCGACCCAAGAATATTATAAGAAGAAATATAATCATCCAATTATATTAATACAAGTTTTAGGTTAATTTTATAATATTATTTTTACCCATAATTAGATTATTTAACTTTAACTATCGTAAATGAAATTTAACGTAGTTACTATTCATAATGCCCAAAAATAAAAGTATCCGATTAACATAATTTTGACCTAGGGATTCAAAATATGGAATATATTATTCCAAATTCAAAACATAGAAGATGCGGTAATTAATTTAAAATTAATCTCATTGTCTAAAAAAGGGTTTTTATTTAAAGCATTGGAAATGATTGAAATGTTTTTACCTATGAATTCAATGTAAAATTAATGATAATGACAGAAATGGTATTAAATGGTAAAAATATATTCTATTTATTCTATAAAACCATTTAACATTATAATTTAATCATTTAAATTATCTTGAAGAAACAATGTTTCTTTTAAATAATATTTTGCATATTTTTACTATTCATCAAAATATAAAAGTTATCATAAAAATAAGGAAAATTTATCTAATGTAAGTTTTTATACAATGATTCAAAATAATTAGATTATTTTATCAAATTGACCTTTTAAACTTGTAAAACTATTTTTTAAAATTGGTGCTCCATCAAAGAGTAGCAAAACTGCATTTTATTGAAAAATACATCATTTATATGAAAAATTGATTTTGTTCTCATAACATGTTCTATAAAATGTGTAATATGAATTATAATGTTATAAAATTCAAAATGTGGTTAATACTATTCATAACAGCTAGTTCCTAATAATATTATAATAATATATCATTATTTAGTGAAACTCAGTATTGCCCACAACACACTCTATTGAGGAAGGTCGCTCTTGCATACACACAATCCAAGAATATTGTTGCATATACGACAATATAATATTGTGTTGTGTATAGGTAAATCTAATATTGGTGTTACATACAACACAATACATCAAAGAAATTAAAAAGAATATTTCTTATATAATTACAGGGTGTTACATTATACCCCCATTAAAATGAATTTCTCCCTCAAAATTCGTCGATGGTTATAAACGGTTTAATACATGAAAGTTTCTTTCATATAAACCCAAATAATAAAAGAGAATACTAAAACGTACTTTTATAATGTAATTTATGAAATATAACGGTTTCCCATTTTAACTAATCACTGGATTTCCCCATAGGATGACATTGGGGAAAACATGGATATAGAAGAGAAATATAACCAACATGTTCTGACAGAGAGTGGTAGGGAACATGGATATGAAAAAACATATTATCACAAAGCCATAAATTTGTGATGATCTAAGGTATCATCTGATTCACCAGATATTAGGTTACTAGGACAACATTTTTGGTTTTCTAGATCATTTCCCTAATGTTGTAAAATTTTGCAAAATGAGAAATACATACATGATTTTAGTGTAATATCATCATTGGTCATTCCATGAAGAATTTCAACTTCTTCTATTTTTTAATGAAATGAAGATGAATTTTTCATTCATGAAGTGTTAGCAGATCATGCGATAGAATGATAGGTCATTTCATCTGTCTCAAAGAAAAGGTAACAAATGTTATTAAATATACATAAGTCCATATATGGTGATATTAATCATATATGGATACAAAAAATGAACTAATAATTAATATATCTCACATGTTAATAAAATAAAACTAATTTCTATTAACCAGGGACTTCCTATTGGCCTGTGGTAGGCGATAATGGCCTGGAGAACTATAGTTGTGGGTTTGATTCTCATAGCCTTGTCTGACGCGACGGGTTGTTGCCCATCATGCGGGTTGGCCCTTTTCTAAAAATAGTCCATTATAAAATTACAGAAGAAGTTATAGCCTTAAAAAATAGAATCGGATGACCAACATAATCCATTCCAACCATTATGATTATCCAAAATACTTCTGTCTGATCTAATAGTATAAAAGAAAAAGATTACATGAAAGGTCTTCTACTGAGCATGTGAATACCATCATTTACCCTCGTATATCAAAATATATATCTTGTTGGTCACATTCTAAACATCTGAATACCTTATTCATGTATTCTCTTGAAATATGAGTTACCATAGAAACTTAGTGAAAACCTAAATGATGTCAAAATTAAAATCATTCCACATACCAAAATCCTAAAATTATATATATTTAAAAAATGATATCAATTTGTCCTAATATCAATCATGAGCTCATTTATAATATCCAACATATTATTTTCTCCTACTGTGAAAATAATATACTTTCCAAAAATATTTTAATCACTTTCCATGGTTACTGATACCATATTCTTTTTGAAAACCACAATAAAACAATACATTGATATTCTAAAATTCCATTTTTCTTTAAATGAGATTTCAGAAGACTATTTTGGAATCTCATTACATAAAAACATAATCATTCCACCACTTCGTTGTCATATTCAACATCACCAATAGTGATTTTATGTGACATCCCTTTTCCCTTTACATTAATAGGTTGTTGATATCGATCATCATTAACCCTTGGATTAGAGAATTAGTTATCATAATTCCCCATTTCATTTCACTTGTAGCATTAATGTGTTGGTGGTTCATACTAAGTAGAATTTTCTCTATTCACATCATTAGCTACCATTTCCCCATTAATTTGACACTCAGCTGCTCGAAGACCTTCTTTTCCACAGTTAAGGCATTTTCTAGTCCCATTATGATAATCTCCACTATGCTTCCTTCCACAATTTAAGCATAATGAAACATTCATCGTCTTTTCACCATTTTTTTAAGAATTTTCCAAGAACTCCATCATTAATTTCTTGTCAAAACCATGAGATGGATATGTAACACCAACTTCTAGTTCTACCATTATAGAAAAACACACAGTCCCTTCATATCTACTGATGTATATTATATATAATTTGTAACGCCCCGACCCCAAGCTACCCAGAGTCAGTGCATTACTTCGTAACATTGGCATGATCACAAGAAAGATCAAATCTCGAAAGACCAATTGGTTTAGTAGCCTTGGAAACACTAGATATAATCATAAAGTTTTACATTACATTTCAAAGTGAAAAACCACTACAACAACAAAGTCTTCATATCCACACTATTAACCCCTCATAATATCCCTGCAAGTCATTCATAATTTACTTCTTCACTACCTGGGAAAATAAAACATAGAAAAGGGGTGAGCTCAAATGCCCAGTAAGGATAACAATATAGTAGAACATTCAAAATAAGCATAAACATTTAAGGCAATGAATTACTAAAACAAAAGCCTTTTAAAATTGAACTTCAACATAGTATGGCAAAAGTAAAATGAAATAATGCCATTTACTTGTTCACATGGATATTCTACTAATCGAATAATCACATGCAATATCAATAACCACTTTCATAATGTTGGAATGCATAATGCTAAACGTTAATTTCTTTGTCTAGGCCTCATCCCAAGACCTACGGGTTACTTCTAACCGGAACCCAACCCGGAGTGCCTCTAATAACCGGACACCAACCCGGAGTGCCTCTAATAACCGGACACCAACCCGGAGTGCCTCTAATAACCAGACACCAACCCGGAGGGCATACTTTTACCAGTCCCTAACCTGGAGGGCTTACTTTAACCAGTCCCCAACCTGGAGGGCTTACTTTTACCGGTCCCCAACCCGGAACATACTTGTTTAGCACATTCATCTAAAGAAAAGTTTGAAATATAACATAAACATTCAGATTAAAACTAGCATACGAAATGTCAATAGTTTCACCATAAACTATGAATGGTATAAAATAGCACATCCAAAGTCAAACATATCAGAAAACCTTAAATACAATATAGAAGTTTTGTATTATAATAAATCAACTTCAAATAAGCGTAAAATCCATTAAAGGATGTTGACATAGATGAAATCAAAACACTATTTAGAGAAATATCTCTTTCTATTTTTGAAATCATTTAAGAGCCATATAAAATAAAACATTTTCTTGAAAATATTCTTGTAAGCTTGTAAGGAAAGCTTTGACGATTTTATAACGGTGGAAAATAACCGCACCCGCCGTATAAGTAAAAAAACATTCTTATCTTAATTCTGTCGAAAAGGTTAAAAAGGACCTTGTTTTGAAAATGACGGAAAGATTCCTTTATAAACCTCTTACAAAAAGCCAAACAAGGGTATAAATGAATTTAACCCATATTCTTTTAAATAATAAATATGTTTTGAAATACATTTCGAAGAAACATGGATATGGATGATAAAGAAATCCCAGTAGATTATTACGTATAAACAACCTCGGATAACGAAGAGATTGTGAAATAACCCTTACCTTATACTTTTCCTTGGTTGGGGTAGGTTAACCTCCTTTAATTTAGGTAACTCACTTTGGTTGGAACCAAAGGACTTCTTGAAATGCTTTCTGCCTAGGGGAAGCTTCAAGGAGGAGGAGAGGGATGTGGGGAGCTTAGTTGGGCAGAGTTTGGACGAGACAAGTGGCTTGAGAGGTGTGAATAAATGAGAAGGAGGAGTGCCCTTTTATAAGAGGGGTGAGGGGCACCTTTGGAAAAGCTAGAAATATTAATTTATAATAAATTCATATTCGGTTTCTAATGGCTCCAAAGTTGACTATTCAAAGGTTAAGGTGGGGATAGGTCGAAAACCACTCAACCAATAGAATTTAGACAGGTTTGGGTACTTATATTAACCTTATCTTTAAGTATTAACTCTAAGTTAATTAGTTTCACTTTTACAATGTCTCTTTGTATTTTTATATAATATGGTTAATAAACTTACTATATACATCCAAGCGACCCCCAAGTGGTCCATTAATGAGGAACCTATCATAATATAAGTCTCTTGGACGATCCTTAGATTTTTAGGAATTTTAATATCAATTAATAATATAATATTTGTTTTAAGAACTCTTTTATGTCAATTTTGACACTATTCAATAGTTGATTTTTGTGAAACTCCTAACAGATTGATTACTTCGAACAAAGTCAATTAAATCAATCCTAATATATCATATTATCATAGAAAATTAGTTTAATTCATTAAAAGTTTCATATTATAATTATTTGGGTATTTATAAGATCAATTATTTTAATTTTTCACTATTTTAGTAATTACTGCATCATCATTGTGTCATAAATAAAATAAATTATTTAATGTCTAAAAATTATAAATAAAATATCATTATGTAGGAAATATTTTTATGTTTCTAATAAATATTTATAATCGAAAATCCAACATGTATAACCCTATGTAAAAATTGTTCTTCTAAAAGATGTAAGCTTATGCCATTTTTATTTTTATTTTAGCTTTATTAATATAATGTGTCATTATCACTTACAAGTGGATCCATGGGGTCCCAAAATTGACCCAAAGATGCCCATGGTCGACCATGTATCAACCAATAGGGTTAAGACACGTTTTAGGGTAATTTAGTATTATTATAAAATTATTTTTTAACCCTTATTTACCGGATTTACCCTTAACCATGGTAAATAAAATATTTACCGCAGTAATTATTCAAAATGTCTAAAAATAAAAGTTACCTATTTACAAAATTTGAACATCCTGATTCAAAATATGGAATCCATTTTTCTAAATTGAAAACAAAGAAGTGGAAGAAATTAATTTAAAATTAATTCCCGCTGTCAAAACAAAAAGCGTGTTTTTTAAGAGGTAATAACTATCAAAAGATTGACAGTTGTTTATGTTCGGTTTAATTGTAAAATTATGTCCAATGACCAAAATTATATTAAATGGTAAAAATCTATTCTAAATATACTTTAAAACCACTCAAATTCACAATTTATCACTATTAATTATTTTGATTAAAAAAGTTGTTTTTAATTAAAATTTAGAAATTTACACTATTCATCAAAATATGAAAGTTATCTGAAATGTACCAAAATTTCACCTTAGGCTAAATTCGATATTCCGAATCCAAAAATGAAGTCCATTTTAAAATATAAAATATATATAATTTCAAAAATTAGGTATTACTATTCATAACGGCTAGTTTGATTGGTTACGGTGTGTTAGAACTCGGTGTTGCGTACAACACACGCTAGCGTACCGTGGAAGCTTGGGATGTTTCATTTTAAATTTTTGATGTCCCCATTTAGTCAAAAAGTTTAAAATATAGTATCTAAAAAGGGTTCACTATTAAAATTTGGTAATAGTGAAATACTGAAAATGAATTTCTTCTTACATTATGTCTAAGAAACTCATAATAGGGATTCTAAAATTATAAGGATTATATAAAGTTCAAAATGTAGTTAATACTATTCATGACCTCTTTTAATGGACTTTTTTTGTACATCATGGTGTGATTGAACTTGGTGTTCCGTGTAGTGAAAGTTATTGAATTATTTTGAAGAAATAACACACTATAAAATCTTGGGGTGTTACATTCTCCCCTCCTTCAATAAATTGCGTCCTCGCAATTTGAAATTGTTCTTCAAAAATAAAAGGTTGAAAATAGAAAATATATTTGTGGGAAAACCCACATCGGAAATTGGGTTACTAAAATTTAGTCTTAATATGAGGAAAAGAGAAATCAAAGGGTCACCACCAAATTATGATCTCGATTAGGAGAACATTGGTGGAAATTAGAGACATATAATTGGAGGAAAAACGTAAATATTTATAGGTGGTGATTGAGGTCATCAATCACAAACAAGTGTAAAATTGAGGTCCTTAAATTCATCAATCTATGATGATTTGAAATACCATCGGTTCAACAAAACATAGGGTATTAGGATAACACATTTTCGACGTTTCAAAATATCTTAGTTGAAATCCCACATAGAAAAATGAATTAATGAGGCCTCTATTTAAAATAAAGAGTGGAAAGAATAAAGATTACTGAAAATAACACATACTAGGGTTCCATGTAGGAAAATATGGATCTGGAAGAGAAATCTAACCATCAATTATATGATGGAGAGTGGTAGAGAACATGGCTATGAAAAGGCCAACAATCCCAAAGACATAAATTAGTGATGATTTAAGGTACCATCTAGGACAACATTTTTGTTCTAAGTTCCTTTTATTAATGTTGAGGAATTTATTTATGAGATTGGCTAAGATCATAAGGAGATATACTTACATTATAATTAGAGTTTTATCCATTAATAAATTTCTACCACAAACTCATCTTTCACTCTAATAGATAATAGAACGTAAAAAAATTTCTATTTATACTATTCGTACAGGGTTCCAAAATAAATGAATTTATAATTCATCTACCAGATCTTTTAAAAAAAACTACATTATTTAATCCAAGACATCTCGTGGTCCAGTGGTAGGTGATACACCCTTGTCGCCCTTCGGTTGCGGGTTCAAGTCTCGCAGCCTTGCCGGACGCGACGGGTTGCCGCCCGACCTCCGGGTTGTCCTTTTATGGCAATCCAAAATAATCCAAACTAGAACTATCCAAAATACTTCCGTCCAAACTCACAGTCCAACATTTATAAGGAAGGTAAGAATAATGTAGATCCTTTTTACCCCATAATAGCATATGAATACCTTCATCTTGTATTCTTTTAATACACTGAAACATCCTGAATTACCATATTCCTTATTGATTACATTCATGCTCCCCTATTCCATATAGAATGATGGATATACTTCATCAATCCAAAAATGTTTTAAACCCCAACAATAATGGAATATACAGATCATTAATCAGTTCCAAGGTAGTCAAGAATATCCAATATAATTTATCCAAATCAATCATGTATTATTCTAAAATCACTAACTCGGTATCAGAACCATATTATGGTTTATCTTTCTCTCAACCATATATTTTCCAAAAATTTATCCTACTATTGAGTCACTTTTCTTTGTTCCACACAATCTCAAGTCCTTAATGAAATAGTACTTCAGTACAATACTTATATACTCCATAATCATTATGACAAGTACATTGTTGATACAACACTCAATTGACATAATCAACATAAGAACTCTAATCATTCCTCTTCATCTGTGGTAGTATCATAACTTGATTATTATCCAATAGCATCATTTGCGGCATAGTCTGATGACTGGGACATAGGTTCACGTAGTGTCCAAACTCCTTGCAAATGAAGCATTGTACATTTGAAACCATTTTCTTACCCTTGCAGTCACGTACTTTGTGCCCTTTTCCTCCACACTTATAACAAACTCCCATTCCTTTCAGGCAAGTTCCAGGGTGTTTCTTTCCACAGTTACCACATATGGGAAAATTCTTCTTTTCCCTCTTCCCTTTATCCATCTTTCTCTCTTCCATCCTTTTCTTCTCTTGCTTCCCTTCAAAGCCATAGGACTCAGTAAACTCTTTACTTATCTTATCAACACATGATATTATTTCTTCATATGATGATAATACATGGGAGACTATTTCTCTTATCAATTCTAGCTTAAGACCATGAAAGATATGATCCTTCCTTCTCTTTGGATCATGTGCATTTCTGGAGTTCTCATTCCTTCTACTGGGCGCCATTTCTGAACAATGTCATAAACTAGATCAGTTTATGAATCAAAATACATAATCCCATACTTATAAAACACTTAACATAAATTGAACTATTTATGGATATAATCCATAATCATAAAAATGTTTTCTTTGAGGAAGTATATACTCACAAACCCTTCATAATGATTTGTAAAGATAATGAGAGTTATCCTAAGCATATCCCCCGGGAGTGTCGTAACCAAGAGTGCAGCAAGGCCCATTGTCGTGCACCAGTTCCCGTTCGAGTCTAGCTCAAAGCGGTGTTTTCGGGTTTTACCCCTAGGTACATCTGTGCCAGAGCCGCCTCTACCTGCTCGTATCCAGACATGGATGTATTGCTCGGAAAACTCACAAAATATCTACAATACCAAAATTCTAGGAAGTTCTTCTATACTAATCCTCAAAGTTCATCTTAGGTATACGTGCTCTAATCAGAGTTTATCTAAATCTAGCTTCCAAGGTTTGTACTAAACTTCCTCTGATACCAACTGTAACGCCCCGACACCAGCTACCCAGAGTCGGTGCATTACTTCGTAACATTGGCATGATCACAAGAAAGATCAAATCTCGAAAGACCGATTGGTTTAGTAGCCTTGGAAACACTAGATATAATCATAAAGTTTTACATTACATTTCAAAGTGAAAAACCACTACAACAACAAAGTCTTCATATCCACACTATTAAACCCTCATAATATCCCTGCAAGTCATTCATAATTTACTTCTTCACTACCTGGGAAAATAAAACATAGAAAAGTGGTGAGCTCAAATGCCCAGTAAGGATAACAATATAGCGGAACATTCAAAATAAGCATAAACATTTAAGGCAATGAATTACTAAAACAAAAGCCTTTTAAAATTGAACTTCAACATAGTATGGCAAAAGTAAAATGAAATAATGCCATTTACTTGTTCACATGGATATTCTACTAATCGAATAATCACATGCAATATCAATAACCACTTTCATAATGTTGGAATGCATAATGCTAAACGTTAATTTCTTTGTCTAGGCCTCATCCCAAGACCTAGGGGTTACTTCTAACCGGAACCCAACCCGGAGTGCCTCTAATAACCGGACACCAACCCGGAGTGCCTCTAATAACCGGACACCAACCCGGAGTGCCTCTAATAACCGGACACCAACCCGGAGTGCCTCTAATAACCGGACACCAACCCGGAGGGCATACTTTTACCAGTCCCTAACCTGGAGGGCTTACTTTAACCAGTCCCCAACCTGGATGGCTTACTTTTACCGGTCCCCAACCCGGAACATACTTGTTTAGCACATTCATCTGAAGAAAAGTTTGAAATATAACATAAACATTCAGATTAAAACTAGCATACGAAATGTCAATAGTTTCACCATAAACTATGAATGGTATAAAATAGCAAATCCAAAGTCAAACATATCAGAAAACCTTAAATACAATATAGAAGTTTTGTATTATAATAAATCAACTTCAAATAAGCATAAAATCCATTAGAGGATGTTGACATAGATGAAATCAAAACACTTTTTAGAGAAATATCTCTTTCTATTTTTGAAATCATTTAAGAGCCATATAAAATAAAACATTTTCTTGAAAATATTCTTGTAAGCTTGTAAGGAAAGCTTTGACGATTTTATAACGGCGGAAAATAACCGCACCCGCCGTATAAGTAAAAAAAACATTCTTATCTTAATTCTGTCGAAAAGGTTAAAAAGGACCTTGTTTTGAAAATGACGGAAAGATTCCTTTATAAACCTCTTACAAAAAGTCAAACAAGGGTATAAATGAATTTAACCCATATTCTTTTAAATAATAAATATGTTTTGAAATACATTTCGAAGAAACATGGATGTGGATGATAAAGAAATCCCAGTAGATTATTACGTATAAACAACCTCGGATAATGAAGAGATTGTGAAATAACCCTTACCTTGTACTTTTCCTTGGTTGGGGTAGGTTAACCTCCTTTAATTTAGGTAACTCACTTTGGTTGGAACCAAAGGACTTCTTGAAATGCTTTCTGCCTAAGGGGAATCTTCAAGGAGGAGGAGAGGGATGTGGGGAGCTTATTTGGGCAGAGTTTGGACGAGCCAAGTGGCTTGAGAGGTGTGAAGAAATGAGAAGGAGGAGTGCCCTTTTATAAGAGGGGTGAGGGGAACCTTTGGAAAAGCTAGAAATATTAATTTATAATAAATTCATATTCGGTTTCTAATGGCTCCAAAGTTGACTATTCAAAGGTTAAGGTGGGGATAGGTCGAAAACCACTCAACCAATAGAATTTAGACAGGTTTGGGTACTTATATTAACCTTATCTTTAAGTATTAACTCTAAGTTAATTAGTTTCACTTTTACAATGTCTCTTTGTATTTTTATATAATATGGTTAATAAACTTACTATATACATCCAAGCGACCCCCAAGTGGTCCATTAATGAGGAACCTATCATAATATAAGTCTCTTGGCCGATCCTTAGATTTTTAGGAATTTTAATATCAATTAATAATATAATATTTGTTTTAAGAACTCTTTTATGTCAATTTTGACACTATTCAATAGTTGATTTTTGTGAAACTCCTAACAGATTGATTACTTCGAAAAAAGTCAATTAAATCAATCCTAATATATCAAATTATCATAGAAAATTAGTTTAATTCATTAAAAGTTTCATATTATAATTATTTGGGTATTTCTAAGATCAATTATTTTAATTTTTCACTATGTTAGTAATTACTGCATCATCATTGTGTCATAAATAAAATAAATTATTTAATGTCTAAAAATTATAAATAAAATATCATTATGTAGAAAATCTTTTTATCTTTCTAATGAATATTTATAATCGAAAATCCAACATGTATAACCCTATGTAAAAATTGTTCTTCTAAAAGATGTAAGCTTATGCCATTTTTATTTTTATTTTAGCTTTATTAATATAATGTGTCATTATCACTTACAAGTGGATCCATGGGGTCCCAAAATTGACCCAAAGATGCCCATGGTCGACCATGTATCAACCAATAGGGTTAAGACACGTTTTAGGGTAATTTAGTATTAATATAATATTATTTTTTAACCCTTATTTACCGGATTTACCCTTAACCATGGTAAATAAAATATTTACCGTAGTAATTATTCAAAATGTCTAAAAATAAAAGTTACCTATTTACAAAATTTGAACATCCTGATTCCAAATATGGAATCCATTTTTCTAAATTCAAAACACAGAAGTGGCAGAAATTAATTTATAATTAATTCCCGCTGTCAAAACAAAAAGCGTGTTTTTTAAGAGGTAATAACTATCAAAAGATTGACACTTGTTTATGTTCGGTTTAATTGTAAAATTATGTCCAATGACCAAAATTATATTAAATGGTAATAATATATTCTAAATATACTTTAAAACCACTCAAATTCACAATTTATCACTATTAATTATTTTGATTAAAAAAGTTGTTTTTAATTAAAATTTAGAAATTTTCACTATTCATCAAAATATGAAAGTTATCCGAAATGTACCAAAATTTCACCTTAGGCTAAATTCGATATTCCGAATCCAAAAATGAAGTCCATTTTAAAAAATAAAATATATATAATTTCAAAAAGTAGGTATTACTATTCATAACGGCTAGTTTGATTGGTTACGGTGTGTTAGAACTCGGTGTTGCGTACAACACACGCTAGCGTACCGTGGAAGCTTGGGATGTTTCATTTTAAATTTTTGATGTCCCCATTTAGTCAAAAAGTTTAAAATATAGTATCTAAAAAGGGTTCACTATTAAAATTTGGTAAAAGTGAAATACTGAAAATGAATTTGTTCTTACATTATGTCTAAGAAACTCATAATAGGGATTCTAAAATTATAAGGATTATATAAAGTTCAAAATGTAGTTAATACTATTCATGACCTCTTTTAATGGCCTTTTTTTTGTACATCATGGTGTGATTGAACTTGGTGTTTCATGTAGTGAAAGTTATTGAATTATTTTGAAGAAATAACACACTATAAAATCTTGGGGTGTTACATAATTCCTTTCGAAGACTAGGTTTTAAGACACTGAATAATCGATCAAATTTACTTTCAGGTTGGATGATAAATCCATATGAATAAATTTCATGCATTATAAAATTCTCTTTATATATAAAAACAGATTCTTCATCCTTTTTCTTAATCTCAAGGAACTCTTTTTCTATCATCATTCGACGAACATGAGGGATGTACTTCTTGAAAAATAGGATATTGAACTCATACCATTACATGTATTCAATTTCATCATGGGGTCTTGTATTATTAATTAGAGTCCACCACTAGTGTGCTACACCTCCAAAATTATAAACAACCAGAATGAATTTTTCATGTTCTGAGCAGCGAAGTATTGAAAATATCATTCCAATGTTACTAATCCATTTTCCACAACAAGTGGATCAGAAGACCCACTAAAATAAGGTGGACTTTTCCTCCTGAAAGAATAAATAGAATATTGTTCACTTATCTATTCATTTGGATGTCCATAATGATTCATATCTTTTTTAAGTATAGAAATAATATTTTTCACTCCATTTCCCATAACATTTGTTTGTTCACAAGGACAATAATTTCATTACCCAGTGCATTGATCATTAACACGGTTTCATAGGGTTCCAGCTATTATCTAAAAACCATAAATAATAGTGTGAGTGGAAGAAATCATACTAGGAAAAAACATAATCAAGGGGGATTATGTTAAATCACTAACATATTAGGTTTAATCCAACATTATTCCTGATTTTTACCATAAAGTTAGGACTGTAGCCGATAATTTTACTTATCCATAGGGATATCCAATGACATATCCTTATAAATATCTCTAGGGATCTCACTAAAAATTTCACATACTTGTTTCCAAACGATGTCTAAACTATTCCTCCGATACCAACTATAGAGACCCAAGAAAGTCGTAAAATATCATTACATTAGTTTTGAGAAATAATTAATACATAAAAAAACAGACACCCATTAACAGTAATAGTTTAGTGTCCTTGGAAACTCAGGTTATAATATTCTCATCATGATGAATGATCTCCAACATCTCCCATAACGATATTTCCCATTTGTTTTATTACCTAAAAACATTTTTTATATCTTGGGGAAAAGAAAAAAAAGAAAGGGTGATCTCGAATGCTCAATAATGGTAAAAATAGAGAACATAAAATAATCAATAATCATTTGTACGTAAAAAATTAACATAAAATTTAAACATCAAAATCTTGAGTGATGAAATAAAACATGGTAGTACACAAGGTATAGATCATAATGGAACATTAATTATAAAATAATTTCTTTTGAATAAAACTAGTAATTTTGGAAAACTAATAATCACATATTATGATTTTCTTAGTAGCCAAGGAATTTCTTCCACGAAAATCATATTGGACGAAGTCTATTACTGAATTGGGTCTACTTTTCATTCCATTCATATTTTATTGAACCAGATTTACATGTCCTTCCAGCCATGTTTATCTCAGGAGATACAAATCTTTACCCAATGCATTGGATGAAGATATAGGTCAGACCCTTATCATAATGAAATCACTCTTATGAGTTCCACAAAATAAATCATTCATCATTACCCAATGAATAAAATGGGTTTTATATACATCATTCCATCATTACATAATCTATATAAAAAAATATATATAAATTCATCATAAACAAAATAAAACCTAGTAAATAATAAGGGAATTATACACGAAACATACCCATATTAAATAATGCCATCACAGATGTAAAATAGTTTTGACAAAACACTTGAAATGAATTCTTGAGGAATATATCCTTTCTTTTTCAAAATCATTTTCTTTTCTCAAAATTACATGAAATATTAAAATAAAAGAGTTTCATTGAAAATAATCATGAAATATTATAGAGTAATCTTATTAGATATAAGGAATTATGATATCATAATAATCCATTCATGCCATATAGGATAAAAAAAATTCTCCATGTAATTTTTCCGGAAATGTCAAAAAATACCTGGTATGGTAAATAAAATAATGATTCCTCCCATACCAAATAGTACAAGTCAAAAAGGGGTAAACATAACATTAAACATACATGGAATAATATTAAAAATTTTATGAATTTTTTTGTATAAAACATAGACATAGATTATTAATATAACCCTAGTAAATACTTATGAATAAAAAATCTCAAATAATAATTAGATTTGAATAATTATACCTAACATTAGGTCCGATTGATTTGTACGTATATGAACCTCTTGTATAAATTTTTAAATAATTTCATTGACTTATTCAGAAATCATATTTATTTTTATGATATCATATATGGTCATATTCTTATTGGTATATTAGTAACATTTCATTGTTACTCGTTATTCGGGTTTTAACTAGTTTTTGTTATTATGCATGTTTTGTAGAATAAATTCTTACTCCTCTATTTAGGTTATAGTTATATTATTTACAGAATTTTATTTGTATAATATATATCATATTAACTTATTCAATTCATTTATATAATCATTCTTCAAATAAGATCATGTAGAACGAAATGCATCACACAGTGGAGACGTTAGGAAGTACGCACACACGAGTGATGATATCATTCCTTTGATTGTTGAATTGTATTGAAGTGTATGGTGTATAATATTTCAAAATAAATATCAATTTAAAATAATCATATATAGTAATTTTTTCCATCATTATACCTATCCTAGTATGATGGTGATGAAAAAAAGATTACACCACGGCCTGGAGACGGTATTTCGTACTTATGCACACGCGGTGATTTCATTTTTTATAGGATGGGTAGAAGGTGAAATAGGGTTGTTTAAAATTTATAATAACATATAATTATTTTAATGAGACAAATTTCATTATTTTATAATGAATTAACTAAATATGATAAAGTACAAGAAGAAATAAATTTGAATGAATCGTTAGAAGAAATTGCATCTTCCTCAAAGTGTCTCATTTAAACATCCTCTTAGGGAACACGAGTTGGACTTCTAAGAAGACCAGAACCTATATAAGGTAACTAGAGAGGTCGAGAAGAGGAATTGGCAGGGTTTTTAGGAGATTGAAGGCTCAATATGGAGTGATGAGAAGAGGGAGGAGGTTCCCTTTTATAATAGAGTAGAGGTGGGCTTTTGGAAAACTCCAAAATATTAATATATTATAAACTAAAACCCCACATAAAAACATCATATGTGACTATAATTATAATGTGAGATATTATTGGGTTTTAATCTCATCATTCAATTGAATTTAGACATGTTATTATTTTATTTCAAACCCTATCATTAAGATTTATCCTTATTTAATCTATTTTTTGCGTAATAATATTATAAATTTTAAATGGTTATAAATACTTACTTTTGTGTTGTAAATTTTCCATAATTAAATACATTATAAAATTTGAGAACATATACTTTTAAATTTGTATTTGTTTAATATTTTTGTGATTTTAAACAATTTAATAATATGTTATTTTTATTAAATATCAGTATTGTCAATTTTAAAACTATTCAATTATATGAATTTAAATAAAATCCACACAGAAGATATATTAGAACAAAAATATTTAATAGATTCCTAACATTTCTTATTCATCTATAAAATTATTGGAGCACATTTATTTGTTAATATAATGTTTAATTTAATATTTTTAAATCCATTTATTTGATATTTCTATTAAAAAATAATTATTACAGCATTTTTGTATATATATTTTATATATTTATTTGTTGAATAAAAATTAAAAATTAAATAATAACTAAAGAAAAATCTAATATATTTCATAATAATTCATTTTTTTAGAATTTAACTTCTAAAACACAAACATTTTAAAATGATATTTTTATTAAATTATGAAGGTGAAAACTTTTACATCATTTAAAATAAAATAATATAAATGTCGTAATCTAATTTATAAGGCTCAAAATAGTCCACAAGTAGACACATGGATGGTTATTGTGTATATATACTTGGAAAATATGTTTTGGTCAAGTGTTTGGGTCTTTTTATGGGTACTATTATTTTAATAAAACCAATATTATTCTTTTCACTAAATAAATAATTTCCGAATTATTGAAATAATTTTTTAAGTTAATTATATATTACATTAAAATTTAAAAATAATATACCATGAAAAATAAAAAAAAATATGATTTCAAATGAATATTTTGAATTGAATTTATATTCATTATAACCTTATATTAAAATTAATTTAATTATTAATGTTTGAGTGAGACGTAAATCACTTTATTATAAATAGAAAAGAATATAAGTCTTAATCATACTCCAATGGGTTCTAATAGATACCATTTCAAACCGAGAATATTTTAGGACGAAATATAATCATCAAATTATATTAATACAAGTGTTAGGGATATTTTATAATTTTATTTTTACCCTTATTTTCCTTATTTTCCTTTAACTATGGTAAATAAAATTTACCATAGTTACTATTAAAAATTACCAAAAATAAAAGTATCATATTTACATAATTTGGACCTATTTATTTTAAATATTGAATCCATTTTTCCAAATTCAAAAAACAGAAGATGTAGTAATTAATTTAAAATAAATCATGTTGTCGAAAAAAATAGGTTTTTTATTTAAAACGTTAAAAAAGATTGATATGTTTTTACATATGAATTCAATGTAAAATTAATGATAATGACCTAAGTTATATTAAATATTAAAAATATATTATATTTACACATTAAAACCATTCAATACTATAATTTAACCATAGAAATTATCTTTAGGGAAAAAAGATTCTTTTAATTAAAATTTATCGTATTATTACTATTTATCAAAATATGAATGATATCATAAAAATATGAAAAATTTATCTAAATTGATTTTTTATATCCTGATTCAAAATAAATAGTTGATTTTGTAATATTGAACATATAAATTAGTCAAAAAATAGATTTAAAATATGTGCACCATCAAAAGGCAGCAAAACTGAATTTTTTTTAAAATTCTTTTTTTATGCGAAAAATTGATTTTATCTAATACCATGTCCTAGAAAATTTGTATGATGAATTATAATTTTTTAAATTAAAAATGTGGTTAATACTATTCATAACATCTACTTCATAATAATATTATAACAATAAATCGTTGTTTAGTGAAACTCGGTATTGCGTACAACAGACACTATGAAGGAAGGTCGCTCTTGCATGCAACACAAGACAAGAACAATGATTCATATACAACAGGATAATATGGCATTGTGTATATTGAATGATAATCATGGTGTATCATATAACACAAGATATCAATGAAATTAAAATGAATATTTCTCATAAAATTTTTGGGTGTTACATTCTACCCCACTTAAAATGAATTTCGCCCTCGAAATTCCTTGGGGTTATAAATGGATTAATACATGAATTTTTCATTCATAGAAACCCACATCGTATAGAGTAATACTAAAACTTAATTTTAAAATTTAATGTATGAAATATAATGGTTACCCAAGTTTTCTCATGATCGGGCTTCAACATATGAGAACATAGGTGAAAACATGGATATAGAAGAGAAATCTAACCATCACGTTTTGATAGAGAGTTGTAGAGAACACAAATATAAAAAAGACAAAAATCACAAAGCCATAAATTATTGATGATCTATGTTACTATATGATTCATTGGATATGAGGGTATTAGGACAACATTTTTGGTTTTCAAGATAATTTCCCATATAGTTGATGATTTTTTTCATTAGGGGAAATACTTACTTGATTTCATAGTAATATCATCATTGGTCATTCCATGAAAAATTTCCACATTATATCTTATTTAATGAAATAATGTTGAATTTTTCATTTTTTAAGTGTAATAAAATCATGAAATATAATGATATGACATTCTATTAATCACAAACAGAAGGTATCAAAAGTTGTTAAATGTACATAAGACCATATATGGTGATATTAATTGTATATGGTTCCAAAATTGGACTTATACTTCATATATCATATATATTAATAAATTAAAACTAATTTCTATTAACTATGGACTTCCTGTACGCTAGTGGTAGATGATAGTGGCATGTCGCACATCGGTTGTGGGTTTCATTCTCGCAGCCTTGTCCGACGTGATGAGTTATCGCCCATCCAGTGGGTTGTCCCTTTTCTAAAACTAAACACTTATAACATTCTAGAAAATGTATTAGCCTTAAAAAACACCATCTGATGTCCATCATAATCCATTCAATCCATTAGTCTTATCAAAAATACTTTTGTCCAATCTCATAGTATAAAGAAAACAATTACAAGAATGGTCATCTACAGAGCATGTGAATACCATCATTTACCCATATATATCATAATATATATCTTGATGGTCACATTACAAACATCTGAATACCTTAATCATGTATTATTTTAAAACATTAGTTACCATACAACCTTAGTTAAAACATGACTGGAGTCAAAAGTTAACACTTTCCACATACCAAAATCCCAAAAATTCTAAATACTCATACCATGATATCACTTTGACTTTATATCAGTCCTGATCTCATTAATAATATACAATATATTATTTTCTACTTATATCCATATCAAATACTTTGAAAAAAAGTTTCAATCACTTTTCATGGTTACTAGTACCATATAATTATTGAAAACTATAATAAACCAATACGTAGATATTCCAAAATTCTATGATACTATAAATGAGATTCCACAGCACTATTTTTGAATCTCGTTACAAAAACACTTAATCATTCCACCACATTGTTTTTATATTCAACATCTCCAATAGTAATTTCATGGATCTTTCCTTTGTCATTTTCCTTAAGTGTTTGTTGATATTGATCATCATATACCCTTGGATTAGTGCATTGGTTAGCATAATTCCCCATTTCCTTTCACTTGTAGCATTGATGTGTTGGGGGTGAATTCATTGTAGACTTTTATCTATTAACATAATTAGATATCTTTTTCCCATTACATCGACACTAATCTGCTCGATTACCTTCTTTTCCACACTTAAAATATTTTCTAGTACCTTTAATACAATCTCCACTATGTTTCCTTCCACAATTTGAGCATAACAAAACATTCATCTTATTTTCACCATTATTTTTAGATTTTTCTTGAAATCCATCTTTCATTTCTTGTCCAAACCATGAGATGGATATGTAACACTAAATTCAAGTTCTACCATGATAGAAAAGGGCACAATCTCTTCATTTCTACTGAAGTCTCGTATAGCTAATGCCTTTCGAAGACTTGGTTTTTTTTCACTGAAGAGTCAATCAACTTTACTTTCAGATTGGATGATAAATCCAGATATACACCTTTCCATCCATGTAAAATTCACATTGTATATACAAATGGAATCATAATCCTTTTTCTTATGCTCAAGGAACTCCTTTTCCATCTTCGTTCGAAGAGTATGAGAAAAGAACTTATTGAAAATGTTCTTGAACTCATCTCATTACATGGATGCAATTTCATCAGGCAGCCCTGTATTCTTAATTGGAGTCCACCACTGGTCTTATTCACCTTCTAAATGATAAACAACCAAAATGGAATCTTCATGTTCTAAACAATGCAATTTGGAAAATATCTTTTCAATGGTTGTGATCCATTGTTCAGCAACATGTGGATCAGAAGACCCGCTGAAAGAATGTGGACATTTCCTTAGGAAGGAATCAATAGAATATTGTTCACTTTTCTGCACATTTTGATGTCTAGAATGATTCATAGCTTGTGTAAGTATAGAAATAAATTTTTTCACTCCATTTCCCTTAACATTTGGTTGGTTAGGAGGATAATCATTTCATTTCCCAGTGCATTGATCATTAACACGGTGCCTTCGGGTTCCATCCATTATATATAACCCAAAAAAGAATAGTGTGAGAGACAAAAATCAAACAAGGATAACAACATAATCAAGGGGGAGTACGTTAAATCTCTTATATATTAGGTTTAATCCTTTTTTTATGATCATTACCATTAATTTAAGACTGTAGCCTATACTTATACTTATCCTTAGGGACATCCCCAGACATATACTTAAAAATATCTCTACAGATCTGTATAAACTTTTCACATCCTAGTTTGCAAAGGTTGACTAAACCTTTCTTCGGATACCAACTATAGAGTCCCTAGCTTGATGTACATGGAAATTAAATTACTTTTTTAGAATACTTAATACATTAAAAAAATAGACACTCATGGATAGTAATAGTTTATTGTCTTTGGAAGCTCGAGACATAATATTCTAATCATAGTGAAAGATCTTGAAAATCTCCCATAATGAAATTACCAAATTATTTTCTTACCTAAAACCATTATTTATATCCTGTAGAAAAGAAAACTTATAATTGGGGAGATCGAATGATTAGTAAGGGTAAACATAGATAAGACACAATAATCCATAAACATTTGAACATAAAAACATGAATATAAAATTTAAACAGCAAAACCTTGAGAAATTACGAAAAACAAGACATTACATAATGTATGGATCATAAAGGAACTGTAACCATAAAATAATAGCATTTGAATAAAACATATAATTGTGGAAAACTAATAAGCACATAATATGATTTCCATAGTAGCCAAGGCATTTCTGCCAAAACCATCATAGTGGACAATGATTAGTACTGAACCTAGTTCATTTGTCGTTCCAAGCCCTGTATTACTAAACTGGATTTACATTCCATTCCAGCCATGTTTATCTCATGAGATATAAATATTTACCTCATCAATTGGGGTGATATAAAGGTCCCACCCATCTCATAATGAAATCATTCATATGTGTTCCACTAAATAAATCATTCATCATAACCCGATGAATAAAATGGGTTTCATATACATCATCCCATCATAACACAATCCATATAAAAAAATGGATATAATTTCATCTTAAACAAAATAAAACCATTTAAATAATAGGGACTCTATACATGAAACATATACATATTAAATAATGTCATCTTAGATCGAATATAGTTCTCATAAAGCACATGAAATGACTTCTTGAGGAAAAAATCATTTATTCTTCAAAATCATTTCCCATTCTCAAAATGTCATGCAATTTTAAAAGAATTTTTTTTGAAGATAATCATGAAATCATGTAGAGGAAGCTTCATATAAATAAGGCATTATGAAATCGTAATAATCCGTTCACACCATATAAGTTAAAAAATCATTCTCCTTGTACTTTGGTAGGAAAAGTAAATAAGTACCTCTTACGGTAAACAAAAGAATGATTCCTTCTAAACTACATGGTAAAATTAAATATTAGGTAAAAAACATCAAACATACATGTAAGAATAGTAAAATCATTATGAAAACATTTTTTACAAAACATGGACACATATGATAAATATAACCCCAGTAAATACATACGAATAAATAATATCAGATAAGAATGAGATTGGAATAATTATCCCTTACCATAGGTCCGATTACTTTGTATGTATCAGAACCTCCAATATAATTTTTTAAATAATGTCATTGGCTTATTACAAAATCATATTTTTTTTATGATATCATATATGGTTATATTCTTATCATTTTATTAGTAACATTTCATTGTTACTCGTTATTCAAGTGTTAACTATATTTTGTTATTGTGCATGTTTTTTGAATAAATTCATATTACTATTTTTAGGTTATAGTAATATTATTTACATAATTTTATTAGTATAATATATATCATATCAATTTATTCAATTCATTTATATAATCATTATTCGATGATGATCATGAAGAACTAATCACATCACATCGTGGGGACGGTAGGCTGTACGTACGCACGAGTTATGATTTCATTCCCATGATTGTGGAATTGTATTGAAGTGTATGGTGTATAATATTTTATAATCAATTTCACATTATAATAATCAAATATAGTAATTTATTCCATATTTATACCCATCCATGAATGTTGGGGATGAAAAAAAATATTACACCACGCCGTGGAGACGGTATTTCGTACGTACGCACGCATGTTGATTTCATTTTCTATTGAAGGGTAGAAGGTGAAATAGGGTTTTTACATATTTATAATAACATATCAGTATATGAGGTATACTGATAGTTATTACTTTATAATGAAACAACTAATAACGTGGATGTGGATGAAGAAATAAATTTGAATGAATCTGTATAAGATATCAACTCTTCGTCGAAGTGCCTCATTTAAAAATCATCATAGGGAACTAGAGTTGTTCTTTTGAGAAAAGAAGAACCTCAATAATCTTACTAAATAGGTATTGAATTTAAATTTTCAGGGTTTGTCCAAGCATGAATCCTCAAAATGGATTGAAGAGAAGAGGGATGAGGTGCCCATTTATAAAAGAGTTGTGTGGCAAATTTGGAAACCTCCAAAATATTAATTTATAAAAAACTCAAACCCCACATGAAAACATCCAAAGTGACAAAAAATAGAATATGAGATAATATTGGGTTTTAATCGCTTCAAAAAATAATATTTAAACATGTTTTTATTTTTGGTTATACCTTATCATTTTGATTTATCCTTTTTTAATCTATTTAATTTTATTTGTGGTAATTATATTGTAAATTTGAAATGGTTTTAAATACCAAATTATTTGTTGTGAATTTTCCATAATTTGATACTTTATGTCATTGGAGACCATATAAATTTTAAATTTTAATTTTTAATTAGTTTTTCCATTTTAAAAAAAATTAATAATATGTTTATTTTATAAAATATCAATATTGTCAATTATGACACTATTCATTTATTTGAAATTAAATAAAATCATCACAGAAGATATATTTGGGAAAAAAATATTTAATAGATTTATAACAAGTCTTATTAGTCTTTACAATTCATGTACTACATTTATTAGTTCATATAATATTTATTTAAATATTTTTAAAACCATTTATTTGATATTTCTCTTAATAAAATAATTACTACAAAATTTTTGTATAATTATTTAATATAATTATTTTATTGAATTAAAACTGTTGATCGGAGTGGACACTCAAGAGGGGGGTGAATTGAGTTCCAATTAAAATTTCTGTTAAAAAATATTTCTATTAAAATCCCCCAATTTCAAAAACAAGTTAAACTGTAGTGAATTTATACAGATTATAAATGTTCAATTAGTTTCCCTAAGATTGATTAGTTCTCAGTTAACTTAATCTTATGATTAAATTGACTTTTGAAACTATCTTACTGTTTTACAATAAATATATACACTTGTGAGTTTAACTATCAAAGTATCTTTGAAAGTATATTGTATTTCAAAGTAATAGCAGTGGAATAAAATGGTTTTGGAAAAACTATGTAAAGCACAACAGAAATAACCAAGAGGTTCAGTATCAAGCTGAGACCTAGTCCTCTCAACAATTTATATAAAATTTGATCCGCACCCTGGATTGGGGATTACAACAGTTTGCAACTGTCCTGGTCCAAGCCCTCTACCACAGTTCTACGTGGGAAACAAACAACAGTTTACAACTATCCAGGTCACACACAACCTCTACCATAGTTCTACGTGGGAAATAAAAGATGTAAAGATTGTGACTGAGGATTTACAAATCCTCCAATTAAGGTTCAGGAGACAGTGTGTGTGTAAGGATTAGTAGGATACATACACTGCTCGTAATGTAAATAATAAATCACATGAGAAAGATATAGAGTTTATAATGGCTCTAGTGATTATAGTGCAGCTCTGGACTCCTTCGAATTTGATCAATAATGGTTCTGAGTCCTTCTCTGATATTTTCTCTGAAAATAGAGTATTGTTCTCTTCTGTGTTTCTAGGTTCAGCTCAGTTTTCTCAGCTCAAGGGAGAAGAGTTTGCAGTACTTCTTCTTTAGTAGAGATTGCTTGATGTATATTCAATCTTCTAGAGTCTGGTAGTTGTATTCTTGAAAGTGCTAATTCTCCATTTGTTCATGGCACATTTTTGAGCTTAATCACATTTTGTCAATCTTCTCTTTCGTTCCCGTGTGTTTTTGTATTTTTTCAAGCCTCATGTCTCTTGTCTCTTTCTTTTTGTATATCGTCTATCCGTGTATCAATGTTTTGTTCTCATTTCCTTCCTTTTATATCTTTCAACTCGGTAGAAGGAATGATTATGCTTTTCATTGGTACTAGGTATGGTTTCCTGAAATAGCAATAGAAAAAATTAAATAACATTAACTGAATGAAAAACATAAAATGTAACTGTTAGTTTAATAAACAAATAGTGTTGGGAGAATATGATTTGATTTGGAAGTCAATCATAGGTCACCGTTTGTTGGTAGACGTGTATGGTTGACTTTGTGTAGGATATTCTATCAGTAGCTCATTAAACTCTCATCGGTAGCTCCATGAACTTAGTTCCATCAGTAGCTATGGCTCCATTGGTAGCACTGGCTCCATCGGTAGCTTAATGTGTCGGTAGCTCCTTATGTAGGTAGCTGTTTGTATCGGTGGCTCTTTGTGTTTGTATCGGTAGCCCCTTGTACTTACACCGGTAGCTGTCAGGCAGTCGGTAGCACTCTATCGGTATCTCTCTGTCTATCGGTAGCTCTCTATCGGTAGTTCTCTGTCTATAGGTAGCTCTCTGTCTAACGGTAGCTCTCTATCGGTAGATCTCTATCAGTGGCTATAAGCAGAACAGTGACACCTACACATGTCTGATTTTTGAAAAACACATCCAATTGACTTAGAATTTTTTTTATAAATTATATAAACATGGATAATTGAAGATTAACATATTTCAGAGACTCTTAATATAATTATTATTATTGATCATAGATTTGAAATAATTAAGTTATAGATCAACATTAATTGGGAGTATCATAGTATATGAACACATAATTGGGACTATCAAAATATATGAACACATGATTGGTATTATCAAAATAGGTGAGGTCAACAATCTCCCCCTTTTTGAAAATCACAACTTATGATATGGCCATTTTAAAATATTGAGAATATAGTATTAGAGGGTATATCATTAAATTCAACTTTCACATAGAAAATAGTATGAGAGGAAATAGTAACAGCATGATATAGACCAAAAGTTATCAGATCTATAATTAAATGCAACAGTATCATAGATAAGGTTTATAAGAAATGTTATCAAAGAAATAAATATAAGAGTATTGCACCAATGTAGCAAATTCTCCCCTATTGATAATATTTCTCCCCCTCTAGAAATTTTGTAGAATATTTCTCCAATTTAGAAAATGCTCCCCTATTGATAATATTTCTCCCCCTTTGTGATAATCAAAAAGTGGGAAATCATATAGAGAAAACTGATAAACTGAGATATTTAAAATAAAGGCAGTTGTATTAGATCAGTCAAAAAAATTACATAAACAGAATAGCAAACAATGATTCCTATCAAATATCCTCGCCACTTGATCAATCCACATCTTCAATGTGAGATTTTCCTTTTGGATCAGAAGAGGATTGAGGTGTTGAGGATTCTATTGAAGGAATTGGGATTCCTGAAATGATCACAGGAGGCTGAGCCACTAACAGAGTGTTGGGCCTGTATTTCGAAGTTCTTTGTGTGATCATAGCTGTGAGGCTTCGAATGGCTTGAGCTGCAGTCATCTCGACTGGAGAAGCAGCAGAGGCAGAAGCTGTAAAAGCGTAATGTACAATAATCGGTCTGGCATCAACATGCAGAAAAGGCAGCAATAGATTTCTGAAATCCATGATTATTCCTCCTCCTCTCTCCATAGCAGTTATAAAATCATCTTTTTTCTCCATAAATTTCTCCAAGGCAGGAGTTAATTGCCTTATCTTGCTCACTTGTTCTCGGAAGGCTTGAGTAGCAGGGGTAATTTCATGTTTTCCAACAACAGCTTGAAATGATGGTTGATTTGATGTTTCGTGAAAATCATTTGGAAATAGTTGTCCACCTTTTTCTTTATTTCTTCATAAGAGTTAGAAGCCTCTCTCATGTAGTCCTGGACTATCTTCACTATTTCTCTGGCTGAATCCCTGGTAGAAAGCACAACTCAGATTAGTTCTGATGAGTACACAGAGCCCCAGGTTGACATAGAACCAAGCTCCTCCTTCACCATAGCTCAGATTTGATTCAAATCAACTGCGTGTTTTGAAGCTAGAGGACCAACGTAAAAAGATACAGTCTCTTTGAAGCATTTGGTCAAACCACTAATCAGATTTTGAACTTGAGAGTCCTAATTTTTAACATGATCCTTCATAGATGTTTTGAAGCCTTCAAACATCAAGACCATCTAGCTTACAACACTTTTCACATAGGCTAAATCCTTGTCAGCTTGTGATTTTGAACTCAGGTAATAATATAAGGCAACAAAATATTTCCTTAGGGCTTCAAGATCTGCTTCTAGCCTAATAGTTTGAGTATGGAACTCTTTGACTTCTTCCAACAGCTCACCGAGAGAGGTTGACAAATTGCAAGAAAGGGAAACCTCAAAAGATTTTTCTAAAATTTTCATTTCTACACCAAAACTGTGCTTCATCTCAGCAACTGAGGCACTGATGGATTCTTTCAGCTCATACTTTAGAGATTCAAGGTCAGACTTTGTAACAAAATCAGTAGGAGCAACTGTAGTAGATACTCTACCTGAACCTAAACTGATCACAGATTCAGACATAACTGATTGAATTGATGATACTAAAGATACTTACATCATCTTTACTTCTTCTACAAAGCTGTTCTTGTGATTTTCGTTAAACATATTTATATCATGTACTTTGACCACATCATCAGGTAACAACTCAGAGTCGATATCATAGCTGATCTTCGGTCTGTTCAAGGATAATTCATTATCAGAATCAGGATAGTCTAAACCACAGACTACAAAACCTGGGTCTTCTACCCAGTATTCAAATTCAATATCCACTGTAACACTTCCATGATTGTATTGATGCTCCCCATCAATGGGTGAATTAACATGTACGGAAACTACATTCTCGGTTGGTCTTTCTTCATCAGAATCTTCCACAACAACTTCCATCTCTACAGCAGCAAAAAGATCTTCTGGAATAGGTACAACTTCTCCTTTTTCTGTTTCTACATCAATAGTAGGCATAACTGAGCTTCCAATTAATGGAATCAGACTCAGCCTAACAGAATCAGACGACTCAGAGAAATTGTCTTTTTCTTTTTTATGCTCAGGGACCGACTGGTCTTCCTCATTACCCGATGTCTCTACTTATGCAAAGACTTCATTTTCTGAAGATACACATTCAGCAACAGGACTTGGAGGTAAGTTCGGATCTCCTACATCATCCATAGGAGTTTCTTCCTATTCTTATTATTCTTCTTCTTCTTTTGACTCATCACTGTAAACAGGTTCCTCTTCATCAGGTCCTAGATCTGGATCTCTTTTATCCTTTGGCCTTGAAAAGTGATTCACTAGATTAAACTTGTCATACACCTTCTAGTCATCATTGACCCATTCTCCTCTCAACGGGTTCCAATTGATCTTCATGTATTTGCAAACTGTAGTAGTGATACAAAAGTTATTCTTAACTACAGCTATCTCATCTTGAGACTCGGCAATCCCTTTCACTTTGATCATCACAGAAATCAACTTAGCAAAGAATAGGGCCTTAGTCTTTGATTTAGACCTTATCATATCTTCCATTTGACTCATCACCAATCTGCACAAATTAACTTTGACATTATGACTCAAATGATGTAGGAGAAAGATATCCTGATATCTCATATTAGCAAAGTCTCATCTCCTCGGTATCAAAACATGTTGAACGAATTTGAACAACAATCTGTTCTCTCGATTCATTTCTATAGCAACCACTTTCCATGGATTTCCATCACCAGTTAGCACTTTCAACACGGTATCATAATAAAAAATGTCACTGGTAGGTGGCATGGCTCTTGATACATATCCCAATACACCTTCATGTGGAACATTTAAGCAGTCAACCCACTCTACTGAAGAAAACGATATCTCTTTGACATTTACAAACGAAGTGACACAGTTCTCATTCTTGAATTTCTCGAAGCTTACGAATTTGTAGAACTGTTTCACTAACATTGGGTAGTAGGGACCATTGTTATTTGAAAATCAGTCTACCCATTTCTGATCTTCCAGAATTTTGAGTACTAATGACTTTCTTGGTAGAAACCAATCTACGCACATCTCCTTTTCAATCACAATATCTCTATTTTGCAGATGAGGGTTCACCGGTCTCTTTCCAGACCTAGTTCTAACAGCATTACCACATTCCTCTTGCTGGGTCTTCTGCTTATTTTCTTTAGGCTCTGCACAGTCATCTCTGACGGTAGGAAGTTTAGTTTTTTCCATCACTGGTTCAAGGGACTTATGGTTCTCAGACGATTCAAGAGCTAAGGTTCAAAGGTCAAAGGTTTTGGGATTGGTGGAGTGATAAGTGGCTTAGACTTAGTTTTATCATTTAGGAATCATAAATTAAACGAATAAAATCAAATAAGATAAGATTAAAATGGTCCAGATTCTTGGCGGCAGACAGAAGGTTTAAAACAGCGCTCTATTAGTGAGAATTCCTATCGGTGATAATTTCACATCGGTGAGAATTTCAACATCGGTGAGAATTTCATCGTCGGTGAAAATTTCTACTTCGGTGAGAATTTCAACATCGGTGAGAATTTCTACATCGGTGAGAATTTCATCATCGGTGAGAATTTCTACATCGGTGAGATTTTCTTCATCGGTGAGAATTTCTACCTGTTGAGATTAAACATTCCCAGCTCATGCCTAATATATCTTAATCTATCCAAACATAAGGGTTTAGTGAAAATGTCGACCAATTGATCTTCAATACCAATAAATTAAAGAGAAATATCACCCTTTTGATACCGATCTCTCATAAAATGATGCCTTACCTCAATGTGTTTGGTTCTAGATTGAGATATAGTGTTCTTCCAAATGTTTATTGCACTAGTGTTGTCACAGTTTATTGAAACATGCTTAAAAACATATACATAGTCCAAGAGAGTGTGTTTCATCCACAGAATTTGTGCACAGCAACTACCAGCAGTTATATACTCTTCTTCGGCAGTGGATAGAGCTACCAAATTCTGCTTTTTACTACACCAAGATACTAAGGATTTTCCCAATAAATGACATGTTCCTGAAGTGCTTTTTCTATCCAACTTTCAACCAGCAAAGTCAGCATCTGAGTAACTCATTAACTCAAAGGATTGTCCTTTTGGATAAAACAAACCAAAATTAATAGTTCTTTTAAGATATTTGAAAATTCTTTTAACATCAAGAAAATGAGATTCTTTCGGGTTAGCTTTAAATCTTGCACACATACATACACTAAACATAATATCTGGTCGACTAGCAGTAAGGTAAAGTAGACTACCAATCATACCTCTGTAATTGGTTTGATCCACTGGTTTCCCAGTTTCATCTGTATCCAATTTACAGACTGTACTCATAGGAGATTCACTTTCCTTAATAAAATCCAAACCAAAACGTTTTAAAAGATCCTTCTTATATTTACTTTTATTCAAAATAATGCCATTTTCATTTTGAAATAATTGAAATCCAAGAAAATATTTAAGTTCTCCCATTTAACTCATTTCAAATTCATTGTGCATACTTTTTTAAAAATCAGTACATAAAGAGTGTTTAGAAGATCCAAAAATAATATCATCAACACAGATTTTTACAACTAAATCATCTTTATAAATTCTTTTAATAAAAAGAGTTGGATCAGGAATTACATTAGTAAAACATTTTGAAATAAGAAAGTTGTTGAGTCTATCATACCAAGATCTTGGAGATTTATTTATGCCATATAAAGCATTATAATGTTTAAAGACTTGATTTGGAAAATGGGGATTAGTAAATCAAGGAGGTTATTCTACAAAAACATCTTCAATTATAAAACCATTTAGAAATGCGCTTTTGACATCCATTTGATATAACTTGAAATTCAGATGAGCAGCATATTCAAGTATGATCCAAATGGTTTCTAGTCTAGTTACGGGTGAAAATATTTCCCCATAGTCTATACCTTCCTCTTGACTATATCATTGTGCAACTAATCTAGCTTTGTTTCTAACTAGGTTTCTAGATTCATCGTCTTTGTTTCTAAAAACCCACTTTGTGCCTATGGTCATAGTGTCCTTAGGTCTGTCAACTAATTTCCATAAATTGTTTCTTTCAAATTGATTTAACTCTTCTTGCATATCCATTACCAAGAATTAATCAACAATAGCATAATTAATATTTATGGGTTCTAGATGTGAGAGAAAAGCATGATGTTCAACCTGATTTCTTAGAGAAGCTCTAGTCTGTGTTCCTCTATGAAGATTACCAACAACAGCATCTAAAGGATGATTCTTTAGAATCCAAGTTGATCTAGTAAAGGTAGGACTAGAAATTTCAGGTTCATCAGATGGTTCTGGTTCAATAGAAGTAGATTTTGGAAAAAGTCCAGAACTAGAAGATTTTATAACAGGTTCTTTAGATTTATCATTAAGGTCCAGAATAGATAAATCTTCTTCAAGATTTTCAAGAGAAGTCTTAGGCTCATGTGGATCAGTTTCATCGAATTTGATGTGAATAGATTATTCCACACATTTTGTTTTCTTATTGAATACAAAATAGGCTTTACTTGAAGTAGAGTATCCCAAAAAAATTCCTTCATCACTTTTAGAAGCAAACTTGTCCATATTATCCTTTGTGTTAAGAATAAAGACTTTGCATTAAAAAACTCTAAAGTAATTAACCTTAGGCATCCCATTGTTCAACAAATCATATGGGGTTTTCTTAATAAGAGGTCTAATAAAGACTCTATTAATGACATAACAAGCTGTATATACAGCTTCAACCCAAAAGTAAATAGGCATGTCATATTCATTGAGCATGGTTCTAGCTATTTCATGAAGGGTTCGGTTTCTTCTTTCTACTAAACCATTCTGCTGAGGTGTCCTAGGAGCTGAAAAGTTATGAGTATAGCCACTATGTGAGCAATAAGATTCAAAGTCTTGATTTTCAATCTCACACCCATGATCACTTCTCAGGGTCTTAATTTTGAGTCCACTAAGATTCTCTATAGACTTGGAGTATTTAACAAAGGAAGAACAATCTTCACTTTTGTGACCTAAGAAATATACCCAAGTATATCTAGAAAAGTCATCTACTAGAACATAGACATTTTTCTTCCCATTTAAACTTTAAACTCTTGATGGTCCAAAAAAATCAATGTGAACCAACCCAAATGGTTGAGAAGCTGAAACATGTTTCTTTGATTTAAAAGAAACTTTGTGCTGTTTTCCCTTTTGACAGGGATTACACAATTTGTCATTTGGGAATTCTAGTTTAGGTATGTCTCTAACTATATTTTTCCTAGCCAGTTTTCTAATTGAGTGAATGTTGCAGTGTCCTAATCTTTTGAGTAATAGCCATGATTATTTATGAAAATCATTCAAACAAGAAATATTTTTTTTAAATAATGAATTTAAAACAACATCATAAGCATTTTAATTTCTTAGGGCAAAAAATACTAAAGCATTTTTAGAATTAAAAACATCATAGGAATAATTTTCAAACTTGACATTGAAACTATCATCACATAATTGAGAAATGCTTAACAAATTATTTTTAAGTCCATCAACAAATAAAACATTAGAAATCAAAACTGAATCAGTGTTACCAATCTGGCCTAAGCCGATAATCATTAATTTAGAGTTATCACCAAAGGTGACATGACATCCATCAACCTTTATTAAGCTCTTGAAACATGAGTAATCTCTAGTCATGTGTCTTGAGCATCCACTATATAAATACCAAATCTTCTTGTGACAGCTCTTCAAGCAGGTTTCCTACAAAACAGATTTAAACAGGAAATAACTTTGGTAACCAGATTTTCATGGGTCTAGATAGGTTAACAATCAGTTTTTTAGGTACCCAGATTTGTTTTATGGGTCTCATAAAATTAACAGAAGCAAAAAATTTTGAAAGATGAACTTTATTTGGTCTATATCCATATGAATAACCACTTGAAGCATACGAAATTTCAAAACTGGAACTAGCAGAATTTTTTTCAAACTTAGGAATAAATCGGGTTCTGGTATACTATCTCTGTCCAGGTTGTTATCCTAAACCAGTAGTGTATCTAGGTGTAACTTTCTTTCCTAGCATTTGAGTTAGAGCATCCTTTCCATTTGTGAATTTTTCTAAGTCTTTTCTGAGTTTCTCATTTGACAGTTTCAGTTCTGTATTTTCCTTTAAAAGTTGAGAATTTTTGTCCTTTTCTATATCTAGTGCAGATTTAGTATTTCCAGTAAGAGCATACTTTTTCTTTAATGACTTGTACTTTTCCTTAAGTTCATTAAACATTTCTTCCAGCATATCACAGTATTCAAACAGTTCGGATATTGACATATTTTCAGAATCAGAATCATCTTTAGAATAATATGAATTTAAAGCAGGTGTTTCAGATGTTACCTCAGAAGTGTTTGTCATAAATCACATGTTTTCCTTACTTATATTCTCAGTCTCAGAAGCTTCAGATTCACTGGAGCTATACTCTGAAGCACTCCAGGTAGCCTTCATGGATTTCGTGTACTTCTTGTCTTTATAGTCATATTTCTTCTTGTATTTCATCTTTGGACAGTCTTCTTTGATGTGTCCTTTCCTTTTGAATTCATAGAATACTATATCCTCTTCCCTGTCAGACTTCTTCCAATCCTTCTTCCATTTACATTGTCGATCATACTTCCCCTTGTATTTTTGCTTTCTGAAAAACTTTTTCTTCCTATAAAACTTCTTGAATCTTCTAGCTATTTGAGCCATTTCGGTATCACAGTCAGAGTCTGAGTTTTCACTTGTTGAACTCTCATTCTCCATTTGTATTTTCTCCTTATCCTTACTCTTCGAAGCAGTAGACTTAAAGGCTTTAGATTTTCTTTTGGGTTCATCATCTTCCTCTTTATTTACCTTAATCTCTTCTTCATACATCATCAACTTTTCAATAAGTTCTTTGACAGGTAGTGCAGCGATGTCACATGATTCTATGATTGAAACAGATGTGCCTCTCCATTGGTCTGGTAAACATCTCAAGATTCTCATAATTTGTTCCTTTTCTAGAACAGCTTTTCCGAGTAAATTCATTGTGTTGACTATCTCATTAAACCTGAGATACATGTCAGAGATAGGTTCATCGGTCTTCATTTTGAAATTGTCATATTTAATAGTTTGAGTGTTTAATATCATTTCTTTAACATTAGTTGTCCCTTCATGAGAAACATCCAGGGTATCCCAAATTTCAAAAGTAGTTTTGCAAGCAGAAATTCGGTTAAACTCCTCATCTCCTAGAGTATAGTACATGGCATTCATAGCTTTAGAATTATTATTGTATGCAGTCTTTGTAGGTTCATCCCAAGTAGATCTATCAGTAGTGGGAATTTTATATTCATATTCTATGGCAGTCCAAACATCAAGACTCATGATTTCTAAATGAATTTTCATTTTATGTTTCCTCTGAGCATAGTTATTTCCATTGAAAAAGGTGTCCGGTTAGTAGCATCACCCTCAAGTCTGTTATCCATGATAACTAGGTTAAGACAATAATTTTAAAGAGATAATAATTTAGAAATAACAGAAATTTTAAGAACATTAAAATACAACTAAAATCACAGTTGAAAAACAGAGTAATTAAAAATATATTTAAACAACCTCTGATACCAAATGTTGGTCGGAGTGGACACTCAAGAGGGGGGTTAATTGAGTTCCAATTAAAATTTCTGTTAAAAAATATTTCTATTTAAATCCCCCAATTTCAAAAACAAGTTTAACTATAGTGAATTTATACCGATTATAAATGTTCAATTAGTTTCTATAAGATTGATTAGTTCTCAGTTAACTTAATCTTATGATTAAATTAACTTTTGAAACTAACTTACTGGTTTACAATAAATATAAACACTTGTGAGTTTAACTATCAAAGTAGCTTTGAACTTATATTTTATTTCAAAGTAATGGCAGTGGAATAAAATGGTTTTGGAAAAACTAAGAAAACCACAGTAGAAATAAACAAGAGGTTCAGTCTCAAGCCGAGACCTAGTCCTCTCAACAATTTATATAAAATTTTATCGTCACCCTGGATCGGGATTTACTACAGTTTGAAACTGTCCAGGTCCAAGACCTCTACCACAGTTCTACCTGGGTAACAAACAACAGTTTATAACTGTCCAGATCACACGCGACCTCTACCACAGTTCTACATGGGAAATAAAAGATGTAAACATTGTGAGTGAGAATTTTCAAATCCTCCAGTTAAGGTTCATGAGACAGTGTGTGTTTAAGAATTTGCAGGATACACACACTGCTCATAATGTAAATAATAAATCACTTGAGAAAGATATAGAGTTTCGAATGGATCTAGTGATTGTAATGAAGCTCTGGAATCCTTCAAATTTGATCAGGAATGGTTCTGAGTCCTTCTCTAATATTTTCTCTGAAAACAGAGTATCGTTCTCTTCAGTGTTTCCATGTTCAACTCAGTTTTCTCAGCTCAAGGGAGAAGAGTTTGTAGTAGTTCTTCTTTAGCAGAGATTGCTTGATGTATATTCTGTCTTCTGGAGTCCGGTAGTAGTATTAATGAAAGTGAGAATTCTCTAGTTGTTCTTGGGACTTTTTTGAGCTTGATCACGTTTGTGTCAATCTTCTCTTTCATTCCTGTGTGTTTTTTATTTGTTCAAGACTCTGGTCTATTGTATCTTTCTTTTTGTATATCGTATATCCATGTATCTATGTGCTGTTCTATTTTCCTTCCTTTTATAGCGTTCAACTCTGTAGAAGGAATGATTATGCTTTTCATTGGTACTAGGTACGGTTTCCTGAAATAGCAACAGAAATCATTAAATAACATTAACTGCATGAAAAACATCAAATGTAACCCTTAGTTTAATAAACAAATAGTATTGGGAGAATATGATTTGATTCAGCAGTCAATCATAGGTAGCCGTTTGTTGTTAGACATGTACGGTTGACTCTGATTAGGATCTTCTATCAGTATCTCTTTAAACACTCATCGGTAGATCCATGAACTTAGTTCCATCGGTAGCTCTGGATCAATCGGTAGATTTGGCTCCATCGGTAGCTTAAGGCGTCGGTAGCTCCTTGCGTCGGTAGCTCTTTGTATCAGTGGCTCATTGTGTTTGTATCAGTAGCTCCTTATACTTACACCGGTAGTTGTCAGGCAGTCGGTAGCTCTCTATCGGTAGTTCTCTGTCTATCGGTAGCTCTCTATCAGTAGTTCTCTGTCTATCGGTAGCTCTCTATCGGTATCTCTCTGTCTATTGGTAGCTCTCTATCGGTAGCTCTCTATCAACGGCTATAAGCAGAACAGTGACACTTACACTTGTCTGATTTATGCAAAACACATCCAATTGACTTAGAATTATTTCATAACTTATATAAAAATGGATAATTGAAGATTAACATATTTCAGAGACTCTTTATAATATTATTATTATTGATCATAGATTTGAAAGAATTAAGGTATAGATCAATAGTAATTGGGAGTATCATAGTATATGAACACATAATTGGGATTATCAAAAAATATGAACACATGATTGGGATTATCCAAACAGGTGAGGTCAACAAAAACTAAAAATAAAATATTATGATGAAGATAAATATAATATATTTCATAAGAATTATTTTAGTCAAATTTATATTCTAAAAAACCCATCTTTTAATATGTTATGTTCCTTAAAATATGAAGGTGACAACATTGACATCATTTAAAATAAAATAATAAAAATGTCATAATCTATTTTATAAGGCCCCAAATGGTCCTAATGTTGACACATGGATGATTATGGTGTCTTTATACTCTACCAATATGTTTTGGCCATGTTTTTTGTTCTTTTTATGGATATTATTATTTTAATAAAATCTATATTATTGAATTTTTTTCACTAACTAAATAATTTCTTCATCATTAATGTATAAGATAATAACATAATTATATATTACATTAAAATTACAAATAAATTACCATGATAATGAAAAAAACATTATCATTCAAATATGTATTTATAATCTCATTTATATTCAGTATAACCATATATTATAAATAATTTAATTATTAATGTTTGAGTGAGACATATTTAACTTTCCTTTAAATAAAATAAAATAAATGACTTAATCACATTAATGTTGGTTCCAATAGATACCATTTCGACCCACGTATATTTTAGGACGAAATATAATTATTAAATTATATTAATATAAGTGTTATAATAACTTTATAAAATTAGTTTTACCCTTAATTACTTTATTTACATTTAAAAAGGTAAATAAAATTTACCGTAGTTACTATTAATAATTACCAAAAATAAAAGTATCCAATTAACATTATTTGTACCTAATGATTCCAAATATGGAATCCATTTCACCAAATTGAAAACATAGAAGATGTAGTAAATAATTTAAACTTAATCTCGTTTTCAAAAAAAACACGTGTTTATTTAAAACATTGTAAAATATTGAAATGTATTTACATATGAATTCAATGTAAAATTAATGATAATGACATAAATTATAAGAAATGTCATAAATATATTATATTTATACTTTAAAACCATTTAATATTATAATTTAACCATATAAATTATCATGATGAAAAAAATTTTCCTTTTTGTAAAATTTAGCGTATTTTTACTATTCATCAAAATATGAAAGTTATCATAAAAATATGAAACATTTATCCAAAGTAAATTTTTATATTCTGATTCAAAATAATTAGTTTGTTTTTTTCAAAATACACTTATAATCTTTGATAAAATTAGATTTAAAATCGGTGCATGATCAAAAGGCAGCAAAACTGCATATTTTTTAAAAATAAATCCTTTATATGAAAAATTTATTTTGTTCTAATACCATGTTATAGAAAATGTGTAAGATAAATTATAATGTTATAAAATAAAAAATGTGGTTAATACTATTCATAACGTCAAGTTTATAATAATATTATAAAAATATTTTGTTTTTTAGTGAAACATGGAATTGCATACAACCCACGCTATTGGGGAAGGTCGCACTTGCATGAAACACAAGCCAAGAATAGTGTTGCGTAAAATACAAGATAATATGGTGTAGTGTACAACGCAATCTAATCTTTTTGTAATGTACAAAAAAATACCTCAATGAAATTAAAAAGAATATTTCAAATAAAATTTATGGGAGTTACACTAAACCACTATATCGACAAATATCTAAAGGAAGCATACAAGGAGAACTATCTTAGATCGATCTGAATAACAAAACTATGAGAAAGAAGCTACACCTATCACCTATTTTGGAGACAAGGAAATGTTAAATAGAAGGAATAACAACTAACATGAACTTTCAATATTAGTATTAGACATTTCTTATAGGGCGGTGGGGGGGGGTTATCAATTCAAACAACCCAAATCATAAACCCTCACATGGTAATTCCCCCCAAATCACACAAGATCCCAAAAAATAAACAAGGGACATAAAACACAATTTTTATTAAAAAAATCCTGCATTTTCCAAAATCCAATTTTGAAAAATAAGGAAACAATAAAATTCGGGACCTCTATCATTAAAAACCAAATATAATCCATTTGAAAATTCAATCCCTAACACCTTACATGAATTATTTAATTTTAAATAATTTCCAAATCTAACATCAAATCAAACATCACTTTTTTTAAGCCAAAATCTCATTCTCAGAATAAAAATAAATAAAAATATTTATCTTTTTGGAATATTTTTGAAATTACATACCCTTTCAAAATACATTCCCAAGGCTAAATTCAAAATTTGTAAAACACTCATTTCCCATAAAATTGGAAACCCATACATTAAATGTAAATTAACATGACATGAAAAATCAACAAATTTTTCCTAATTTTCAAAATTGATATAAACTATTTCATAAATTTCTTAACACCCTATATCAGTTTATAAAAAATACAAATGGTAAATCATAAAAGAAACATTTTCTCCTGAAATTAATTATCACCAATGAAAAAAAATCCATTTCTATATAAAAAAATCATAACACAGGAATAAAAAATCCTTAATTTATTATCCCTCCAAGGATGAAAAAATATATCAAGATTGTCGTTGACCTATACTCTATTTCAATTAAAAACATTAATATGTAATTGGGTAAGTGATATAAATAAAAAAATCAATCTATAAAAATATTCGGGCTTATATTTACAACATGTTGATGGAAATTTGTAAATCCTGACTTAGTCCATGAAACTTGTCCTAAATCAGGTGTTAGTTCAACACATGTTTTATAGGTCCTATTAACTAACCACATGTTATGACTTCATTCTTAATCACCATCCCAAAAAAAACATATTACCCCCAATGGTACTCAATACATTCAAATAGGGATCACTCAACCACACTAATAAATGTTCAAACTTATCCAAAAAAACACCAGAAAAAAGAATACCAGAATAAAAGGAACAATCCCTACTTCCCATAGAATATTGAGGCCTATGGTGAGAAAGTGATCACTACACACTGTCCATACCTACCTATTGATTCTAAACGTAAAATTTACAAACTATTAAAATCCCTAAAAATTGAGGTTAATGCAATGGATTGTTATTTTATGTTAAAGAAGAACCCAAATCATTGATACCATTTATAATGAATCAAGATAGTTCTCTAATCTGAAGAAAACCCAAACTATTCTATCACTAGCCCAACCATTATTTTTATCCCCATTGGTTGGAAACTAATACATGGGAATCACATGAATATACATGGAATTGAATTTTATAATAATCAGAGAAATTATGAAAAAATTAATATAACAAAAATATTATATGACCTGTCAATATGTCGTACATCCACACCAAAAAAAATGTAGGAAACAATAAATAAAAAACATAAAATAACAAAAAAAGTAAACAATATGAGATCAAAAAAAACCCTCACCACCCCAATCTCCCTCATCTTCAACGTAATGAATCCCATCAAATGATTATCCTCATCCACTATAACATCACTAAAACTCCAAACTTTTTATGAAATAAAATCCTAATTCGACAAGGTTAATTACTTAAAGGGAAACCATCCGATATTTTTGGAAAATTAAATGCATTACCTACTATTTTTTTTAATATTAATAGTAGCTAAAATTAATAAAATAAAACTAAAATTAGATCAGTAAATAAATAAATAGAGGTTCAATGGATAAAAAAGATCCCACAACTAAGGTAAAATAAGTCTAAGAAAATAAGCACTCAGTAAGGAACTAAAAACCATTAAAAACATGTAGTCAGTTTAATATTACATCCTAAAAATTATTATTTTAAATATATTATAAAAATAACGATTTTCTACCAAAATTTAAAATGGTGAAATAAGACATAGAAATTGTGATAAAACTCATTTCCATGATTTTATTAAATGAAAAATATTTCTTGGAAGATGATTTTCTATGGACCAAACCACATGATCAAAACACCAATTTAATGTTACACTTAAATATAATTTCAAAAAAAAAACATTTTAGAAAAAATTATTTAAAACTCAAATAGATGTATATCCATCACATGGATTACAAGACCAATTTGAAAACTATCCATTTATAAATCTAGGTACAATATCCTAAAATAATATTTTAAAAAATCATTATTAAAATTATTTTGAGAACAATTAAAAATAGTGGTTTCCTTTTTTCCATCATTATGTCTATTCTGAATACATTTTCAATACATTTTAAAATAAATACATACATTAAGGAAGAATGATTATGTGATGGAACCACTATGTCAAGTCATAAAATATTGGATACCAACAACAAGAACAATTAGGCCAAGTAATAATATATTAATAGATAATTCAATAGATACCAAATAGTTAATCCTTTAAATGACCCAAAAAAATACCATAGTATCATTATTATTTTCCATAGGCTTTAGTAAATATGGTCTTGATATATAGAAAAAAAAACATCCCACTAATACTGAACCTATCAACATCCAAGGGAGTGTTGTCGAACTATATGTGACCATGTTCCTAAAATGTATGTGTCAATTTGAATGTGGAGTGTTTTTCTCCATGGAATGTCATTCCCATGATACCAACAACCAGGTATCAGAGGGCCACCATTCAAACAATAATGTATAAAAATAATTTCATTGCATTGGGTAACACCAACTCATTCAACTTAACCATCTCATTATGGTCAAACTACGCTTGTCTAGACAAGACAATATCATACTTATTTTTTTTGGCACACACAGGTCACCCACTGAATCTTAAAACTCCCAGGAAGTGTCAAAATGTAGGTGAGAATAGTCAAACACTCCTTCACTGATAAATAAAACATTCAAAATCAAGTCACACATAACTTATTACCCTCCCAAAACTATCTCCATGACAAACCAATATAAATAGTACATATAATTTATCCTGAATATGGAACCTGATTAGCCCCTAAAAGATTCTAGTATTCATTGTTTATAATATAATATTCATGTGTTTTATTAATCATAGAGACCATTATTAGTGGATTTTACACTTTGAACATTATTTCACATTATGATTATAATTCCTTCTTAATATGCACTATTACGTTGTACATTATGGAACATCTCATAAAACAAAAAAGGGTCTTAATTTTATTTTCATATTTTATTTTCATGTCTCCAATTATATAAGGAACAATTCATTTTTTGAGTACTTGGAGATTCAAATTGGATGAACACTAAAGTGGGCCTTGAACAAACAAGGTTCTAGGGGAAGTGAACTGGATAAAACCCAATAAAAGAGTTGTAATAGATAGGATTCAAGACCAATGAGTCTTAATATTTAAATAAATATAGATGATATTATGGGAAACATTTATTTAATTAATGGATCCATTGAATTCTGTTATTTTAATGGTGTTCCAGGTTTCCCAACATGATGATGAAATTATGCGCTAGATTTTGAGGCCCAGAAAAACATCCCATCATTTAAATCATATCTCACGAACTGAAAAATAATTTTGGCCTGAAATAATGCAGTCTATTATTAGACATATGGGGATACATTTTATACTTCTATTTACCACTGTAATTATTCCATATAGAGGGTCCTTTTGGGGCATATTTTCGGTGGATGCTAGCAGGATTCCACTTCGGTAGAAGAGTGGAAAAGTCTCATCTAAATTACTTTTCCACCCACCTAGGCCCACAAAAATTAATTAAAGACACATAATAATATGGGGTATCATCCAATTCCTTCCTAAATTACTATTTACGTAAGTATTGGTGGAGGATTTGAGGATCTTGGAGCTTTTTTTCATTGTAATGTTATTATGCAAATTTGTATTTGTAACATTCTTCATTCTAATGTATGTTGTTCATATCACATTAGTTTTCAAAAAATGATATTCGTATTATCTTATTTTTTTCATCTTCATATCACCTTGACACTATTTCCTCATAGTGTGAAATTTTTACACCTAACACTGTGATATTGTTTACAGAACAGTGGAGTGATCGTTATTTTGTTGTTTTTAATTCATTAATTCCACCCTCATAATTCAACATTCCACTTCTGTGGACAACATGTCACTATTGGAGGGACAGATCATTTATGGGTTGATCCAAAGGAGTACAACGGGTCTAGATTGGATGCTACTTCTCACTATACACATGTTATTAATTTCATTTATTTGTGTTTCTTTCATTCAATGACTTTCTCTCTTCCTCTTTCTTATTAAATTTATTTACCCCATATTTATGTTCAAATTAGATACATTACATTGGAGTGCTCATGAAAATGAACCTATAAATGTATTGGTGATTTTCATGTTTTTGTGAAGGTTATTAATATGTGAGTGACTAGGTGAGTTTGATTTCATTGAATGAATCCTTCTCGAGTTAATGAAATTGGAATCGTAGAAAAAAGTAATTCATCTAATCCACCCAGAACAATAACCTCTGATCAACTCATTTTTCTTATAAATTTAACTCAAAAATATATCTTAGTGATATTTTAAAACCATCTAAAATCAAACCATGTTGGCAACTTTATAGAAAAAAACCCATCTGTTTATATTGTGTTTATAATGTTTTTTCATAGGTCTCTGAGGATTCGAAAACACAAGCTACACTTCAAGCAACCTCCTAACCCTTAGAACATGTTTAAATTTGGGAAACACAAATTTTTGGTTCCATTTTCGGGGAACCAATTAAGTTATATTAGACACATTCATCAATATTGGTAAAACCCTAAATTATTAAAAAAAAATTATCAACGGTCGATTAATTACCAAAGACCTAGTGAAATGCACAATCAGTAGGAGGCTGAATATTCAAAGGATAAATTTCCAGCCCTCTCAATGATGGATGAAGTGATAAGTCATTGGAATTCCATGATTTTCATCCTCATAAAAATTATATTCCTCAAAAACAGATTGAACAATTGTGTAATCATATTGACATAATGAATAATGAGGCATCACCTTTGAGATTAGAAATGCAATGCATTAATATATATGAGGAACTAATCCATAAACCAATTGTACCTTCAAAAACATTAAGTAGAGTGTCTAGATTCTTGAAAAACACTCATGAAATAATTAAATAACCAACCATTTGATTTGGGGTAGGATAAGTTAATCACGAAATTGTTATATGTTCTTTAAATCAGGAGGAAATTGATTTAATCTATTCATAAGAGGGAAATTTGACATCATGGATTGAGTGTTTTGAATATTACTCGATTGATTGTTAAAAACAATAAACCACTGATTTTTTGATAAATAACATAATTTGAGTTCATACCCATTCCTTATATTGATATTTACAATTTTATTGTTGAATCTTCTATTCAAAATGATGCAATTTTGTTGAGAAATTTGGAAAAGGAAACTATGTTGGATTCCAAATCTCAAACTGTTTTTGAATGTACAATCCAATCCAAGCCCAAAATTATTTTCCTTCCTCGCTCATGTATCCTGTTATTGGTTATAATAATGACCATTCAATAGGAATTATTTATTCCCTTTAAACCATAAAATTTTTAGTGATCATTGATTTCTTAGGAATGAATACAAAGGAAACTAGATCGACCATTTCGGATATTCCTGGGATCTTCCCACTCATTTTAGAACATAGGTTCATACATGACAAAAATTATAATCATATAAAAAATCTCAATAATGTATAAGTGGATAAATATGGGGTACATAAAATTTTGAATGTTGGTATTGGTTAATTTAGGGGGTTTATGTCGAGCTAGCGACAATAAACAAAAGCTCTACATGGGAGGAAACTTATGGTTTTCATATATCCCTTCATTTAATTAGTACGTCAAACTATTGAATTGTTCTTATTTTATGAGTAAAAATGGTTATGAATGGGGGGCACCATATTCATCCATGACATGTGGTGGGATCCCGGAGTAATACCTTACCTAGAAATTTAATAGAAGACAGCGTATCATCACTTTATTTTATTATGTTTTTTAGGTTAGAAGAAAAATTAAAAATTTATAATAATTTAGATTGTTGAATAGTGCATCTTTTATGAGTAAGTATGGGTTTGAAAGGGGAGCACAATATTAATATGTGTCATGCTGTGTGATATTTATGTAATACCTTACCCAGAAATTTACGAGAAGAAAATGTATTGTCAGTTTATTTTATTTTATTTTTATGTATTTTATGGGAAAAAATTAAAAAAAATTAAAACAAATAAATGACATGTCGTAGGTCATGGGTAAAAGCCTGTGATAACCATCCAAGCCACTAGGACTTGAACTAGAACTGAAGGTATATTGGGGAATACATTTTCAACACCATCAACCAGGTGACTTCATTCTATAATTTTAATTCTCAATGTCTTTGTTGATCTTATATCCTACCCCTTCTATGTTTTAATTTCTTTATACCCTAGGGACAGTGTTATTCTTTGTTGGGGTAGATGAAATAAAATAATTGATTTTTTTTCATCAAAATATAGGTGGAATGAAAATATTATTTAACCTTGAACATGAAAACACACATTTCAAACTCTAAAATTGGATATCAAATAATTAATCATGCATTGATTCTGATTTTAATGCATGTTTATGTTCATGTTCATAGATTTTGGGAAGTGAGTATGTCCGATATGATTTTTCACAATTTATATTTTCATCCATTTATTTAAAAAACACAATGCACGTTCTTAAGATTGTAGGGTATTAGTTTGAGTTCCTGGGGTCCCTAATAAATTTCATAGGGTTGGTGACCATTTTTATTTTATCCTGAGTATTCAAAAAAATCAATTGCTCACAGAGAAATGGATTGACCTAATGTGTGGTTTTGGCACTTGGAGATCGTGACTCCATAGTTTTCTGGCCAGGAGTTGGGAATTGTTTCCTTATTTGTGTTCATGTTAATTTGTTTTTCATTAAGTTAACTCGAGATGATACCCGAGTATGTGAGATTTATTTGGTTACCTGAGGTCATTGATCCTAGGAGTCATTGGTAAAGTCATGAGACATGGGTTGACTCGACTCAGTTCAATTTCAATTACAATAGAAAAATTTCAAAAAAAAAAAACAAAAAAGAATTGGAAAAAATAAATAATCATATTAATATTTCTTATTGATTTCTCCTAGAGCTTCCGGATTTACTCCCTCGAATAAAAATAAACCCCCATGTCTATTGTGATTCACAACACTTCATCGTACCTAATTGAAATTGAATGAAATATGGTGATGAATTTGAACAAAGGATTGGCTTGGGCTTCAGATATGCCAATTGAAATTGGTTGTCTTAAAATATTTTAATGGGTTTCATAATTTTATTGGTATGATATATTTGGGTGATAAATGTGTATTAAAATGTTTTTGGACAAGGGAATTAAAATTTAATATTTTTGAGATATATTTTACTTTGTACTAGAAAAACTCATGTTGGGGGTGTGATTGAACCTAAAAGGTGCTAATATTAATTGTTTATAATATTATATTCATGTGTTTTATTAATCATAGACAACATCATTAGTTCACTTTTCACATCGAACATTATTTCACATTATGATTATAATTCTTTATTAAAATGCACTATTACATGATACATTATTGAACATTTAATAAAACACTAAAGGGTCATAATTTTATTTTAATATTTTATTTTCAGTTCTCCGATGATATAAGGGCGAATTTATTATTTTGGAGAACTTGTATATTCAAATTTTAAGACCACTAAAGTTAGCATTGAACCAACAAGGTTCTCAGTTAAGTGAATTGGTCAACATCCAAATAAATGTACTGTAGAAGTCAAGATTTAAGCCCAATGATTCTGAACATTTAAATGAAGATAGTTTATATTATGGGTAACATTTCATTAAACATTTTATCAATAGAATTCGGATGTTTTAATGGTGTTCCAGGAAGCTCATGTTGATGTTGAAATTATTGGCCGGATTCTGAGGCCCATAAAAACATCCCATCATTTAAGTCATATCTCACAAACAAAAAATTATTTTGAGGTGATATTTTACATTCTATTAAGATACATCCGGTGATACATTGTATCCTTCTATGTTCCACTCTAATGCTACCATTTATGGGTACTTTCGGCACGTCTTTTAGGTGGATGAAATATGGCTTCCACTTCGGGGGAAGAGTTGAAAAGTCTCATCTACAATAATTTTCCACCCACCTAGGTCCACCACTATTAATATGAGACACATGGGAAGATGGGGGATCATCCAATTGCTTCTCGAAAGCCTATATAAGGTATTATTTGTGTAGGATTTGAGGATCTTGGAGCTTTTTTTCATTGTAATGTTATTGTGCCAATTTGTCTTTCTAACATTCTTACTTCTCACATAAGTTGTTCGAATCATCTTAGTTATCAATAAAAGTTTTTCTTCTTCTCTCATTTTATTCTTCTTCATTTCACCTTGAAACCATTTTCCCAAGTTGTGAACTTTTTTACACCAAACCTTGGGATATTCTTCACACAATGGTGTAGTGATCGTTATTTTTTTATGTTTACTTCTTCAATTCCACCCTCGTAAGTCTACTTCCCACTTCTGTTGAAAACATGTCATCAATGGAGGGAAAACTCTTTTATGGGTTGATATAAGAGATGAAATTGTTTGAAATGCAACCCCATAAGTGGTGAATTCCCAAACATGCAAGAAGGTGACCCAAAATACCTATCACCCAGAATTAAAATTAATTATTGATAATATTCTAGTCAACCCACCTAACCATTGGTTTGGAGGAGTTTGTAGGGGCATAAAAGAGATTGAAAATAATATTAAAGAGGATGGATAAGGGAGGTAGAGGCCATATATTAATGATTCGACCTATAAGACCCATGATATGTGATGAAACTAAGCATTGAATGGAAGGAAAAAAGAAGGAGAGGTGGGAATATAAGGGGTTCAACTAGGGTTGGTCATGTAAGGGAGTAGGGTTTCTTGGTGGTGTGTCATGTGATATATAGGAAACATATTTTCAAATTATATGTAATATAAAATAAAAATAAAAACCAAAAATTTCATAAATATATTTAGACTGCATGGTTAGGGAACATGGTTTGCCTAACAATACGCCAACTGTACACTATGTGTACCCCTTTAAAACCTCACCTCACATTATTTCTACTAGGTATAACATGTTTGTAGAAATATTGCTCCAACCATGCCAAATGAAACGTTCCCATTGATATAACCTCATGCGTGGTTGGAACATGAATTCTTTGAACCATGAAAAACTCTTGTGTTGTCACACCAGGGTTATTATTTTATAATTATTCTTAACCTGGGTCAAGTTTTGATAGTTTTTTTTGATCCTAGTGTGACTAATTTGTGGTTTGTAGATAATTTTTTCAATGTTCAAGTTCAAACATAGTTCATATTTTTTATGTTTTGTGAATTTACAGGTTTTTTGCTAGTGCGTAGGAACAAAATGGTAACAGACGCCGTGCAGTTATCTTGGGACCTGTTTGTCACCTCGTCAATGGGAAGAGATCATCACACATTCTGCACATAGTATCTTGAGCCGTGTGTGTTGACTTCTTATTCGTGCTACATTTAAAATAATTTATTTTTTAAAATGTGATTTAAATAATAATTAATAAATTAAAAATGAAGTAGTGATTAACAAAATTAAAGGGTAATTAATTGGAATGTAATAAAATAAAAGAAGTTGATAAAATTTTATAATTTTTTTAAATAATAATAACAACAATATTATAATAGATTTTTATTATTACTATTATTGTTAATAATATTAAAACCATTATTAATATTGTTAATCTTATAAAGGAAATTATGAAAACATTTACTTTTTTATGTGAGATTAAATTTATTATTTTAGGGTTTTATTTCCCCTATCCACCCGCTTTCTCCCCTCCTCTATACCCCTCTCTCCCCCATTCCTTATGGGTTTCACCCCACTCCATGGTGCGCCTCCTCCTTATGCGACACCTTCCTCCGTCGATCCTCACTCTAACAATCTATCTTATAGACTCCCCTCTCTCCCTCGCGCACACCCCCAAATTGATCCCCACTCCCTCACATGCTCCCCTACTCATCCCCCCTATCCATTGGTGGGAACCACCTTTTTTAATCACATCTTCGCGCGGTCGATCTTTGAGGTCACTTGTCGTAACCTCTCATCCTCTACCATGGTGTGATCTATCTCTGGGTTAGGTTTCTCTCTCTCCCTTATTTAAGGTTTTTGTTTCTAGTGGGTAGTTTTTTGTTTTGGAGGGTTCACTCTTGGTCCATTGGTTTCGGTCTTGTGGTTTAGTGTTCGTTGTGTGCCCCTTGAGGTACATCTAGGGTTTGGTTGTGGGGTGATTGGGTTTCACCCTAATTTTCCAGGAGAGTCTTGATCTGAGGTTAGTGATTGTATGATTAAAAATTCAATGATAAATTTATTATGATTTCTTGATTCTTTTTCTACATGTTATTATTTATTTTTGTGATGAAAAATTGATTTTTTTAATGTTTTGATGCACAATTGTTTTGAAAATAATTTACTTTTACTTGTTAATGTAATCATGGTGTCTGTGTAATGTTTGATACATCATTGTTAATGGTTTATAAATTTTTTTATTTGATTTATTAAAGTATATAAGTGGTCATAATTATATCTTGAAAGGTTTTGACTTATGGTTTTTAATGTGGTATTTTGTATACAAAACTGGGTGTGTTTTTTGTGAAAAAACATGGTGCACCATTTGTGAATGTTATATAATGTGTTTAAATGATTTATTAAATTTTTAATTTCAATAGAAACTATTATTTTATATGATTAGTCATGCATTTAATTTCAATCTGTAATTTTTAGATGAAATTTGGTGTTTTTCATATGCAAACCGATATTAACATCACTTGGTAGTGTTGCATAAATTGTGTAATTTATTTATTGAAATATGTTCAAGATGAAAATTGTGTTTTGACAAAGCATTGATGTGTGGTTAATTTTTAAAGAGGTTTTCGGGTGATCTTTTGGTGTATAAGGATTTGGGGAGCTTATTGAAATAATTTTATAAATTTTTATAATTGTTTGATAATTTGTTTTAAACGGTGCGATGAATATTTGTAAACTTTTTTGAGGTGTTATTTTTTCAAAAATGGATATTGATTTGAAAATGGTGGATTGTGATATGAGATTCTTGGATTGGTTTTTAAATGTTGTAAGTGTTATCATGTGTTATGAGAAATTTGATTGAGCACAAAAAGGTAATACAATGTATCTAGGGGGGTAGACTGGGGCTAGTATGCAAGAGATCTTGTAGTGGCATTACCCATTTTTTCCATAGGAATATTTATGATGACAACACTAATTAAACTATTATGATGTTTTGGGAACACTAGGACATTGTAGTTTCCCCTCCTAGTGGCTTGGCATGAGAATTATATTGGTTATGGCTACTTCTGTACCAAGATACGATGTATCTAATTCCCCATAGTTATATACGGTGTTGGGTTATTCCCTTTAATAGTGCACAATGATTATATTGAACCTACTACAAACATATGGTATGTTGTCATGGTAATTTTAAAGGAAGGTTTGTTTTATTTTTAATTTTTCTAGCTTCGGAACTGATTTTGTTAATAGTTTCATTCCTTGAATCATTCTTCTATTTAATCCTTTACCCATTCGAAGTTGTTTTATTTTAAAGTTCCATTCTCTAAAATTGTTCCATCGTTTTCATTCATTATGAATATTTCACGTTTTACATGTCATTTAATGTTCAATTCATGGAATTTTTATCTTGGTGGAATCCTAATAGGTCGTGGATCACACCCTGAATACACCATTACGTGTATATAGACATTGTTTTCTATTTGTTTCTGGTTAAGCAAATGAATGTATTGTTGGAATGTTGGTTATTGTAGTGGATTTTTTTTTGGATCTTGGCGTTTGTCGCTCAAGGAGATTACTCCTCTTATTTCACGGTTTTTTGGATGTTGTTTTAGTTTACTGTTGTGTCGTATCCCTATTTGGGTCATCTTTAGTAATAAAAAAACATGAAAATTACTAATGGTTCATTTTGTTAAATTTTTAAGATCGTTATTTTTAGTTTTTATTGGTCATTTTAATATGTAAAATTCAGGTAAATCATTACCTCATGTTCTATTTTATTCCCGAGAAGTTTGTTCACCCCATGGGGATTGGGAATGCCTTTCAGGCCTAGTCGCATACTGATTCGGGTGACTAGTTCATGGTTGACCTCGGTTGGTTCATGGAAAAATGGTATAAGAGTAGGTCATTATCATTTGAGAAATGTTCCTTGGAAAAGAGTCTAGGTAGACTGGGGCTTGGGCTATTAGGAATTGATGTTTTGGTAATGAGTATGGTTCTTGGCCAACAAACCTAATGATGATACTCAAGTCACCATGGAATGTTGGGTTCTATTTGAGTTCTTCATCCCTTGTAGTCACTTGTTATTTGCGTAATTAAATGGGAGTTTGGTCGATGGTCTACATGATCTCATATGTTGTAGAATGTCATGTGGATATAGGGATACTGTCATATAATACTCTTTGTGGTGGTGGAGTGATTATCATATTCCCACCAACCATATGTCCTAGTCACTCACTAGCACTAGTTTCCTCTTACAAAATTCCTCATCTCCTTACTTTGGAATCATGGATTTTTTTTTTGGTAAAAATGATTTGGATTTTGGGAGGTGTAAAGTGAAATTATAAAATTTACCAAAATGTTGTTTTGGAAACATGTTTTAAATGAGAATAGAACATTTTTAATTAAAAGTCTGATAATTATGTAAGGCTTGACATGTAGTGGTAAATGATTTGAAATGAATTTCTTTAAAAATAAATTGACAAGTAAGGTTTGTAATGTTTGGGTTGAGTGTTTTTATTTTGAAAAGTGTAAAGGTTTTGTTTTAGTCTTTGGTGTTCTAATGGTCGATCAGTTTCATGGTAATATATGGAAATGTGGATGGTCAATGGCATGAGTGGATGAGTGTCTTGATGGACATAAAGAGGTTTCTTAGTGTGGCATAAGAACATGCATATATGATGCCCAGGGAACACCATTGGTGTTTGTGAAACCCAAAAACATTTCTTATATTTAGAATTTTTTTATGGAATGTATGGTTTTTTAATAATCAATGATTTTATGGTGTGTATTTTTGTAGGGAATGATTCTTGGGTGGTGTTTGATTATGAGAATTCTTTTGGTAGGCATGCATGTGGAGTTTTCATTCTTGTTGGTATGTTGGTGTAAAAATATGTGGATAGTGGGTTCTTATGAAAACATATTTGGGAATACCTTTTGGTGGTTCCGTTAACATGATTATTGTTTCCTTGTTGTAAGTATTGGCCATTGGACTAGTAGAATTGGGTATGTGGTTTTCTTTCGGGGCTAGTGCACTCCCCCATAAAGGATTGATGTATATTTTAAGTGCAGCCATGGGTGATCTACTGATGTAAGACCTTCTATTTGATCAATGTATACACTTCATTTGGTTATGTCATTTTCCCTTTTTTAATTTAATCATATCATTTTATAGAGGAAGTGTGGTTGTGGAAGGTTGTAAGAGACCATATATCCTTATGTTTCATGAGTCTTCCAGGGAAAAGTATGACATTGTCATATCTAAAGGTCCCGTTTGAGAGCGATTAAGGGAAATCACATGAGTAAAAGTGATAGTGGTCCATGTTTTTGATGTTGGCTATGTTGGTAATGGACTTATGCCTCTCTTCAAGTTCATATAAGTGAAAATTTGTGTTGTACCACTAATGTGGAAAATTTGGTTTGAAGTCAAAATGGGAGATGCACATGAATCCTCTCAGCCCATGTCTTTTTGAATGTGCTATGTGGGAGTGATTAGTTTTTTGGTTGTGTTGCGTTCGATTGACGCTATTGCATCACAGTGTAGTTTAATGAAGCATAAGTGGGGAGAATTATTGATTAGGTATTTTTATTGCCTGACTATGAGGAATGAGATGATTAAACCATCATAGCTCAAACTATAGGTCTCAGACTGAAGCTTGCACATAGTCAGGAAACCCCTATGGTTGTAAGGAACCTCGATCCAGGGTCTGTTTTCAGTTTGGGAAATGAAGGAATTTTTTGTTTTATGAATATTTGTTGCATTCTAAGACATCTAATTATATTTATGGGTCACAAGGACCCTATTTATTTTCTATTAACCACAATATAACTTTTATGTGATTTGGTGTTTCTTTGGTCAGACACTTGTGGTGGGTGCAAGGTTATGCAGAATCCCTTAGGTTAGATCATGTAGAACTTTCATTGTCATCCCATGAGAGTCATATAGTTAGATGGTATTCATGGTGGGGAGTTTGTTTGGGCCTCCCCCTATTGGTATCCCAATTCCGTCTCGGGTGTTAGTGGCTTCTAATGGTGTAGAGTACACTCAGTCCTCCCCTGTTAGTAACTACGTTTCCTCCCAGGTATTGGTCTGGCAATCGGTAGTCTCCTTTTGAGTTTTCCAACCTGAATCCCATTTCATGAGTAAATGTTAGGGTTGAAGTGTGCCCAATGGTGTTGTGATGTAGGGATGTGGAAGCCTCATTAGGTTCATTTTTTGTTCCTAGTAAAATATATGATCCATAATTAGAATGTAAAAGGCATTTTTTCAGAATGTAGAATATTGCGTTGTTAGAGTTGTTTTCTTTTGGTTATCAATTTGATGTGTCTTGACTTTTGGGGGCGGGTGTCACTTGGAGAAGAGTCCATTTTGGGACTCTTGAGTTTATTTTTGTAGGTTCTTTCTATTTTTAATGGTGTTTTGATTCTATATTGTGTTGTTCTCAGGATCCACTTTTAGCTAAAAGGGTGTACCAGTTCTATTTTATGGGAAGTCTTGGTATGGAGTTTTGTTGGTGGAAAGTGTTTATTTTGGGGATAATTGTCACACTTGGGTTTTTATTTTAGCCTCAAACCCAGACCGTGTGGGTTTTAGTTATTTTTCTCAAGAACTATGTGTGATGGGTTTGAGGATTTAGTATATCATAATTAATGATTGGGTTCGAAACCAGTTGAAATTTTTGATGTTTTGAGATATTTCTGGTTTTAGGCCGGGGTGTGAGAATCACACTATATCACAAGCCAGGAGGTAAACCTAGGTACCTGTGCAGTCACTTCTTGAATGATAAGAGACCACCCAACTTTCATCTCATGGTCACTTGAGTCGTGTGGGGTGAATGTGTACTCTCCCTACATTAAAAATAATTTATTTTTTAAAATGTGGGTAAAATAAAAAAATAAATAAAATTAAAACAAATGAGTGATTAAATAAATTAAGGGCTAATAAAATGGAAATAAATAAAAAAGAGTAGCAGGTAAAATATTATGAATTGTTTGAAATAATAATAATTATAATATTATCGGATAATTTTATTGTAATTATTGTTATTTGAGTGAATAATATTATTACTATTATTGATATTATTAATCTTATATTTCTAATTATATTTTATATTACTTTTTTATGTCGGTTTTAATTTTTATTTTAAGGTTTTAATTCCTTTATCCCCCTAATTCTCCCCTCTTACATGCACCACTCCCCCCCATTTTCTTATGGATCACCCCTTATTAAGTGCACCTCATTCATGCACACCACCTCTCTATGATGACCCTCCCTCTGGAAATATCTCTCCTATATGCCCCTCTCTCCCTCACGCCCAACTCCATCACACATTCCCCCTGCTCACACCCTGCCTCCTCTAGTTCACACCACATTCTGGAAATTGCTCTTCATGCAACCAACCTTCGAGGTCGCTCATCACTACCCTTATTGCTACATCATAGTGGATTCTATATCCGGATATGTTTTTTCACTCCCTTTTTAGGGTTTTGGTTTCCAAAAGGTAGGGTTTTGGTTTTTATGGTTATCTCTGGATCTGTTGGTTTTGTTCTCCTTGTTTTGGGTTCGTTGGAGGCTTTTGAAGTGAGGGTAGGTTCTGGTTGAGATGTGAATGTGTTTCACAACATTTTTCCAAGAGAATATTGGTTTGAGGATGGTTTCCAAGTGTTTAAAAATTCAATGATAAATAATTTTATCTTTATTGATTATTTTGGTATGTGTTATGATTTATGTATGTGGTGTGAAATAGATTTTTTTAGAGACCTGTATCTTGACGTACATTAAAATTACATTACCTTTGCGTATTACTTAGTACATAACAAAAACACACACACAAGTATCGTAATAGTTTAGTGTCTTTGGAAACTCGGAATATAATCGTCTTATCGTGGTGAAATATCTTCAACATCTTCCACAAAGATCTTCTTTTTTTTACCTAAAACCTTTCTTTATATCTTGGGGAAAAGAAAACACAAAAAGGGTGAGCTCAAATGCTCATTAAGGGTAATCAAAAGGAATATCAATCACATCATATTCATAAGAACATATCATTTTGGAAATCTTAACCTACAAAAGAGAGCATAATTTCATAACATGGAATCAATCATAGTAGTGAAATGAAATCCCAATAAAAATAACTTAAAACATTAAACTTTGTGGCCTACACACATAATCATAGAGAATCATTTCTTATTAGTCAAGACTCATTTCCAAGACTATCTTAGTGGACAAAGTCCATTTCTGAACTGAGTCACCCTCGTTTCAGTCCTGTTTCACTAGACTGGTATAACCTACCGTTCCTGCCATGTCTATCTCATGAGATATAAAATCATTACCCAATGCATTGGAGGGAGATATAGGTCCCACCCATCTCATAATGATACAATTTATATGTGTGCCACAAAATCATAAATCATACATCATTGCATAACCCATGTAATAAAAATGGGATTCTTAAACAACATGACATCATAAAACAATTCATATAAGATAAAGAAATTCATAAAAATAATTCCATCACAACATAATCAAATCAATATAATAATAGGGATAGAAACAGAACCCTTTATTATCTTAGATGGAAAATAAATTTGATAAAACGCTTGAACTCCATTCATGAGGAATATATCCTTTCTACTTCAAAAAAAACTTTTCCTTTATTAATATGTCATACAATTTCAAACTAAAAGTAGTTGATTAAAAATAAAATTGAAAACTTGTAAAGTAAGCTTCTTAGAAATAAGGTTTTAAAAATCCAGTAATGTGGTATAAGTTAAAGAAAACATTCTTCGTACTTTTGTCCGAAAAGTCAAAAAGTACCTCGTACGAAAAATGACAAACGATTCCTTTCATATGTTTTACTAAAAACACACCCAAGGGTAAAATTGGATATAAACTATTGTAGAAGGATATAAATTTTAAATATTGTGGAAACATGGTTGTGGATGATAAAATACACCCCAGTAAATTCGAAGGTATAAACATTCTCGGATAAAAATGAGATTGTGATATTTTCCTTACCTTATGTCCGATATGCTTTGTACATATCTGAACCTCCTCTTTTTGACGTTCCTTATCTTAACCTCCACTTAATGAACTATGGATGGTCTTTGAAGAAGACCAGGACCTCTAGGATGATACTAGGGAAGTGGAGAAGAGATTTTGGCAGGGGTTGGCCGAGCTTGAATGCTCAAATTGGTGTGAGAGGAGAGGGAGGAGGTGCCCTTTTATAAGGGAGGAGAGGGGCACCTTAGGAAAATCTCAAAATTTTATTTTATATTAAGGTCAAATTCGGTTTATAATGGTTCCAAAGGGTCTTATTTCGAAGCTAATGTGGGGATGGGTCGAAATCCTCTCATCAAATAGAATTTAGACAAGTTTAGGTTATTATTTTAACCTTATCAATTAGATTTAACTCTAAGTTAAATAATTTAACTTTTACCGTGTCTTTTTGTTTTCATACACTATATGGTTAATAAACTTACCATAACAAGACACACTAACCCCAAGTTGTTTATTATTAATATATATATTCTTATCTAAGTCATTTGGCTGAACCTTAGATTTTTACGAATTAAATAACAATTAATAACATAATATTTGTTTTAAAAACTAATTTATGTCAATTTTGACACTATTTGGTACATGATTTTTATGAAATTCTTAACATAATTATAAGTTCTAACCAAGTTACTTATAACAACAATAACATGTCATATTAACCTATAAAATTAATGTACGTCATAAAAAGTCTCAAATTACATTTATTTGGGCATTTATAACATCAATTATGTCAATATTTCATTAAAAAGATAATTACTGCATCATCTTTGTGTCATAATAAATGATAATTATTTAATCCCTAAAAATTATAAATAAATTCCTATCATGTAGATAATTGTATTAGATTTCTGGAGACTATTCATGTTCGAAGTTTAATGATGTTTATCACTAAATTAAAATTATTATACTTATAATATTTAAGAAAGTTACATGTTTATCACTAAATTAAAATTATTATACTTATATGGGTCTACTTTTAGCCATCCAATAGGATTTTTCCAAGTGTTAGGGCAATTTTATAATCTTATATTTACCCTTAATTACCCGATATACCTTTAACTATAGTAAATAAAATTTACCGTAGTTACTATTCATAATGCCCAAAAATAAAAAGTATCTTATTAACATAATTTGGACCCACTGATTCCAAATATGGAATCCATTTTTCCAAATTAAATACAAAAAAGATGCAGAAAATAAATTAAAATTAATCCCTTTTGTCGAAAGAAAATGGGTTTTTCTTTAAAACATTGCAAAAGATTGAATTGATTTAACCTACGAATTCATGGTAAAATCAATGATAATGACATACATTATATTAAATGGTAAAAATATATTCTGTTTATACTTTAAAACCATTCAATATTATAGTTTAACCACATAAGATATTATAATGAAAAAAGTTGTTTTTAACTAAAATATAGCGTGTTTTTATTATTCATTAAAATATGAAAGTTATCGGAAACATATCAAAACATTATCTAATGTAAATTTCTATATACTGATTCAAAAGAAGAATTTTATTTTGTCAAATTGAACATATAACCATGTCAAAAACTAGATTTAATGTTGGTGCGCCATCAAAAGGCAGCAAAACTGCATTTTTTGAAAAATAATTATTTTACCTGAAAAATTTATTTTGTTCTTATACCATGTTCTAGAAAATTTGTAAGATTAATAATAATGTTATAAAATTCAAAATTTAGTTAATACTATTCATAACAGCTAGTTCATAATAATATTATAATAATATATTGTTGTTTAGTAAAACCCGGTATTGCGTACAACACATGCTATCGAGGAAGGTCGTGATTGCGTGTAATGCAAGCCAAGTCAGGGTTGCGTGTTGTGAAAGAATCCTTCGTTATTTTGTATAATAGAATCCAACCATATTTCATTTATACATTGAATATATATATATATATACTCAATGTTGCGTACAATAACTATTATCAAAATTGTGTGTAACATGATCCAAGAATAGTGTTGCACATACTGCAAGCTAATACGGTGTTGCGTATAGCGCAAGGTAATCTTGGTGTAGCATACAACAGAAGAAATTAATGAAATTAAGATAATATTTTTCATAAAATCTCGGGGTGTTACATTTTTGGAATGGTTTGATTCACATTTGTTTGGGAAAGGATTGATTTTTCCTTGTTAATATAAGCATGGTTTGTGTGTATACAATGTTGCTCCATTTTTAGTGTTTCATAAATTATTTAATTTATTTATTCATGTATATAAATTGTGTGATTTATGTTTTGACATAGTTATGAACTTTCGTTGTTTTTAATAGAGAATGTTTTACAAAACCAAGTGTGTTTTTTCTAAAAAGACTTGTTATACCATTTGGGAATATTTTTTAATGTTTTAAACTGATTTATTAAATTATACATGTGGTTCAAAAGTGGTATTTTATATGATTATACGTGATTTAAATTTTAATGTGGGATTTTATATTAAATTGGTTGTTTCTCATAAGTAAAACCATATTGCATCACATTCCAGTGTTGTAAAAATATTATAATTGGTTTATTAAAATATGTGAGCAATAAATTGTGTTTTGACATAGAATTTATGGTTGGTTAATTTTTAAAGTGGGGTTCAGGTTGAATATTGGTTTAAAATCATTTAGTGTTTCCATTTAATTTTTATTATAAATTGTTATAATGGTTTAATAAATTTTTGTAAATGGTGAAATGCATATTTGGAAAATATTTTGATGTGATTTATTTTTCAAAATGGGGATTTTGATTTTCAAATGGTGTATTTTGAAATTTTAATCGTGGTTTGGTTTATGAATTACAAAAGTATCATCATGTCACATGTAAAATTTGATTGTGCAGAAAATGTGAAGCCCATGTATCGAGGTGGGAAGACTAGGAATAGTATGCATGTTTTCTGGTAGTGGCCTCATCCCTATTTCACTTAGTATGATTGACCATGAAAATAGTAACTACACTATGATGATGTTTGTGGACCATTAGTCCATTGGGGTTTCCTATCCAAGTGGATCATTAATGAGAATGATATTGGTTATGGGTACTTTTACACCGAGATATTATATACCAATAGCCCCATTGTTTGTTAATTCCTAGGGATATTCCCATGACTGGTTCTCAATGATTATATTGAACCTACCTTCGGCATATGGTATGCTAGATATGTAATTTTAATATAAATTTTGGTTTATATTTAATGTTTCAACCTTTGAAATGTCTTTGGTTTATACTTTCAGTCCATGAAATGATTTTCCATTTAATGTTTTACTCCTATGTTTTTTTATTTTAAATTTGTTTTCACTAAAGTTGTTCAAGTTTTTTCATTCATTATAAATATTGAATGATTTATTTATCATTTAATGATTAATTCATGCAATATTTTAACCAGGTGGCATCCTACAGGGTTTTGGCTCACAACCTACATACACCTTTGTGTGTATGAAAACATTGTAGTCTAATTGATTCAGGTTAAGTCAAGGCATGTAGTATTGGAAGGTTGGTTTTTCTAGTGTATTTTTTTTGGATCTTGGTGGTTGCAGATTATGGAAATTACTCCTCTTATTTCACAATGTTTTTGGATGTTTTGTAGTATCTCATTTTTTTATAGACTGATTTGGGTCTTGTTCAACTGGAAAAGATAAATCTATACATTATTAAAGCTGTGTTATGTTAAATTTTTGAGATATGGATATTTAGTTTTTATTGGTCAAAATAATATGGTAAATTTGGGTAAATCATTCCCATGTGGTCTTTTTGATACCGAAGCACTTTTTCCACCCCATGGGGATCTAGAATTCCCTTTGGGGTTTTTTCAGATTGATTTGGGTGAACGGTTTGGGGTCGACCCAGGTTGGTTCGTGACATGTGTAGTATAGAATGATTATTTTTTTAAAACATAATCAAAGGACGTAAAAAATATTTTATTATCACAAATTAAATTAATATAACCTTAAATAAACACCAATTTAATGTGATATATCTCATAGTTTTACATTTTTTTCATGTGAAATAATATATTCAACATTATATTAATGGAAATGGAAATTCATACAAAAATAGAAAGCTGTTACACTATAACCAATTAATTGAATTGTATCCTTTTAATTTTATTATCCATCACCAATAAAAATTATTGATGGTATCCATATTATATCTCAGATTTAATATATAATCCTATTGAAATATATGTGATACTATCTTGGGAAATATTATGAAAATATTCATTTCACTGATTATATATAAATTACCCCTCTTGATTTTGTATTAAGTCCAATATAATTGGAGTATTATTTATAGATAATTAAAATAATTAAATTCCCATAATCTAAAAGGATAGAATAATTTTAGATTTGGGATGTAATAATCATATGACTAAGAATTTTCACTGATAATTAAATATCTAAGGATATGTATTATAATTTTATGCTCTTAAAAACATCCTAGATATAATGGAGTGGGTATATCTTTGATCAAACAAGAAATTTATAGTTATAGGGTGGATGATGAGTATAGCATACACCATTTATATTTTTACAACCCACATCAATTGTGGTTATTTTAAAAGATTTTATTTTCTCCCATTTGTTTAGATGTTTTTGAGATTTATTGTCATCATTAATGATTCTTAGTGCAGTTATTGATGTAATGTACACCCTCTTTATAATTTAATTACCAAAGTTATGTTGGTGGAATTTGTTTATAGTTAATTTTATTCATTATATCTCTACAACATGCATGTTCTATACAAACATATCATTCAAAAATGAAGCATTCACCCATTACTTGAATGTATCCCCAATGCATCTTCCCATATTTTTGACACATAAAAAGATGAATTCTATTTCTTCTATAGATACTATCACATGAGTTACAATGAAAATCCATTTTATTTTATTTGGTGTGTTTTGGATATTGATAAGATTTTGGTTCCAAATTAAATCTTGTGAGAATAGGGTATGAATAAATTTATGGTTATCACCACCAACTCCCATACAATATTGTTTCTCAACAAAATGGTCACAAAATTATCTATCATAGTCATTGATGAGATTATTCATCCTAGATATAGATAATGACAAAAAAGTTTATTGTGAGTATCAATAAAAAAAATTTTGTTATAGAAATCATATGATAAGGTAAATCAGTCATAATATGTTCCAAATTACATCCCATTTATTTCATCCTATGACATTTTAGATTCATCAATAATAAATTTTAGTTCAAGAAATGTTATCTTAAGTTCTATATTTATATTCTAATCGCCAAAATTTACTAAAACACACATTGATATCAACAGAATTGTACTACAATGTCACCATCAGTTCTAGTTCATTAAATATAAACATTATACATATTCATTGATATTAGGTGGTAAAAATTTTGCATAACCTGAACATATTTTATAGAATTTCAATAATGTAAACATTTTTTCTCAAAAAATCACACAATCTTATAAACCCATTGTTTAGTTTATTTGAATATTATCTATATTATAATAAACTTTTACAATAACCCTTCATCATTTATAATCGATAGTCTTCTCACATAATACCTATTTATACACATTATACAAAATACTCTTCATTATAACCTTTGAAATGGAAATATAAGAAAATGGTGATCATATATACTAAAAAAGTATAAACCTAATATGTCATGATCAATGATCATAAATCAGAATAAAATTATCATGTGGGTTTGAGAACACAATCTAATCTCATGGAAATAACGTAAGATATTCATAGCTAATTAAACATAGATCCATTAGTCAAGGTATAATGATTTATGAATATAAATGTCATGTGTAAAAAAAGTATCAGTCAATAATCATGATCAATGAAAACCTAATATAGTAAAATAATGTGGATAATAAAAAATAATATAAATTAATTCATTATATTGAGGATCGTTTCCAAGAATATCATCATATAGTGGACAAAGTACCTTAATGTATTGGGTTCTCTCATCAATATCTAACAAGTAAAAACATGAGATATAAAAATCAACCAATGTATTTGAGAGATATAATGGACCCAGCTATCACATAGTATAAACCATATATATGTGAGGCATATAAATATGAAAAAATTTATAATCCCATCATTGAATAATTAACCTATTGTAGAGATAGTTATTTCATGAAAACATCAATAATAAACTACTTTAATATATCCATTAAAATAATTTTGAAGGTATCATTAGATAATATACCTAGTGATTCTTAATAAACACTAAAGTATGATTCTATACATATAGAACACCTTTATTAATGAATTGGGAAATTTATTTGAAAAATGGGATGAAATATATATTACATTGGATAAATTTTATTTTAAAAATAGAATAATTTATAAAACAATGCGAATATATATTTCAATGGAAAAACATGAAACAAATAATTGAATATTATAAAATAAATCCAAGAAGTACATAGGAAAATGAGTGAATCCTAAAAAAATTAAAAAGAACGATTATTTTCACACTTTTGTAAAGACAATTAATTCAATAGAAATTGTCTCATAATAACTTTTTTAAAATATCCAATTCAAAACCAAGTATATAGAGACAAATTTAATTTAAAAAACATAATATGTCATTGAATCATATAAAACGACATTTATGAAACAATATAAGAAATATAAACATGGATGAAAATTATTCCTATCAAAAAAGAAGTGATAAGGTCGGTATAACTTAAAAACATATTTTTAGTTGAATTGTAAACAAAAAGATAGTGATGTTTTAACAAAATATTTGAAAACCCAAAATAAATAGAATAAAAGAAAATATATTGGGTTCTATATAGAAATATCATTCCATACAATTAAATGTATGTTTCAACCAACATAATCTTGACTTATTTGTATAATTGAAAAAATATAATGAATTGGGATACATTTTACTCAAAATAACTTGAATGAAATAATATTATTTGAGTTTTAAATTACCATGGAAGAAATTGAAGATATTTTGAAATAAATTCATGATTTCATTTATGAACCACATAAAATAAAATTTTATTGAATAGAGAACATATATGAATTGATGAAAATTGAGATGATAAGCCCTTAATTTTTTCCTGGATTCCATTAATGTTTTGAAACCACTTGTATAATAAGAATAAATATACTAAAAATTATTTTAAACCTTATTTTAATATATTACCTTTTATAATATTCAATTATAATAATTCATTACACATATATTTGCTTAATATTCTTTATTTTCGTCACCATATATATGTAATTTGGATTATTTTTGCACAAATTTTGTAGGGGTGATGTCGATTCTCATAACATGATTCCATGTTCAAAATATACATATTATTAAGATTCTTAGAGTAAATATTTAGTAAATATTTATTCAATTCCATGTTCATATGATGTAATATAATGGTATGATTTTCTAAAACCTAATAGTTGATGACAGAGCATTATATAAATTATTGATAACAATAAGATAATTTTTAATCACCACTTATTTTTGTGTAATTACTAGAGAATCATATTCACGAAATAAATTAATCCTTAATATAACATTTAAAAATTATTAATATCTTTATACTTATCCATGTTGAAAACATTGTTATTGGAATAAAATCGTTCATGTTGGTCATTGAACTACCCAAAACAAGAACATGTTATACTATTGAATGAGCCAGATTTCAGAGTTATATAATAGTGATATCATTTTATTTGAGGTATTATGTTTTTTTATGACGACACTATAGTGGATAGATATATTAATAAAGAGTATATATGAGAATGTAAAATAAATATATTATGATAAATTAGGTGGTTGATGAATTCTCTTTTCTCAAAATTGTTTCATTCAAAATAACGACTTCAAGAAAAATTATTGGAATAAGAGGATACCAAAACAATAAGAAGGATAAATCGGAGGTAAAATAATTAGGTTTTAACGGTATAATCAAATGATATGAGTGGTTTAGAATGGGTATAAGATAGTTACTTTTATAGGTGAGTTTTTAGGGGTATTTTGACAAATTCTTATTCCTTAAATTCTAAGGATATCGTATCAACTAGAATGTTTATAAAATGTTTAGAAATATTTGATATTGGGAATTTTTCAGCTATTAAATAACAAATAAAAACCTTCAGTGATATAATTGGTCTTTATATATTATATTAACCCACTTCCCTTCATTTTACCTTTACCATGGTGACTCATTTTTTACCTTTGTATATTATTTTTATGAATACAAATTAATTTTACCAACATAAATTATTTCAAAGTATTGATTATGATTTCTTAATCTATATAATATAATTAAACTTCAATATCTAGTAAATTTATCTTTTAAATAAATTCATAAAATATATAGAAAAAAATTTTGACCACTAAGTGTTATTCAGATTATTTCATATCAATTAAAAATTAAATGAATGTGAAACTATTTTTATACTTTGATACATTACATCAGATAAATAATTAAAATTTCTTAAATTTAATTTATTAATAAGAAATTTAAAAATACCTAAAAATACTTCTCTGAAATAATTATCCTTAAATATAACTTTCCACAACCTATTAAAATTAATTATTCATATTCTAAAAATTTAATTTTATCAATACATTGGTATTAAAATATGTCATTTAATTTTGAAAATAAATCTATGAATTCATTAATAATAATAATAATAATAATATGTAATGAATAATAATATATTTTTATAATGAAGTTTTCTAATTAAATTTTATCGTTTTATATTTATTATCTTTCATTTCAGAATTATATTATTTTTTATATCTTAATAATTATTATTCAATATAACTAATTAATATATTCAATCCCAATGAGGATATATCCAATGTCAATATTTCTAGTTTCCATATATCCAATGACCATATATCAAGTGACCATATATATAACTACCATTATTTCATTATTATATTGATCCTTACAAAAATAACTATAATCATTCACCATATTTACTTATATCTGAACATGTATGTTATATTTCTATTTTTTCATTAATTGAATTAATTAAATAGGGGTTTTGATGTTCATGTAAAACCATACCAATAAAAATTGTATGTTCACAATATTTTTATTTATTTATGGATTTATTTATCTTATACTTTTCTTAAGGATGTCCCATATTTTATTCTCATAATGTAAAATTTTCTATAAGATATTATAATTTTTAAAATTAAAAAATGTATTGTAGTTCATTTTACATTGGTGTTTCATGTGAAAAATGATATTTTACACAAAATTTTTTATAGGGGAATTTATATGAAAATCTAAGGGTATTACAGTGATAGTGGAGGAGGATCACCAAAGTGTCCACTGGGTATCCTATACTAGATGATCAACAATATAGTAGCGTGATCTATATTTTTTCAAAGAAGGAAATTTTAATATTTTATTAGTCCGTGTTGTTTTTTCTAATATGACATTCATTATGTTTGGGATACATTTTAATAAACTTCATATGAATAAATATATAAATATATATATATATATATATATTGACTCTCATCTTCAAGATGTGATTTATTCATTATTTGAGGATGGATTTGAGACCTTTCATAAGTGTTAGATTCTTCTCACTAAATGATTTAATAACTCTATATTTTCATAATATGGGGAATTGTTTTGGTCAATATAATGTACTAATTATCCTATTCTTCTTATATTCATTAAATTTACTTGTTTACTTGTGTTCATGAGAAGTTATACCACCTTATTTGTACATATTTCACTTATAGTATTATAAGGGCGACCTCTAACTTTCTATTTGTTATTAACTTGTGATCATATAATGTTCATTCACTTCTTTTTAATTAATGTATATTTGTATTTTATTTTACAAGGAATCTTTTTTCAAATGTAGAATAATAATTTTATATTATTTTTTTAAGAACGTTGAGTACCAAAATTTGTTTTAAGTAATTCAATTTTAGAAAATCAATATTTAATGTGATTAATTACTAAAAATATTAGCAAAATAAATTTTAGATTGGGTCTATAAATTAATAGAAAATTAAATATTAGTAATGAGTGATAATATTTAATATTTCTATTAACAAATTGACATATAAAGTGTGATTCTTTACAATATTCATGTCATGTCTAAATAAATTTCACATAAACTTTTGTGACACAATTTCTTTATGATATGGTTGTTTCTTATGAATGTATGCTATATAAAGGTAAAAGTGGGTTAATATACTTGTGTAAAGGGGATAATCACACTAATTAAATTAGGAAATATATTTATGTTGATTTTTAATTTTTGTAATTGAATAAACATGATTAAAGGTGTGTATTCATACACAGAATTACTTTTAATATGATGAAAAGTTACTTGAAAATGTGGAAATGGTAAACTAATACTGAATTATTTTTTAATTGTTTAATGTTCCTTAAAATGATTATTTTTTTTAGATAACATGTGATGGAAGTTTTGTGATTAAACATAAAAGTGCTTTTAGGATTAACAATGATTTCATGTGAATTTATATGGTATTTGAGTTACTTTAGAGGAATAAACTAGGGTTGAATTTGATTTATTATTTTGAAATTTGATTTTAATCAGTTTTTTATTCACTAATTCATTTTTATTGTTAAAATTTATCTATAGTATGTCACTTTAAGGGAGCATTGTGATATTCTAAGACATGAGATAAAGAAGTGAATGATGTTTTCTTGAATTAGATATGAGTAATTCATAAGGAGTTATTTGATGCTATGAATTTTGGAATATGGTTTGATGTAATTCCACGTGATTGTCATATGAGATGATGATCAACAATGTGTTCAGTAACATTGACCTACTACTATTAGAATTTTCTAAATAAAGTATCATATTACATGGTTGACTTAGTTGGAACCTAATCCTTTATTTACATTCTAAAAACAATTTTTACAAATCATTTATATATTTACCCTGTTTATATTCTATCAAACATAAAATCAAATGGTTTATTAGGATATATTTTCTTATAATGGGAATTTATCTTGACTAACAGTACATACACAACTTGTGTGCATATAGATCATAAACATGACAATATTGTATCATGACCACTAATTGTACATGAAGATGTTTGGGGAGATATTGGGGACTGATATGAATGTCTATATAGTAATGTATAGTGGGATTTATACACATGGGTTTTCAATTTATTTCTGTAGTATTGTGTATATTTTAGAAATTGTGTTTTACTTTTAATTCTTGTTTTTATGTGTGACTCATGAGGTCTTGGAGGAAATTAATTTTTTATATTGCTGATCATTATGTGGTTATAAATAAATTCATTACTATTTATTTATTTTTTGTTTTTGTTTTGATATGATGTACAATTAGAGGGTAAATATAATATTATGATATATTGTTAATATCTCAGAACAAGTTTACCACCTCTAGTTTTTGGGAACTGAATATTAGTTTCTGTGTTGTTTGTCCTTGGCATCATAGTTATCCTTGGTAATGATATTAAAAAATGTTATTTGATTAGTTTCTCTTCTAAATTATTGATATATTTGGGTTAATAGGCTAATGATTAAGGGTCATGACATGGAATATATGTTCTATATGGGTTCATGTCTAGTATTACCATAGTATGATTTTATACTATCTAGGAGTATGAGATTTCATATTCATTATTTATAAATGATACTGTGTGGTATGCTTTTCACTCTATTTTGGGTGAGTTGTGAGGTATTAAAACATCATTTTGGTATATAGTGGCATGAAATGTGCATGTTTGTTTTTAATTATTTTTAATATAACTATCTTTTAAATAATATAATTACTAAAAAAAATTTATTTTTCTAAATAGGATATTTATAATGGACTAATTTAATTTTTTTTGAAATGAATATAATTTTTTGATGTTATTAGTTTTAATTGACTATTTCCGTTTCGATTATGAGTAGGAAGTTATTATTAATGTATTTTCCTTTTGAAATTATGTTTTTGATGGGAAAATAATGTGTTTAATTTTTTATAGTATTATAAAACCAATGTGTTGAGTTGATGATACATGATGAAAAAAGGTTTAATAAGATCATTTTATAAGGTAATTATAAATATGGAATTTGAGTATATTCCTTTAGTTAGTGAGTGTGGGAATCTAGTAGATAAAAAATCAATTATATTTTTTTAAGGTGATGAAAAGAATGAAACAAAACAAAAAAAGTAGTGGTGGTGTATAATATGATTTGATATTTTTTAGTATAACATCCACATATATTTAGTGGTGAAAATAGATGTTATATATTTTATGAATTTATATAGGGTATGGATTAAATCATCAAGATGATCGATGACCTTGAAATGAAAATGTGACTATAACTATCTTTATGCATTGGGGAAAGACTAACACTTGTGTGATATCTTGGTCTAAGAGAAGTGTGAAAGAGGTTTGTTAGGGGATAACTTCCAGGAACTCTTATTTGATAAATAATACACATAGATTCTAGGAATGGATATTGGATATACATTCATGTAGCTAAAATAATATAATATTTATATTCATGAGTACACCTCAATGTTTATAGACTATCTCATTTATTTACCAACATTAGGAACCAATGAGTATTCTATGGAAAATTAGTTTGAGTATGGATTACGAAAGTTGATTTGATTAAGGGATCATCACTTTTCATTAAAATCTTGTATATAAGTGGAAAATAAGCACCTCATAGTATAAAAGGATATTTTGGATGAGAAGAGTCAATCCATGAGATAAACATTATATGACAGTGGGAAGAAGTTAACGGGGTGCTTCTTAAAGATATGGTAACTAGTTACGTGGTTATGAATATACCTTCTTTCCTATTTCCTCTATAGGAATTATGTTGCATGAGAGTTATCAATATGGAAAACGGGGTCATAATCAATATTTTTTTCTCAATAAAACTAATGACTGTTACATTTATAGAATATCGAGAAATCATTAGAAATTTTATTAGTCATGATATTAAATTAGTGGTGTTAATGAATAATCTTCCAAATATGAATCACATGTATTTTTTAGTTAAATGGAATATAGTGAATTTAATATATCAGTTTAAAGGTCTCATCAATTAGGTGGTGGAGGATCTCAAGGATAGATTCAACAAGGGAATTCTAAATCAGGGAGGTATTCACCCCAAGGGTAGGGTTGATGAATAAGGACATGTAGAGACACCAAAAATGATTGTCAGGGACATTACATTACTTTTGTGGAATACTTAATACATATCAAAAACCAACCCTCATGGATCGTAATAGTTTAGTGTCTTTGGAAACTCAGAACATAATCTTCAAATCAAGGTGAAAGATCTTCAACATCTCCAATAAAAATCTTCCCATTTTTTTCTTACCTATAACCTTTCTTTATATCCCGGGGAAAAGAAAACATATAAAGGGTGAGCTCAAATGCTCAATAAGGGTAAGAATGGAGAAAATAAAACAAACCATATACATTTGAACTTCAAAACAAGATCATAACATTTAAACATCAAAATCTTGATCAAAGACATAAAACATGGAAGTACATAAGGTATAGATCATAATCGAACATCAATCATGATAAAATATCATGGAAATAAAACTTGTAATTGTGGAAAAACATTAAGAACATGATATTAATTACATAGTATCCAAGGCATTGCTGCCAAGACTATCTTAGAGGACAAAGTCCCTTTCTAAATCGAGTTCACTCCACGTTCTAGTCCTGTAACACTAAACCGGATTAACTTACTATTATAGCCATGTATATCTCATGAAATATAAATATTTACCCAATGCACTTGAGGGAGATATAGGTCCCACCCATCTCATAATGAAATCATTCTTACTTGTGCCACAACATAAACATAAATCATTCATCATGGCACAAAGAATAAAAATGGGTTTCATAAACATAATCCAATCATAACATAATTCATATAAAACAAATTGATATCATTTCATCATAAGAAAAGTGAAACAATGTAAATCATAGAGATACTATACTTGAATCATACATATATGAAATAATGTCATCTTAGATGGGAAAGGGTTTTGATAAAGCACAAGAAAAAAATTCCTGAGGAAAATATCTTTTCTTCTTAAAAATCATTTTCTTTCCAAAAAATGCCACTAAATTTTAAAATAAAATTATTTTACTGAAATTAACCATGATATCTTTTAGATTAATCTTCATGAAAATAAGGCGTTATGAAACTGTAATAATCTGTTGAAGAATTATAAGTTAAAAAAACACTCTCATCATACTATTGTCGGAAAATTCAAAAAGTTCCTTGCATGGTAAAAAATGATTCCTTTCATAACATGTGGTAAAAGTCTAAAATGGGTAAAAGAAACATTAAACATACATGAAACCATTTTTAGAAAATAGGGAAATGGAGGATAAATATAACCCCAGAAAATTCTTATTAATATACAATCTCAGATAAAAATGAGATTGGAAAAATTATCCTTACCTTATGTCTAATTTCTTCCTTATGTGTCCGAGACTCCCTTTCCTCGACACACCTCCTTTAAACTTATTCTGTGAGAACTAGAGTTGGCCATTTGAAAAGACTAGAACCACTATGATATAACTAGAGAGGATTAGACGTTGAAATGGTAGGGGTTGGCTGAGCTTCAAGGCTCAAAAGGGTGTGAAGAGAAGAGTGAAGGGTGCCCTTTTTATAAGGGAGTTGATGGGCACCTATTGAAATATATGAAATATTAATTTATAATAAATTAAACCCCACATAAAATCCACCAAAAATGTCTCAAATCTGTATAATAGATGAGATAGGGTTGTAATATCATCAAAAACTAAAAATTAGATATGTTGGGAATTTATTTTAATCATTATAAACTTGATTTATCCTTATTTAATCTATTTAATTTTATTTGTGGTAATAAGATTCTAATTTTTAATTTATTATGAATAATTACTTATGTGTTTTGAATTGTCTATAATTGGATAATTTAGGACATTTTCTACCATGTAAATTTTAATACATATTTTTTTTAAATTTCTTTGTTATTTTTAAACAATTTTATATTATTTTATTTTTATAAAATAACAATAGTATCAATTTTGACGTTTTTCATTTATTTGAATTGAAATAAAATCCACCCAGAATAAAAGTTCAAATTAAAATATTTAATATATTTATAAAATTTCATATTTATCAATAAAATTCATGGAGCACAATAAATAGTTCATACAATATTTATTTTAACATCTTTAATACAATTTATTTGATAATTCTATCAATAAAATAATTTCAACATCACTATTGTGTCATCTTTAATGATTATTATTTAATCCCAAAAAATACTAAACAAATTGACATGATGTAGATAAATTCTTTAGATATCTGTAGAATATTCATGTTTGATGTTTTATGAACATTATAAGTAAATTAAAATAATTATACTTATAAGATTTAAGAGAGTGACATGTTTTAACATTCATTGGTTTTTTATAATAATTAAATTATTATCATGGTCAAAAGACCGTAAAATGAATCTATTCTGACCCTTAGGTGATATGGGTCTACATTTAGTCATCCAATATAATTTTGGCAGGTGTTAAGGTAATTTAATAATCATATTTTTACCCTTATGTACCTGTTTTAACTCTAAACACAGTAAATAAAAATAACCGTAGTTACTATTCATAAAAATAAAAAAAAGTAACCTATAAACATAATTTGGACCCAATGAATTCAAATAAGGTATTTGTTTTTCAAAATTAAAAACATAGAAGTTGTAGTAATTTATTTAAAATTAATCTCGTTGTTAAGAAAATGAGTTTTAAAAGTTAAAACATTGCCAAAGATTGAAATGTTTTTACCTATGAATTCAATGTAAAATTAATGGAAATCACATAAATTATATTAAATGGTAAAAATATATTCTATTTATAATTTAAACCCATTCAATATTATAATTTAATCATACAAATTACTATGATGAAAAAAGTTGTTTTTAATTAAAATATATCGTGTTTTTCTATTCATTAAAATATAGAAGTTATCTGAATAATATGAAAAATTTATCAAGATTAAATTATTATATCATTATTCTAAAGAAAAATTGTATTTTGTCATATTTAAATTATAAAAATGTGAAAAAATAGATGTAATGTGGGTGCTCCATCAAAAGGTGGCAAAACTTCATTTTTTGAAAAATAATTATTTTACCTGAAAAATTTATCTTGTACAAGATTTTTTTTTCAAGATCATTTCCCTAAAGTTTGATGAATTAAAAGAAATACATAAAGGATTTTGGTACTATCTCACCGATGTTCATGCCTTGAACAATTTCCATTTCATATACTAAAGAAATAAAGTTGAATTTCTTATTCGTGAAGTGTTAGATGACCATGTGATAAAATGATGTGTCATTGAATCTATTTCCAACAAAAGGATAGAAAAAGCTATCAAATATACATAAGTCCATATATTGAGTGGTTAATCATATATGATTCTAAAAATGATCTTATAATAAATCTATCATACAACATAAAATAGAAATTCGTTTCTAATAACAAGGGACATTATGTATGATAGTGGTAGGATATAAAGGCCTCTAGCACTTCAGTTCTGGGTTCGATTCCCGCAACCTTGTATGACACGATGGGTTGTCCACCGTCCTAGGGGTTGTCCATTTAAACTATTATAACATTATAGAAATATTATCGAAGAATGTTCTAGACATAAACAATACTATCTGATTGCCATTATAATCCAGTATAACCATAAGATTTATCCAAAATACTTCTTTCCAAACTCATAGTATAAAGATAATGATTAATAGAATTGTGATATAACAAGTATGTGAATACCATAATTTAAATATCATAAGATATATCTTGTTGATCGCATTCAAACATGTGAATACCATAATCATGTATTCTTTTGAATCATAAATTACCATAGAACCTTAGTGAAAACATGAATACTGTCAAAAGATAACTCTTTCCACATTCAAAAAACCCCAAAAATTCTACCTTCTCAAACAATGATATCACATGGTCCTTATATTAGTCATGAGATCATGAATACTATCATACATATTATTTTCTCCTTATCCATTCATTATTTCAATTTTATCTTCTTTCCAAAAATATTTCAATGACTTTTCATGGTTTTAGACACTATATAATTATTAAAAACCAAAACATTGTTATTCCAAAATTCCACGATACCATAAATTAGATTCCTTGATACTAATTTTAAATCCCATTACATAAACATTTAATCATTACACAACATCATTGTCATACTCACCATCACAAATTGTGATCACATGTGACTTCCCTTTATTCTTTTCCTTAAGAGGTTGCTCATGTTGATCATCATTAACCCATGTATTAGGGCATTGATTAACAAAATGCCCCATTTCCTTGCACTTGTAGAATTGAAGTGTTGGTGGTGTGTTCTCTTTAGTGTTTTCTTTATTCACATCATTTGCTACCCTTTTCCCATTACGTCGACAATCATCTGCTCGATGACCCTCATTCCCACAATTAAATATTTTTCTAGTCCCTTTAAGACAATATGTAGCATTCTTCTTTCCTCACATTGAAAATAAAGAAACATTCATCTTATTTTCCCCATTATTTTTATATTTTTCCTTGAACTCCATCTTTCGTTTATCCTCAATACCTTGAGATGGATATGTAACACCAACTTCTAGTTCATCCTTCATAGCACAACACTCAATTTCTTCATAGCTACTGAAGTCTCTTATAGCTAATTCCCTTCGAAGACATGGTTTTAAGACACTGAGGAATCAATCAAATTTAATTTCATGTAGTATGATAAAGACATATGCATACCTTGAAAGCCTTGTAAAATTCAGTTTGTATATTCCAAAAGATTTATCATCCTATTTCTCAATATCAAAGAACTCATTTTCCATATATGTTCGAAAAATAAAAGGGAATTACTTATTTATAAACAAGTTTATAAACTCGTCCCATTCCATTTATTCAATTTCATCTTGGTTCCTTGTATTCTTAATCTGAGTCCACCACTGGTCTCCTTCACCTTTTAAACGGTAAATAACCAAAATGAATTTTTCATGCTCTAAATAACAAATTATGGAAAATATCATTTCAATTGTACATATCAATTGTTTAGCTTCAAATCTATCAGAAGACCCACTGAAAGAAGATGGGCGTTGCATCATGCATGACTCAATAGAATACTGTTCCCTTCTCTGCTCATTTGGAAGTCCAGAATGATTCATAGCTTGTGTAAGTATAGAAATTAGATTTTTCACTCCATCTCTCATAACATATAGTTTTTCAAGAGGAAAACCATTTCATTTATTTTACATTGATCAACAAGGTTTCTTTGGGTTCCAACCATCATCTAAAACCCAACAACAAAAATTGTGAGAGGAAGAAATCATTCTAGGAAAGTAACTTAATAAAGGAGAAGTACATTCAATATCTAACCTCATAGGTTTAATTATATGATCGTTACATTAATTCTAGGACTATAACCTATAGTTATATTTAACCTTAGTAACATCCCTAGACATACCGTAGAAATATCTATAGGGATCTCACTATAGTTCTCGCATCTTAGTTTCCAAAGGTTGACTAAACCTTTCCTCGGATACCAAATGTAGAGACCACAAACATGATGTACATGGACATTGCATTACTTCTGTGTAATACATAAAATATAACAAAAACCAACACTCAAGTATTGTAATAGTTTAGTGTCTTTGAAAACATGGAACATAATCTTCTAATCGTGGTGAAAGATTATCAACATCTACCAAATTGATCTTCCCCTTTTTACTTACCTAAAACAACTATTTTTATCTAAGGAAAAAGAAAATATATAAAGGGTGAGCTCAAATGCTCAGTAAGGGTAATCATGGAGAAAATAAAACAAAAAATATACATTTTAACTTCAAAACATGACCATAATATTTAAACAACAAAATCATGAGCAATGACATAAAACATGGTAGTACGTAAAGCATAAATCATAATGGAACATCAATCATGATAGAATAGCATGGAAATAAAACATGTGATTGTGGGAAAACATCAAGCACATGATATTATTTCCCTAGTAGCCAAGGCATTTCTGCTTAGACTATCTTAGTGCACAATTTCCCTTTCTGAAGCGAGCTCACTCCTCGTTCCAGTCCTGTAACACTGAACCGGATTGACATACCATTTTAGCCATGTCTATCTAAAGATATATAAATCATTACCCAATTAATTTGTGAGGGATATAGGTCCCACCAATCTCATAATGAAATCATTCTTACTTGTACCACAACATAAACATAAATCATTAATCATAACTCAAAGAATATAAATGGGTTTCAAAAACATCATCCCATCAAAATATAATCCATTTAAAAATTTGGATATCATTTCATAATAAGAAAAGTAAAACCTTGTAAATAATAGGGATATTAAACATGAAACATATATATATGAAATAATTTCATCTAAAATGGAAAATGGTTTTGATAGAACACATAAAAAGAATTCTTTAGGAAAATATCCTTTCTTCTTAAAAATCATTTTCTTTTCACAAAATGCCACAAAATTTTAAAAGAATGTTATATATTTGAAATTATACATGAAATATTGAAGATTTAAAATTCATGAAAATAAGGAGTTATGAAACCATAAAAATATGTTCATGCCATATAAGTTAAAAACATTCTTATAGTACTTTTGTAGGAAAAGTCAAACGTTCCTCGTATGGTAAACAAAAGAATGATTCCTTTCATAACATGTGGTAAAAGTAATAAATGGGTAAAAAGGACTTTAAAGATATATGAATCCATTTTTAGAAAAAAGGGACATGGATGATAAATATAACCCTAGTAAATACTTATGAACAAACAATCTCGGATAAAAACGAGAATGGAAAAGTTATCCCTTACCTTATGTCCAATTTATTCCGTATGTGTCTGAGACACCTCTTCATCGACACACCTCCTTTAAACTTATTATTGGGGAACTAGAGATGGTATTTTGAGAAGACCATGACCTCTATGACATAAATATATTGGTTTACAAGTGAAATTGACAGGGTTTAGCCGAACTTCAAGGCTCAAAAGGGTGTGAAGAGAAGAGGGAAGGGGTGCCCTTTTTATAAGGGATTAGAGGGGCACCTTTGGAAACATAAAAATTCTTAATTTATAATAAATTCAAACCCATATAATAACCCCCAAAAAGGACTCAAATCCCATGATTATATAACATAGGGTTGTATTCTCATCAACAAATAAAATTTAGATATGTAGGGAATTTATTTTAAACATTATCATCTTGATTTATCCTTATATAATCTATTTAATTTTATTTGTGGAATAAAGATTCTAATTTTTAAATTGTTATAAATAAATTATTATTTGTTATGAATTTTAAATATTAGATAATTAATGACATTCTATACCATATAAATTTTAAATCATTATTTTTTAATTTTGTTGTGATTTTTAAACAATTTTATATTATGTTATTTTTATAAAATGCAAGTGTCAATTTAGACACTATTCATTTATTTGAATTTAAATAAACTACACACAGAAAATATGTTAAAAATAAAATATTTAATACATTCATAAAATTTCATATATATCTATAAAATTCGTTGAGAACATTAAATAGTTCATATAATATTTATTTTAATATCTTTAATACCATTTATTTGATATTTTAATCAATAAAATAATTTCAACATCACTATTGTGTCGTCATTAATGATAATTATTTAATCCCTAAAAATTATAAATAAATTCACATTTCATATATAATTTTATTAGATTTCTGGAGACTATTCAGGTTTTATGTTTAATGATGTATATCACTAAATTAAAATTATTAAACTTATAAGATTTAAGAGAGTGACATGTTGTCACTTTCTTTGGTTTTGATAATAATTAAATTATTTTCATGGTCCAAAGTCCATATAATGAATATATTCAGACCCTTAGGTGATATTGGTCGACTTTTAGTCATCCAATATAATTTTGTCAGGTGATAAGTTAATTTTATAATCTTATTTTTATCCTTAAGTACATGATTTACCTATAAATACAGTAAATAAAAATTACCTTAGTTATTATTCATAATATAAAAGGCATAAAAGTAACCTATTAGCATAATTTGGACCCAATAAATTGATATATGGAATCCATATTTCACAATTCAAAACACATGAAGTTGCAGTATTTAATTTAAAATTATTCACGTTGTTAAGAAACGGGTTTTAAATGTTGAAACATTGCCAAAGATTGAAATTTTTTGACCTATGAATTCAATGTAAAATTAATGGTAACGAAATAAATATTATTTAATGGTAATAATATATTCTATTTATACTTTAAACCCATTAAATATTATAATTTTACGATATAAATTATTATGATGATAAAATATATTTTTAATTAAAATATACAGTGTTTTTACTATTCAGTAAAATATAAAAGTTATCCGAATAATATGAAAAATTTATCCAGAGTAAAATTTTATATCCTGATTTAAAATAAGAATTTTATTTTTTCTAATTGAACTTATAAACATGTAAAAAATTATATTTATAGTGGGTGTGCCATCAAAAGGAGGAAAAACTGCATTAAAAAAACTTATTTTACCTGAAAAATTTATCTTTTTATCACACCATGTTCGAGATAATATGTAAGATGAATAATAATGTTATAAAATTCAAAATGTAGTTAATATTATTCATAATGTCTAGTCCATAATATTATAACAGTGTATCGTTTTTTAGTGAAATCTGGTCTTGTGTACTACACACGCTATCGTGAAAGGTCACAATTGCGTGTAATATAAGCCAAGTTAGGGATGCATGTAGTGAAAGATCTATTTTGGTGTCACATACAACACAAGACATCAATGAAATTAAAAAGAATAATTCATATAAAATCTCAGGTTGATATAGGACAGATAAATTTTCAACTACTGAGTTGGTGATAGTGAATCTGGGTGAGGTTTCTTCTACTAGTAAATGTATAGTGATGGTTACCTCAATTTTTGTTAGTGTGTTTCTTAATTCTACATCTATTTTTTATTTTAAGTCTACTTGTTTAAAATATGACTGAATTTTGGATGTTGAGTTTTTATATGGAGTTCTATATATGAATACTATATTATAGAGGAAATAGTATCCTATAAAATAATTCCTAAATTGTTTCATTAATCTATATATTTATATAATAATGTTATTTATATCTTCATCCTATAGATGAAAGGTGTTAATGTGGTTATCAGAATTGATTAGCTGTCAAATTTTTTGTGAATATTGATATTTATTAATGACATGTGACACTGATTATATATTTTGGTGATTTTTTTTTCTATTTTGAAAATAATATTACTACCAATAAAGTAGATAAATATATTATCTAGATCAACTAATGTGGATTATATTTCAGGTATTAGGCATATATATTGGATTAGATAAGCGTGATGTAGGAGTCTTTTTTTATGATAGAGTTGGTCAATATTAGCATATTTGTTTTGAGTATTTATCTATTGTTTGAAGAGATGATTGTAGAGTTTATCATTAAAATTATATAGGGTACAAAGCCAATTTTTATTAGTTATTATCATATATATCCATCTAAGATCTTGTAATTTATGACTTTTTTATATAATCCTTAATCGAAAGGATCAATTCCATAGAGTTTATCTTAATCGGTTTCTCCCATGAATATTTCTTAAGAAACAAAATGGATTTTCTTATCTTATGTTATTACAGGATGAAAAAGGTTATCGATAAAAATTGTATCATTTTTTATGGATGAAACATATATTTGACTAGTTAAGAGGATATTTGATGTTTTTAATGATTTATCACCAATAAAGTTATCATCCTTTATTGGTGTGATATGAAGAAGGACAAAGAAATTTTTTTTCATTTAGTTTGGCCATTTTTAATTCCATGTAATTATTTTGGGCGTGACAAATATTCCATATTTGATTATATGCATGATGAACATCATTTTCCATCCATATTTTGATTACATATTAATTTGTTTTTGAGATTATAGACAAATAGGCTAATGATATTGTGATTAATATCAGGATAATTTGACAATTATCATGGAAATATTGAGAGGTATTTTATTTCATGTTATGGTTTCAAAATAATGATTATAGGTTTGAGAAGTAAAGTTTCATAGCCATTTCATATTTGAATCGAGGATATCAATGGATGAAATGTATATGATTAAATTTTCATTACTAGATGAACTAGACACATATTTTATTATAAAGGGAGGGATGATTTTTTGGGATTATAATTATGTGACTACATTTTTTGGATATTAAGTAGATGTTAATGTCAAAAAATATAACTATTTTATCAATATTATGGAGGTTTTATGAGGTATATTATGATGTCTTTTTTGGGGTTATGTGATGTGTGTTGATAAAATATGTTTTATTAGATTTATATAGACATTTATATCATTGGATAAACAACAATAATTAACGTACTCATGATCATTAGTTAGCTGCAGTAGTGAAAAAACCCAAATGTTGGGGGGTATTGTCTCCTTAATGAGAAGTTCATAGAACATACTAGAGATATGATATTGAAATACAATTAATTTGTAGTGGAATTTAAATCTACTACATATGTTATGGGTTGAATTATAATGTTTTTCAATCTTAGGAAGATATATACTCCAAAAAATGGAATTCTGTTTACGATTCCTTTAGAAGGAATCCCAAATGGATATCATCCATGTGATGAAAGAGGAGTGGAAGTTTATTTCTATGTTATTAGATTATAAATTTGAATTGTATAAGGGGGAAGACCCTGTTGTTTTACTACATATTTCCATTTCATGATCCATGCAAAAGAATGAAATGGAATTTCATGGTTCAAATTTTGTGTGTTTGGTTAATTATAAAAGATTACACGAGTAGGAACATATATGATGATGATAACATGGTCCATATTCACTCTTGTATTCCCATGGAATTATTTTCCCTAATCAATCATCATGAAAAATTAATGAGAGATTGGTATTTTATCATTGTTTGACGAAGATATTCTATGGTGATAAATTATAGTTTTTTTGGATATGTGTGAAATGATACATGGTTGGATTTGCTTTATGATGTTTTACCAACTGATAGGTGAAATATGAACAGTGAAGGACAATAAAAATGCTTAAATAATTAATAATTTCATTGTATAGATGGTATTTTTCTTCCATTTAATTCATGAAAGCATTTATGAGATAGAAATTTTATAAGTATGGAATTTGGGTATTAATTTATTAGTTTACTAACGATACATTTTTATGTCAATCAGAGAGACTCAAAAAATTGAAGACCATATAGGGATTCATATTAGAGTGCTCCTGTGGCTTCATGGGATACCCAATAGTGTTATTTATAATATTGATGTAATATTAAATCATTTATTTCAGAAAGTCTAGTATAATTTTTTAGATTCTCAGGTAAATATTATTAACCAAAAATAGATGAACATTCTTAATGTACAATTTATACTCATTAGGATATGATCTATGAATGTTATCTAGATTTTATGGGTAATAATGAAGATCACTAGAATTTGGTAGAGATTTTTCATAACAAAATATATCATTCACCTATCTTTATATGGTCATTTAAATAATTTTATTGGAGTTCATTTCATTCACTTTATCTAGTAGAGAAATTGGTGATACATCAATCATTGTGCATAGATTAAGGAAGGATACATGTAATAAAGTGTGATTAATCATGGAGATATTAAATATAGACCAAAGTAGATAGAATTAATATAATGATTCTAGGTTTTGACCTCTCATGTTTGATGTTAGTGATCTAGAGTTTCTCCATGCATCACCTCGATCGAGTCATTGGCAGTTTATTAGCAATGGGAATTTGGATCCATGTTTTATTAGACCATTTTAGATTTTTTATATGATTAGGTATGATGAGTATCTCGTATAATTACCTTTGAATATAGAAATAGGTATGATATTTTAATTGTATGCATATATTATTTTGAACAAGATCCCACTAATGTGATTTAGTGAGGGGATTTGGTACTAGAGATTGATGTATCTTTTGTTGAATGAACAATTTGTATAATTTATTGAATTGAGAAGTGATTTTAGGCTAGTTTTTTAAAACAGATTACATTTTATAATGTATGGTGGCATATATAGAATGAGATCCTTGATTTATAATCTTATATGAGGTCCCAATTTCCAATGTAATTTAATAATGAAACTTGATATGGCTTCATGAAGACAATTAAACATTTAGTGTGTATTTTATAATGACACTATTCATTGAGGCACACAATTAGTTAAATTTTTATGTTTTTAATTTTATTTTTTGAGTATAAATTTTTTTCAATATTGATGTGAAGTGAGGAAAATTAATGTTTGTTTACCATTGGACTTTTTTATATTTTTAATCAAGTACCATTGGGTACCCAGTGTGGGGTACCACAAACTCATGGAAACTAGATGTAGAGGTTGATCACATGAGCTACGATGATATACTTGGTATCCAAATATGTGGTTATTTCTAGAGTTTATTTTTTTTCATGTTCATGGGATTTGGAATTTAATTTCATATTCCTAATGGTAGGGATCATTTTTGATGAAATATTGTGGCCTCATAACTAAACTTATAGTAGGAATTTATTCTTTTTTGGATCTTAACATTTTGATTTCTGATTGGCATTTAATCTATATAAATAATAGAATTGATATACTTATATTTTTGTGCATTGGAAATGGGGTCTAGTCTATTTCAAGTTGTAATTGTTCTCTTCTTATTATATTTTCCTAATTTTCTACATTCTTTGGGACCATTTTGCGATTGAGGTGATATTACTTATGTACAATAATATTTTTGAGTGTGATAGGTGACCACAAACATTTATTTAGTATTTATTTTGTGATTATATATTAATTCTGAAAATTTTTGTGGGTAATTTATTATATATATTTTTACATGGAAATTATTTCAAATATTAGCGATGACTTTTCTATGTTTTTATGAGTGAAATTTCAGATGTAAAATTGTTTTTAAATTATTGAATTATGGAAATCCATATTTACAATGAAGGATAAATAATGTGATTGAATAAATAAATAATGGAGTTGGTGTAATAATTAATGGAATAAATAATATCTTGAAAAAAGGGATGAAATTTTATTTTTTGGGGATGAATTTAAAATTTTATTTGTGAGTCAATTCAATATAAATTCATATTATGTTCTTATAAATTTATCATTATTTTATTTATTTTTAATTCATGATGATATCATTTTTTATTGTGAATATCAACATTAAACAAGGAAAAAATGTGTGGAAATTATTTTTTAAAGAGTATTAACACACTAAATGATCAAATAGATTTATTTATGTGTTTTATTTATTTTTCAGATGGAAATGAGTTGATTAAAAGGTTTTTTACATTCTGAAAATATCATTCGAAATAAAAAAACATATAGATGTTTAAATGATATCTTAATTGAATTTTACATTGTAATTGGTATTATTGAATTAATATTGTTATTTTTGGTTTGTTAACTTGAGATATTGATTGTGTGTTTATCAAAAAAATTATATGCTTTAGTTAATGTTTTCATTATAAATTGTAATGTTTTTTTGTTATTTTTTTGGAATAAATTGGTAAAAAAATTGATATTTTAATCAGAAAATTAGGTGGTGACTTGGTTCCATTTTGATAACAATTTGTGTAGTGAATATTTCACGCAATCTTTTCACTAGTAGGGTGGATTGGTTTAGAATTAGAAATGAGATATTGATGTGATAGTAATATTTCAAGATTTTCCTTGAGTTTGTCCTAGGGAATTATGTGATTCCATGAGTATATAATATGGGATGATATGGTTCCATGTGTTTGTAATATGGGACTATGACTAGCCATGTGTGTAAAGTCATTGATGCTAGTTTCCTAAAGTAAGTGGTGACATTATTAAATTGGTTTCATATATAGGAAATCAAATCCCAGAGTACCAATTTTTTTAGTGTTATTGGAAAACTAGATACATACAAGAATATCAAATTAAAATTGAATATACAAATAACAACATAAAATTTTCATTCTATTAATAATTATTTCCTCAAAAAAAACATTCATATTAATCATAAATAACATCTTGCAATCATTGGGAAAGGAAACATAAAAATGGAGTGATATCAGATGCTCATTTTGTGTATGCAAACCATAAAAGATATTATGAATAAATAAGTAATAATTAATATGGCTAGGAAAATATGTTTTAAAACATTCCAATTAATAAATTACATGGACACAGTTAATTATACAGATTGAATAAATATTGAACATTTTATTTCCCAAAAATAAACATATGATCTAGAAACATTTCCATGAATATTCTAACTAATTGAATATTCACATTGACATCAATAACATATCAAATAATGAGGGAATACATATTTCTTGAGATCATAACCATAAATTCAAGGCCTATTCATATTACATAATACATAAATTGTTAAGGGGATTTCCATGAACCCAATTATGTTTTTCTCATGAGACCTACCAATGCATTGAGGGGATATGTAATTCTGGGCCCAACATATCTATTAATAAGTAAAACACATTCCTCCATTTAAAGGTGAGAGACATAATCAATATAAAAAAATTTATTGAAAAAAACTAGAATATTATATATAAATAATTTCCCTATAAAATAAACATAATCCTAAACTATCTAGAATAATATAGAGAATGGTATCAAAATTGAACATCCTTAGTCAAACTGTCCATAAACTAGCCCAATAAATAATATTAATGGTGTAATTAAAAAATATTCCCAATGTGTAATATGATAAATGAATATTTTTTTCTATGATGAATGTAAATAGATTTAAAATTACGATAAAAATTCTACTGTAAATGTAACACCCCAATATTTCATAGTATGTTATTTCTTCAAAGTAATGAAATAACATGCCCTACACGCAATACTGAGTTCATGAGCATCATTACTTACCAAACTAGCCTTTCCAAAGTAGTTATGAATAGTATTAACTGAATTTTCAACTATATATTATACTTATAATTTTAGAATCCATATAATGAGTTTATTAGACATAATTTATGAACAAATTCAATTTTTTTCAAATAAAAGATGCATTTTTTAAAAAATACACTTTTACCGCTTTTTAATGGTGAACCCTATTTAATTACAATATTTGAAACATTTATATATTAAATTTGAAAAAATAAAATTCTTATTTAGAATCATGAAAAAATAATTTAGTTATAATAAATTATTGGTGTTTTTCTAATAACTTTCATATTTGGGATAATAGTGAAAAATACAATATTTTAACTGAAAAAACTTTTTTAATCAATATAATATATAGTGTTAAATTAACCAATTTTATGGATTGGAAATACAAATAGATTATGTTTTTACCATTTAATCCAATTTTGGTAATTGTACGTAATTTCACTTTGAAATTGGACATAACCAAGTGTCAATCTTTTGATAGTTATTATTTCTTAAAAACGCACCATTTGGTTTTGGAAAAAGGAGTTAATTTTAAATTAATAAATTCAACTTCTATGTTATTAATGTTGTAAATTAGACATCATTATTGAATTAGTAATATCAAAATTACCATAGGGTGAATTTTTAGTATTTTTCTGAAAAAATTCAATTTTTAATGTATAGTGAAAAAACACTAAGTTATTGTTTAAATCTGACTTATTGATTAAGTAATAATTTATTTTATTTAAATTTATTTTAGTTCAATATATATATATAATACCTATATAATTTCAATGTAATTCATTGGGGTAATTTTATAATATGTTTAGATATATACAAATTTTATTGAACTTCTTAACATCTTTTACCAACCTCCTAGGAGCATTAGAAAATTTCCATAAAACATAATCTTACCACATATGTGAGTTAAAAATAGAAACTCAAACAGACACGGTTAATATCAAAAAGAAAAATTCGGCTCAATAAGATAATGTTTTTTTGGCAAATATTAACTTTTTACTATTATTTACCATGGTTAAAAGTAAATAGTGTAATTAAGGGTAAAGAAGATATTATTGTTATCCTAACACATGTCCTAATTCTATTTTATAAGTTTAAATCCACCAAAAACAACCTTATTAATTAAACATGACCCTTTCGGGCCACTTGGAATAGATTATGGCATTTTTTATTAATTAATTCAAACAAGAGTTAAAAGAGTTAAAATCAAAGTTTAATTACTAAAAAATTTTTAATATAGGGTTATACATAAGATAAATTAGATTATAAATATTCATTAGAAATATAAAATTAATTACTACATAATGGTATTTTATTTATAATTTTTATAGATAAAATATTTAAATTTATTAATGACATAATGTTGGAGAAGTAATTTCCCTATTAATGAAAGAATCAAATAAATGGAATTATAAATATTAAAATAAATATAATTTAAAATATTTTATGACATCCACAATTTTTATAGGTTAATATGACATGTTAGTATTGATTCAATGTATTTTTTTATGCAATCATGCTGTTATTATTTAATTAAAAAACAAATACCAGAGAGTTTCAAAATTGAGAATTTTTTTTTAAAAAACAATATTATATGATAATTTGATATAATGGTCCAAAAATTATAATGATCAGACAAAAGGCTTATATTATAATATATATGACATTAATGAACCAATTGGGAATTGATTTAATGTTTATAGAAACTTTATTAACCGTATAGTGTAAGAATACAAGAAGACACATTTAAAGTTAAATTATTTATCTTAGATTTAAATCTAAATGATAAGCTTAATATTGTATCCTAACCATAAATAAAACCTATTTGTTGAGTGTATTGAGACCCACCCCACCCTTGAATATAAATAAGTCACTTTGGATCCATTATAAACCGAATATGATTTTATTATAAAATAATATTTTAAGTTTTTTCTAAGGTTCCCCTCACCACTCTTATAAAAGGGCACTCCCCCTTCCCTCTAATTCACACCATCAATGCCTTTTGGATCTGCCAAAATCTTCCCAAATACTCTCTCAACTGTCCTACCTTCATCCTAGAGGCCCTCCTTTAGTCATAAAGCCAACTTAAGAACCCCTTTTGATCAAATAAAAATGAAGAACCTGAAGAAGAGGTAATAATTTCAACACCATCTTTCATGTTCTTCTCTACTTACACTTCTTATTTTTTTTATATCCATTATAAAATAATAAATATAGTATATTCTATATATTGTGATGATATTATAAATATTTCATAGCTTTATTCATTATTCTTTCCATCTTATGAATGAAAATGTCACCATTCGTGGGTACGTACAACTTATCGTCTCCACACCGTGGTGTAATTTGTTATTCAACACTATGTTATTTGGATGGATATAATGATGATTAATATGTATATAAATAATAAAAATAACATGATAATGTATATTTAAAATTAATTAACCATCCAATTCCACATTTTTATGGAAATGATATTGTTGCTCTTGCGTACGTACGGATTACAGTCTCTACGACGCGATGATATTCATTTCCATGTGCACCATTCATCGACGATTATAAAAATTTATATTACTAATAAGTATGTAATATATGACAAAATAATTCTAGTTAATATATATATATATATATGTACTTAAAAATATCTTATTCACTTAGTTTTGTTCAATATGATATAAAAACGGAAAATTCGTTTTTGCGTACGTACAGACTACCATCTCCATAAACGCTGTTTTTCAATTCAAATATATATCTATTATACATATTTATATTCTAAATATATATGATATAAAAATAATGTTTTATATTCAGGATGTATTTAAATCTTGATCTAAAAAATACAATCAAGTATAACAAGTTGAAATACGAATGATAAATAAAGCAATTATTACACAAAATGTTAATTTAACATGGTAGTTATTATGAAATGGGTAGTATAAAGTCATAAATGAATACGGTATGATATCGTAAATATTAATATGGTTATGATATAATTTAATAACATACTACGATATTCATACAGGAGGTTAAACGTACCATCGTCCAATGGAAGGTGCAAGTTTAGGGTTAATTCCACAATCTCATTATTATCCGAGATTGTTTATGTGTAATTATGTAGTGGGGAATTTTTATCATCCATGTGAATTTTTCATTAAAATGATTTCAAAATGAATATTTTTTGTATTTTTGGTAGTACCCTTTGTCATGTTCATAATTATAAATGTTTTAAAGATTTATCTTTCTAAATCCTTTAATTAATGGTCATTTTTTCAAAATGTTTTTTAGGATTTATTTATATGGACAGGAATGTATTGAAATTATATTTCTTTTCAAATGTTTCAAAGTGGTATGGGAAACATTGATTCATAAATATCTATTAAATTACTTCCTTTATATATGTGTGACTTTTCAATTATTTCAAAAAAAAATATTTCTCACAAATAGTTTTGATTTCATCTATGTCCACATTCTATGGTGAATTTTAAGCTTATTTGAAGTTGATTTATTATGATACAAAACAGCCATATTATATTCACGGTTTTGTGATATTTTTGACTGTGGATGTGTTATTTTTATACAATTCATGGTTTATGGAGAAAGTATTGACATATCGTATTATATTTTTAATATGAATGTTTATGCTATCTTTGAACAAGTTCAAATGAGGAATGCATTGGACTTAGTAAGTGACAGGTGGTGCCCACTATCACTCCACGATTCATCGGTGGGTTTCATGACACAAATTAGTGTCTTGTCACAAGGCCTTCACAAAATCTCATTTTTAGTCTTGGAACAAGGCATTGACTATGTGGGTATGATAGTCTGACATTATGCATTCCATCATTATGAAATTGGTTATTGATATTGCGGGTGATTATTCGAAAAGTAGAATATCCATGTGAATAAATTAATGGAATCATTTCATTTCATTTCATCAATATTATTCTAATGATCGTGTTTAAAATGATTTTGTTTTAGTTATACATTGCCTTAAATGTTTATGCTTATTTATTAATGTTTCTGCTTTATTGATATCCTTACTGAGCATCTGAGCTCACCCCTTTATTTTTTTTATTTTCTCAGGATTCCCTGAAATGAATTATGATTGATAAGAAGGGTTAAGCTAGGGGATTATTGGAATTCTCAATGGATTATTTATGTTGTTTTTTTATTTTCTAAAGTGTAATGTAATGTCTATTTACGTAATCTATTTTCCAAGACAAATAAATTGATTGGTATTTCGAGACATGATTCCTTGTAATCGTTCCAATGTATTAAAATAATTCACCGACTCTGGGTAACTGCGGTCGGGGAGTTACAGTTGGTATTAGAGATATTTTAGCAATAACATTGGAAACTATATTCTCATAAACACTGATTATAGCACATTAACCTAAGATAGTATTTTAGGATTTGTATAGAAGAACTTCCTTGAATTTTGGAAATGAAGAGATTTTGTGAGTTTCCAAGAAAATACATCCCTGTCTGGATATGAGCTGGTAGAGGTGGCTCTGGCACAGATATACCTAGGGGAAAAACTCAAAAACACCGCTTTGAGCTAGACTTGAATGGGAACTGGTGCATGACAATGAGCCTTGTTCTGGTATTGGTTACGACACTCATTGGGGATATACGTAGGATAATTCTCATTTTCATTACAAACCAATATGAAGGGTTTATGAGTTTATACACCCTCAATGAATATTTTTTGTGATTATAGATTATATCCATAAACTATTCAATTTACTTTAGATATTTTACATGTTAGGAATTATGAATTCTGATTCATAAACTGACCTAGTGTATTCCATTTATTAGAAATGGCGCCTTGTAGAAGGAATAAGAAATCTAGAAATATGTATGATCCAATGAGTAAGAAGGATTATATCATTCATGGTATTAAGATAAAATTTAGAAAGGAAATAGTCTCCCGTGTATTGTCATCATATGAATAAATAGTATCATGTGTTAATAAGATCAGTAAATAACTCATTGAATCCCATGGCATTGAAGGGAAGACAGAGAATAAAATGAATGTAGAATGAAAGATGGATAATGGGAATAAGGGAAAGAATGATTTTACAATATGTGATAAATGTGGAATGAATCACCATGGTAAATGATTGAAGGGAATGAGAGTTTGTTATAAGTGTGGAGAAAAAGGACACCAATTACATGATTGCAATGGTAAGAAAATGTTTTCAAATGTAAAATGATTCATCTGAAAGGCGTTGAGACACTACATGATTCAATTCGCCATTCATAAGAGTATACTGCAAATGAAGTTATTGGATAATAATAAATATATGATACTACCTCAGATGAAGAGGAATGAAAAGTTTTCTTAAGTTGTTATTATATAATTATTTCATTTGAGTGTTATATCAACAGTATACGGTTACATTAATTATTAAGATAAATAAGGATTCTATTACAGTACTATTTTATTGAGGATTTGAGATTATATGGTTTTACGAAAAGTGACATAATAGTAAGCTATATTTTTTGGAAAATAAATGGTTGAAGGAAAGGTAATCCTTAATATGGTCCTGATAAAGAGGTAGTGACATTGAATTAAGAGATGGTTGATTTTGGTAATTCTGGATGTTACGCTGTTGTAAAAGAATACATGATGAAGGCGTTCACAAGGTATTACCTCCCAAAAGGATCCTCATTATGTTTTACATTCTTATAAACAATGGACTGAGAGTTTGGATATAAGTATTTTGGAAAATTGTATAGGTTGGAATGGATTAAGATTGATATTGGATACTATTATTCTGGTAAATTTTTTATTGCCATAAAAAGGACAACCCGAGGTTGGGCGACAACCCGTCAAGTTCAGCAAGGCTGCAAGACTTGAAACCAAAACCAGAGGGAGGAAAGTATGTATTAACCATCACTGACCCACATGATGTCCTGGATTAAATAATATAGTTTTTTAAGGGTCTGATATGTGAATTATATATTCATTATTTTTGGAACCCTATATGTTTAGGATAGATATAATATATATATATATTGAAATCTTTTAGAGTGATATATGTGTTTGTGGTAGGAATTAGTTGAAGGATGAAACTCTACTTGTCATGTATATATATATATATATATTCCCTCTTATTTTATAGATAAATTAATTATTAAACTTTAGGGAAGGGATCTTAAAACCAAAAATGTGTTATCCGAATACCATAATTTTTGTTGAATCGATGGTATTTTAAATCATCATAGATTGATGGATTTAAGGCCCACAATTCTGAATTGTTTCTGATTTATTATATCAATCACTCCCTTTAAATATTTACATTCTTCCTCTAATTATGTGTCTCTAATTTCCACCAATGTTATCTTAATAGATATCATAATTTGGTGGTGAATTTTTCATTCCCATTTTCTTCTTATTAAGAATAAATTTTATTGACAAAATTTTCGATGTGGGTTTTCCAACAAAGGTATTTTCTATTTTCAACCTTTTATTTTCGAAGAAAAATTTCAAATTGTGAGGATGCAATTTATTGAAGGAGGGTAGAATGTAACACCCAAAGATTTCATAGTATGTTATTTCTTCAATTTAATGCAATAACTTGCACTACACACAACATTGAGTTCATGTGCATCACGACATACCAAAATCGACATTCAAAAGTGGTTATGAATAGTATTAACTGAATTTTGAACTATATATTATCCTTATAACTTTAGAATCCTTATTATATGTTTCTTAGACATAATGTATGAAATAATTCATTTTTTTCAAATAAAATAAGTATTTTTCAAAAAATACTCATTTATCGCTTTTTTATTGTGAACCCTTTTTTAAATACAATATTTGAAACATTTATATATTCAATTTGAAAAAAATATACTTCTTCTTTAGAATTAGGACATATGAATTTAGCTTCAATAAATTTTTGGTGTTTTTCTGATAACATTCATATATGGGAGAATGGTGAAAAATACTACATTTTAACTGAAATTTATTTTAATCAAAATAATATATAGTGTTAAATTATAAATATTTATGGTTTGGAAGTAAAAATATATTATATTTTTACCATTTAATCCAATTTTGGTCATTTTATGTAATTTCACTTTGAAATTTCACATATACATGTTTCAATCTTTTTATAGTTATTATTTCATAAAAATACAGCTTGTGGTTTTGACAACAGGAATTAATTTTAAATTAATAAATGCAAAAAATATGATTTTAATTTTGTAAAATAGACTTCATTATTGAAATATGAAAATCAAAATTAGCTTATGGTGAATTTTTTGTATTTTTCTGACAACATTCAAATTTTGATGATTTGTGAAAAAACATTGTGTTACTATTTAAAACCGACTTTTTATGTAAATAATTATTTATTATATTTAAATTTATTTTAGGTCAAAATAGATTCATAATACCTATAAAATTTCAATGTAATTAATTGGAGTCATTTTATTTTATGTTTAGATATATAAAATTTTTATCGAACTTATTACTGTCTTTTACCCACCTCCTAAGAGCATTTGAAAATTTACAAAATACTTAATTTTACAACTTATGTGAGTTGAACATCGAAACTCTGAGAGACACATTTAATATCAAAAATTAAAATGTAAATAATTTTTGATGAATATTTACATTTTACTTTTATTTACCCTAGTTAAAAGTAAATAGGGTAATTAAGGGTAAAAATGATATTATTATTACCCAAACAAATGTACTAATTCAATTGGATAAGTGTAATTCGACCCAAATAAACCATATGATTAAAATATGACCATTTAGGTCCACATGGATTATATTAGGACATTTATTATTATTTAATTCAAAGGAGAGTTAAAAGAGTTAAAATCAACGTTTAATAACTAAAACATTTTTAATATAGGGTTATACATAAGATAAATTCGATTATAATTATTCTTTAGAAATATAAAAATATTTACTATATAATGGTATATTATTTATAATTTTTAGATAATAAATAATTAAATTTATTAATGACACAATGATGATGTAGTAATTTCTTATTAATGAATGAATCAAAAAAATGGAATTATAAATATTAAAATAAATATAATTTAAAATATTTTATGACATACAATAATTTTCTTGGTGAATATGAAATGTTAGGAATGATTCAATGTATTTTTTTGGAGTAATCATGTTGTTATTATTTTATCAATAAAATACAAAAGAGTGTCAAAATTGACATAAAATAGTTTTTAAATCAAATATTATATTATTAATTGATATAATGGTCCTAAAAATCAAAGGATTGGGAAAAAGACTTATATAATAATATAGATGACATTAATGAACTAATTGGGCTTATATTTTAAGTTTATAGTAACTTTATTATAAATATATTGTAAGATTACAAAAAGACATGATAAAAGTTAAATTATTTAACTTGGAGTTAAATCTAAATTATAAGGTTAAAATGGTAATATAAACTAGTCTAAAGCCTATTGGATGGCTAGATTACGACCCATCCCCTCCCTAGCCTATAAATAAGTCACATTGGAGCCACAATAAAATGAAAATGAATTTTTTATAAAATAATATTTTATGTTTTTCCTAAGGTGCCCTCACCTTTAAAAAAGTGATATTTTCGCTCGTGCGTACGTACAGATTACCATCTCCACGAAGCGATGAGATTCATTTCCACGTGCACCATTCATCGATGATTATAAAAATATATATTACTAATATGTATTTAATATATGACATTATAATGCCACTGGATATATATATATATATACTTTGATATATCTTATTCACATAGTTCTGTTCAATATGATATGAAAACAGAACAACATTTATGTGTATGTACGGACTACTGTCTCCAAAAATGGTGTTTTTCATTTCATATATATGTTTATTATACATATTTATATTCTAAATATATATTATATATAAATCATGTTTCATATTCTGGAAGTATTTAAATTTTTATCTAAGTAATACAATCCAGTGTAACATGTTAAAACACATACGATAATGAAAGCTATTATTACCTGAAATGTTAATTTAACAGTGAAATTATTATTAAATGGGTAGTATAAAGTCATAAATGAATCATTTATGATATCATAAATATTAATATGGTTCAGTTATAATTTAATAACAGACTATGATCTTCATACAGGACGTTAAACATACCCTCGACCAAAGGGATGTAAATGTTAAGGGTTAATTCCTCAATCTCATTATTATCTGAGATTGTTTATGTGTAATTATAGACTGAGACATTTTTGTCATCCATGTGCATTTTTCATATAAATGATTTTGTAATGAATATTTTATGTATTTGTGAATGGTACTCTTTATCAAGATTAGAATTTTAAATTTTCTAATGATTTATCTTTCTAAATCTGTTTAATTAATGTCCATGTTTTCAAAATGATTTTAAGGATTTATTTATATGGACATGAATGTATTGAAATGATTTTTCTTTTCAAAAGTTTCAATGTGGTATGGGACACTTTGATTCAAAAATCTCTTTTAAATTACATCCTTTAAAAATGTGTGCATTTTCAATGATTTCAAAAAGAAGAGATATTTCTCTCAAATAGTTTTGATTTCAACTATGTCAACATCCTTTGATGGATTTTAAGCTTATTTGAAGTTGATTTATTATGATACAAAACATACATATTGAATTAATGGTTTTTTGATATGTTTGACTGTGGATGTTTTATTTATATACCTTTAATGGTTTATAGAGAAGGTATTGACATTTTGTATGTTTTTTGTAAAATGAATGTTTATTTTATGTTTAAAACTGTTCATATGAGGAATGAATTAGACTTATTATGTGACAGGTGGAGCCCACATTAGCTCCTCGATTAATCGGTAAGTCTCATTAGACAAACTATTGTCTTAGAACAAGGCCTTGACAACATCTCATTTGTATTCTTGGAACAAGGCCTTGACTATGTGGTTATGATAGTCTGGCATTATGCATTCCATCATTATGAAAGTGGTTATTGATAATGCATGTAATTATTTGACTAGTAGAATATCTATGTGAATAAGTTAATGGCATTAATTTATTTCATTTTTTTCAATATTATGTTGATGTTCATGTTTGAAAGGCTTTTGTTTTAGTTATACATTTCCTTAAATGTTTATGCTTATTTATGAAAGGTTCCACTATATTGTTATCCTTACTGAGCATCTGAGCTCATCTCGTTCTATGTTTTAATTTTCTTTGGATTCCATGAAATGTATAATGATTGATAAACAGGGATAGACTAGGGGATTAATGGCATTCTCAATGGATCATTTATGTTGTGTTTTATTTTCAAAAGTTTAATGTAACATCCATGTATGTAATAGATTTTCCAAGACTACTAAAATGATTGGTCTTTTGGGACTTGATTCCTTGTAATGATTCCAATGTATTAAAATAATTCACCAACTCTAGGTAACTCAGGTCAGGACGTTACAGTAAAAAATTATTTTCATAATGGCTATCACATTAAAAAACTGAAAAATTACCAGAATATTAGGGAAAATTTGATTTCAATTTAGTCAAGTTTAAAAAAAAATCTTCATCAAATAAAGTAATGAGTTGTGATGAATAATAACGTTATATGATTTTAATTTTAATTAATATATTTGAAAAATTTGATTGTATTTAAGATAAAATGTCAAACAATTTCTGTAAGGGACACTTAAACATAAATAATCCTAAATAATGATGATATATTGAAATAAAAACATACCCATTTGGTTACAATTGATTAGTAATACCAATGAATGAAATAAATTCACGTAAACATTAAATACCTTGATGATAAATGGATTCACGATAAGAAACTTCAAAGAGGAAATATATACACCGGACAAAATAAATAAGTGACGAATCAGAACATTTCTCATTGAAGTAAATGTCAAATGAGAAACCCTTACCTAATGTTTGAATTCCTTAATATGAGACCAAACCACCTACATAATAAAAATATATTTTGTACACATCTATTATAGAACAAGATTATAATATAAATAAATTATATTATTTAATTATACCATTATTAAAACTAATTATTAACAATTCTTTATTGAAAAACACAATTCTGAGTGGCAACAACTTCAGTTTTCATGAATGTGTTGTTTTAGAAATATAAGTTATTCTAAATTGATCATGGTTAAAATATTTCGATAATTTTATCAATGATATAAATTTAATATAAATTTATTATATATTTAATTATATCAGTCCAAAAAGTAATATATATAAAAATGAGTTACAACATTCATAGAGATGGTTGGTCATGCATACACAATAACTATACTTTAATTTTTTTATGGATTGAAGAAAACATATAATATTTCATCTTTAAAAAATTATTCATATATCATATCTATAATATTTTTTCATTAAATCTATATTAATTACTATTCTTGTCATTATGAAATGAAAAATGTCTCTCATCACTTTGTAGAGGTGGTAGTCCACACATATGGAAGAGCAGTGTTATCGTATTCCAAATGATTTGATTGAAATAATATAGATGTGATATTTAATTTTTTAAAATTTAATAATTTACTAAATTTTTTAATTATTCATTAAATACATCATTATATCATTCCATGATAGGTGGTGACTTAATCTAATTTCATCAGTTTGCAATGCAGTAGACCACCATACAGATGACCAATAGTTAGTTACCCATTTTTTGGATGAGGAGATTGATATAGATCTTGAAATTTACATAAAAACATATAAGTATGTCTAGGATAATTTTGGTATTATTTTAGTATAGTTGAATTGTATTTTAAGTAGTCAAAGGAATAAATAAATTGAAAATACATGCTTAAACTCTATACATCTTCTTCAAACAACCTCTATAGTTTTATACTTAAATCATTTATTTGTTGTAATTAATATAAAAATGACTATAATAAGAATTTTAGGATGTAGGGATGGTATTAGTGAAGGTATTTTCCAATTTAATGGGATTTGTAAATATGAAAATTCGATGATTTTGATTTCCCTTTATTGAGTGGGTGGGAGGACACACATGAAATTTTTTAAAAGAGTAAATTGTACCCACATATTTTACATTCCAAATGTCTTAAAAATTTATTATTATCAAGCATAGGATTATACAATGGCTGATGTATGTTCATAAAATCTTTTTAAAATATGTTGTTAGGTCATTTCATCTGTTATCGTTTGAGTTTAAACCCATAGTAAACCTGTTTTAACATTAAACATATTAATTGATTTTTACTATTTTAATATTAATTATGAAAAAAATTATGTAGAAATTAATACTTAATGTTAATTATTATGATTAAAAACATATAATCCATTTTTTCAAATTCAATTCATAGATTTGGATGAATTTAATTCTTAATTAAACCAGCAGACAAGATGAAAAAATTGATTTACAATAGAAATGTTTTCAAAATTATAACATGTTTAATATAAAAATTGAACATATAGTTTATTAAAAATCCCTATGGTGGATTATTTATAATATAATTGTAAAAATATTATTTTTTAAATAATTGAAAATAATACGTGACGCCATAAATACTTCAAAAAAAGTATTATTTTTATAAAAATAAATATTTTTCACTATTCTATGATAAATATAAAATTTCTAAAAAACATAAATATTAACCCTAATATATTTTTGATATGTTAAAAAAAATTGAGTTTCTTTTTTAAAAATGATTTCATAAAAGTGGAAAAAAATATTAATTTGAATTTTCTAAAAAAATAGGAAAAATAAATTGTTTGGAGAAATATGTATATTTTAAGCTTATAATTAATTTACTAAAAATAAGTAATTATGTATAAATATGTAATTTTATCCAAAATTTTTTGAAAAAATATTCTAAATATTGTTATTCAGGTTAAAACCTCTTTGTTTAACATCTTTCTTTTATAATTTTTATAGTCAAATAATACGATTAAGTGTATATTATTGTTTGTTGAAAACATGTATTTCCAGTTATGAATGCTATCAATGAAATTAAATTTATTTGGAAAAATAAAAAATTCATAAAATCATTAGGTGTTACATTCTATCCCTTTGAAAATAATTCCACCCTTCATATTCCATCACCCTAAAAAAACATCAGAGGACAATTATATCTCATCTCCTTACAAGGATCCCACATAGTTTTTTCAAATTGGTGGTTTCACAAAACAAATTTGTCAAGGTGAGTGGATTTATTTCATTTAACTTTCTCCATGTGATAAAAAAAATTTATGGGATTTTAGTCATATAAAATATCATTTTCCAGTGGTATGACCTCTAATTTTAGTTCATGTGATGGATCAGGTATGAACATCCTCAAGAGAGCTACATAGAACACATTGTGAACTTGAGGGAGGATCAGTGGAAGTTCCAAATGATAAGCTACCATCCCAAATCGATCAGTAATATTGAAGGGAACAATATACCTAGGGATCAAATTAAAATTCATTACAAATTTCAAAACCTTCTTCTATACAGGAAATAACTGAAACACTATCTCGCTGTCCTTGAACTCTAGATCACATTAATGATTATCAGCCTATATTATATGTTATTTTGAGCCTTCATGATTTATTTTTGATAGGATATACCATTTTCCCCAATATTAATTACTTATACAGGTCACACGAGCTTTATTTTTCTAAATTCATCCTATTACATTTTATTTCTGCACATATTTCATATTATGGATTTATAAGGATCCATCTAAATAATCATGTGAAATATATTGTTATAAAATAACACAACTAGAGGAAGGTGTTCTTACCAATCCCCATTTAGATTCATAGAAAATATATTAGTATATAATTTTGTGTTTGATTTGTTCATTCAAACTAAGCATCTATCTGATGATAATGATATGGTGTGCTAAAACTCACTTTTGTCACTAGAGATTTTAGAAGACTTCTCCAGAACAACATTGTAAACCTTGGATCCTGTTCAGATATAAGATAATGTGGTATAATATGAAACCTTAGAGGTTCCTTAATTTATATTGTAGAAATATAATCAATAGAGAAATATTATTTAATGTAAATGTTGTGTTATATGTTTGTAAGGTTCTAAAATATAACCCATATAACATTATAAATTTTTTAAATATTTGGAATTTCCATTTAAAAAATCATTGGTGATGTTTTTCCATTTAATTTCTGTTATGGGTAATGGTTGTAACATCACCTTAGAATTTTTACTCTAAATGTTAACTTATTGGAATTCCAATTAGGGAGATACAAACTCTATGATAACTCTCTTCATGTCATCCCACCAAAACTACTCTTTCCAATTTGTATACATTATCATACATCAAGTATAAAAACATAATGATTAAATATACGCCTCATCTTATATCTTCTTGTTCATATTTTTTATAAAAAATAAACATATACAGTTCATACACTTTATCATTCCATCGTAATCATTTTTAAATGCATGAAAATTACACTCATTCATCTAAATAACAATAAATTCCTTCTACACCTCTTTACTCCTCACATGGATTTGTGGGGTAATATTTATTAGATTGTGATATGATTTTTCCTCTTCCATCAAAATTTCAGGATCCTATCTATTCAAATCCATAAATATTGTTCCTTTTTTATCCTCCTCATAGATGTGATTGTGTGCTACTTCTGACAGAGACCGTCGACCACCTTATTCCCCTTCCCATGGTGGTAATGTACTGAGAAATCATATTATTTAATTAGATCTATCCATATTCCCCAGTTCATGTTCATCTCTTTTTGAGTAAATATATACTTTAAAATTTTATTATTAGTATATATATCACATATTTCCCAAAAAATATAAATCATTATTATTATTAATTAAATAATTACTATAACTAACTCTGAATCATGTGTTGGGTATTTTATCTCATGATCCTTGTAGTACCCCTGGTTTATGGTATGTAACCATTACTTGATTCTTTTCATGGTTATAATGTTAAGGGTGACAATTGGGATAGTTGGGAGAACATGGAATGATATTTGTGGGAAAATCGAAGCCACACGAGAGGAACACAATTTTTCTAAATCGTGCGACCAAACCATGCAGATTTGGTATTGGAGGCAGTGGCTTCAACACGGTTGGCACATGTTTTGTCTAACCGTGTGGCCAAACCGTGCGAGAAGGGTGGCCAAGGAAGTATTTAACGCATGGTTAGTGCACAATTTGTCAAACCATGCAGTCTAACTGTGCAGTCACTTAAAATTAGATCCTTAAATAGAGGATCTAACTTGTTTTTCCTCTAATTGCCTCATTAAAGCATCTAAGCAGCCCTAGATTGGGATTTTACTTCTCCTAAGGTAAAATAGGGTTCTCCCGTCATTCCAGAGGCAATCCTAAGGCTTCTCTTGGCGAATCAAAACTGAATTCTTGAGGCATGTGATCATTCTCCTTCGTTATTGAATGGATTCTTAGATCTACTTAGATATACTTCTCATATTTTCTTGTTTTCATGTATCTACACCCGTTATTGGTTGATCTAAATGTGTCGATGCCATATATGATGAGATTTGGTCTTGTTTGTGTTAGGAGAATATATCTAAGAAGTATTCATGGAGATTTGACTTGGTGTTCTCAAGCATTCTTCATACGTTCCATGTTTTCGCCTTTTTGTTGAGGTAGATGGATTCACTCTCAACTACTCTCATTATAATTGGTTGGCTTAGTATCAAATTTTTTATTTTAATGGTATTGTTTGTGAAAAGAATGGAATAAATCTTCATCATTGATGATTTATGGTTTTGATGAAATTGTGAAATCATGGTGGATTTTTGTGCAAAGTGGTTTGGCTATTTGAATTTAAAATGTTTATTATAAATTATAAAATTTTAGAAATTGGAAATGGTTTGATGAGAAAGGGGTTTTCAATATAATTTTTTTTATTGAAATGGGTTGAATTGGTTGAACACACTTGGTTTTGTTGGAACGTGAATTCAATAAAAGTTGTTTTATTTAACAGTTGATTTTGGTATTATTGTTGGAAATGTGTAGTGTGTGTTCATATTGCATTGTATGAGGATTCGTTGAAATAAGACCTTGTTCTCGATGCCAAATGTTTAATGGAACGATGGTAACCATATGTACGAGGCTTAGTTGAAATATGACCTTGTTCTCGGTGCCAAAGTTGTAATGGAACAAGGGAAATAATTACCTTTGGACAACTTGGTAGATCGATGAGAGACTGCTCATGAGTATGGATTTGTCATAATGATTCAAGCATGGTTGATTTCACGGGTTTGTGAAATTGATGGGTATGCCAAAACGAGATGTTTGTTAAATGGTTTGGAAATTAGATTGGTTATGTTTTTGAAAAAATAATGTCTTGGGAAAGCCAGTTTAAATTGCACGTTGATACATTTGAGCATGGATGGTTATGGAAAATTAGTTTATATTGAGTTATAAACTGCTTTGGTGAAAATGTTTTATATAAACTGTTTTTATATAAATGTGGATAACATTTCTATCCTAGCGGCGTGATGAGGGAAGTCATTGGGGAAAACCTACTCAGTTTTATACTCACCCCCGCATTGGCATTTTGGTGCTTTTTTAGATGTTGTTTTCAAATACACGGGTAAAGGTAAAGCATCTCATTGTTAGTGGCTTGTGGAGATGTTTGGTAGATGTTGTGGATCTTGGAGCATGTGGAACACTGAGTCGTGGTGTCTTTTGGGAGTCTTGGGTTGTTCTCTTTCTGATGTCTAATTTTATGTTTGTTTGGTCATCCAATGTTGTGTACTTTGATGTGGCCTATTATAAATGAATTTTTTGTTGGTATTAATTTGTTCATGCATCATATTGTGTATGGTTAATGGATGGGTTATTTTTCCAAAAGGGTAAATCGTCCCCCAATTGTATTTGAAACCCTTCGTCATTTATTTCCAGCCTTTGGTGTCTTGGGGATGTCGCTTAAGGCCTAGTAATGACTTGTTGAGCTCTCAAGCCAATGAGAAATTGGCGGGTCATTTGAAATGGTATCAGTCTTGTCCTTCCTTTAATGTATAAATGGTATCATCTTGTTCGGTCCTTGCCAAAAAAGTAGTTATCGATGTTCTTGGTCATGGAGTTGAAATTCCTTCTTTTCTATTCCTTTGGATAAAATTTAGATAGGAGTAGGATTGTCGGAACTTGAAAGGTATAGAAAAAAAGGACATAGCTAAACTGTTTATGCGGAACATCATGTTACCAGGGTGTTGGGTACATAAGTGTTTTGGATACACTTATAAAATGTTTGAAATCTCATTGTCGTGGGTTTAGACAATGAGAGGAGCATGCCATGCATTGTAGAGTAATGACATCCCACTAGGATTTCATATCTCATTGTGAGGAATGAGTATGAATTTTGTGAAAGGTGACAATTTTTGAAAAATGCGGGAATTGTTTACAGGAAAATGAATTTGAAAATAAGTTATTTGGTGTATTTTGAAAATAGATTGATTTTCAAAAAGTATGTTGAATGTTTTAAAAAATGGTTGAACTTGGAAAAAGGTTGTTAGAGAACAATGTTCTGATAGTTGATGTGATAGAATATGAAATACTATGTCAACAGTTTCTAGAGAGTGAGATTGACGGAGTTTGTTTTCGGTTTAGAAAATGGAACCTGGTTGGCATTGTTGAAACCAACCTAATGAAGCTGCAGAGAATGTGGTTGCAACAGAACCTCGTGTGAACCATGAGCTAGTTCAGAGTATTGTCCAAGACACTCAAGCTATGGATACGGGGAACTAGAGGAATGAGTGACGATATGTGGATAATACCATCGAGTTCATGAGGCAAAATCCACCAAACATTAGGGGTGATGTTGAACCCTAGATGTTGGAGGTGTGGCTAAGCCGGATGAATTGTATATTTGATTTCATTGACACACTAGTAGAGCTGAAAGTAAAGCTGGAGACGTATATGCTCGAGGATCGTGCACGTCAGTGCTGGGATTTATAGGTGTAAGATAAATTGGATGAAGGCCTTACATAGGAGGATTTTGATGAATTTTTTAACAATCAATTCTCTCCTCACATGTTCAAGATCCAGAAAATGACAAACTTCTTCAGCTTGAAATAGGAGAGCCTCTCTGTCACAGTGTATGTGGCTAAGATCATGAATTTAGACTGTTTTGCACCAAAGGTTGCTGCAAGTGCTTCTTTGAAGGAACACATCTTTGTATTGGGATGAAGGCAGGAGATTTGATCAAAGTTTGTGGTGCTCTGTATTACAGATTATACAGAGATGGTGAACAATGTAACAGTTATTGAACGTGATATCTCGGTATCGATGAGAGGAGGTATGATGATACCCATGGGAATGGGTGGGAACTATAATGCTGGAAACAAGCACAAGAGGGACACCTACTTCCAAGGTGGGAGTGAGAATCAGAACCAGATGGCAGGATCAATCAACCTTACTCCACGGCCCGATAGCAAAGCAGGTTGCTTTCAATGAGGTTCGACTGATCACATGAAATGAGACTATAGAGAACCACCAAGAGCATGCCATAATTACAAACAGATGAGGAATCTACCACACTATTGTTGGAAATCTTCGAGGGTGGGTGTGCATGACACTTCCCCGGCATCGCAAGCATTGTATGATTCGACAGGGCGAGGACAGGTAAATCTGTCTAGACAGTAGAATAGAGTGAGTTATGGTGATTACAGGAATACCGTGACTCCTCAATCAGGGAAATCTCAACAAGGTAATAAAGTGGAATGTGAAGAAACAACACAATTGTATGGAGCTGAGCAGATCATGGTAGACGACCAGTTTGGACCATCTACGGTGAGAGGTACGATTATTTTGAATTATACCCTCATGCAAGTGTTGTTCGATACTGGTGCATCACATTCCTTTCTTGCTTCTCATATTGCTGATTTTTTTATCATAAAACATGAAATAATGCATTATGTCTTGAAACAGAAAACTTATCTTGGTGAATGAGAATGTCAATCCTTCGTGTATAGAGCATGTGCTATAATTATTGATATAGTTGAGCGGAAATGGGAATTCTCTATGATGGATATTGATGATTATGATGTAATATTGTGTATGGATTGGATGACAATATTTAAGGCTCACATCGACTGTTATTGGAGAACAATTAGTTTCACAACTGAGGATGGCATGGAGAATCTCTTCAGAGGGGAGAGAATGGTAAAGAGAGGTGCAAAGAGCCTGTTGGAAGAAATGTTTGGAATGATCTATCACAAAATGATAGCGTTGAATTTGGCAGAATTAGAAGAGTTTGAGGAAAATAGTTTTCCAGCTGTGGTGGATCAATTTCCTGATGTTTTCCTGAAATCATCTCATGGTTACCACTGGCGATAAAAGTGGAGTTTACAATTGATCTCCTTCCAGGGACCAGCCCTATCTCACTCCCATATTATAGGATGACACCAACAGAGTTAAAGGAATTGAATGTGTAGTTAATGGTGCTGGAAAGAAAGGGATTCATTCACCCAAGCGTGTCTCCATGGGCAGCACTGGTTTTGTTCGTAAAGAAGGAAGATGGAACACTTCAGTTGTGTGTTGATTATCATATGCTTAACCAAGTAACGATAAAGAATATATATCCACATCCACGCATTGATGACCTATTTGATCAATTGAAGGGTGCTCAATGGTTCTCGATGATTGAATTGCGGTCCGAATATCACCAGCTGCGAGTACAAAAGGAGGATATTCGGAAGATAGCATTCTGAAACAGATATGGCCACTACGAATATGTAGTAAAGCCATTCGGTCTAACAAATGCACCTGCGGTCTTAATGGCTTTGATGAATCAGATATTTCAGCAATATCTGGATTCTTTTGTTGTAGTGTTTGTGGACGACATATAGGTATATTCAAGAACAAGGGCTGAGCATGACAACCCTTGGTGATATTGTTGGAAATCTTGAGATACCATCAGTTGTATGCCAAATTATCAAAGTGATATTTTTGGATACAGGATGTACGTTTCACTGGCCATGTCATTTCTGAGAATGGTGTTTTAATTGATACTGAAAAGATAGATTCTGTTATCTATTGGAAACCACCAAGGAATGTGTCGAGATACGATGTTTTCTTGGTCTAGCTTGTTACTATAGACGCTTTGTGCATGATTTATCACAACTAGCGTCACCAATGATAGATCTGAAAAAGTAGAATGCTCTATTCCAATGGACAAAAGAATGTTAGAAGTCTTTCCAGGAACTGATGGTTTGTCATACGTCAACACCTATCTTGATCTTGCCAGAATCAGGGCAAGGATACATGGTGTTTTTTGATTCTTCAGGAACAGGGTTGGGTTGTGTTCTCATGCAAGGAGACCATGTTGTTGCTTATGGTTCAAGGCAGTTGAGAGTGCATGAGATCAATTACCCAACACTTGATTTGGAGTTAGCTGCAGTCGTCCATGCTTTGAAAACATGGTGACACTATCTCTCGTTATGAGAAATTTACTGTGTTTACTGATCAAAAAATCATAAAACACATTTTCTCACAGTGTGATTTGAATCTAAGGTAGAGGAGATGGATGGTGTATCTTCAAATGTTCGACTTTGACGTAATGTATACACAGGGTAAGGGCAATTTGGTGGACGAAGCATTAAGAAGGAAGTCGTATGCTCAGTTGAAAAAGGAAGCTTCAAAAGATTGGTAGTTGATGTCAGTCTTAGCAGACATGCATGTGGAATGTGAAAACTGAAGTGATGTTGTGGTTTTCTTTTTAGCTACGCTTGTTCCTGATCTAGTAAGAGTGGTCAAAGTGGCACAAACATATGATGTTGAATGTCTGGTAATGAGTTCAAAACTCAGTGGTGGGGAGACCATTGATGGTTGGAATCTAGAAGCAGGCTCAGCTTTGTGTTTCATAGATCGGAAGGTTGTACCTATAGTTTGTCAACAACAAATCCTTAATTCTTACCACCATTCAAGATGGGTTGTACATCCGGGTACACAGAAGATGTTTAATGCGCTAAAGGTGCAATTATGGTGGAGCGACATGAAAATAAAGGTGGTCGAGTTCATCTCGCGAAGAATAACATGTCAGCAGGATAAAGTAGGGCATCGGTGACTAGCTGGTATGTTACAGTCTTTACCTATCCCAGTGTGGAAATGAGAGAAGATAACAATGGATTTTTTTAGAGGTCTTCCAAGAACAGTCCAGAAACACGATGCCATTTGGGAGATAGTGGATCTTCTAACCAAGTTGGTCATTTTTATATCGATTTGTGAAAGACAAACAGTAGAAGATCATTCAAAAATCTATATCTGAGAAGTTGTAAAGAGACATGGTGTACCGGGGTCTATAGTCTCTGATAGAGATTCTAGGATCACATCTCATTTATGGAAATCATTATCTCAAGCCCTAGGGACACTGTTGATGATGAGTATGGCGTATCATCCTCAGACAGATGGGAAATCTGAGCGGACGATTCAAATGTTGGAATACCTGTTGAGTTCTTGTGTAATGGACTTTCGTGGTTCATGGGGGAAGCATATACCCTTAGTAAGGTTCATATACAATAACAGCTATCAAGACTCGATACTTATGGCTCCGTTTGAAGCATTGTATGGGCATCCATTTCATTCTCCACTATGGTGGGCGGAAACTGGTGAAACATCACTAGTCGGGCAGATCCTTGTCCATGAAACAATGGAGAAGATTTAGTTGATTAGAAAGAGGATGGAGACTGCTAAAAATCGTCTGAAATCTTATGCAGATCACCATCGCAGACCATTGGTGTTCATTGTGGGTGATCATGTCTTCTTGAGTTTGTCTCCATGACTTGGACATCATCGTTTTCGGAAGCATGGAAAATTATCTCCTCATTATATAGGCCCTTTAGAGATAATGGAATGGGTTGGAGAGGTGGAATATCTGTTGGCATTACCACCACGATTCATTTCGGTGCACAATGTGTTTCATGTATCTCAGTTAAAGAAGTATCAACCTAATCCTGACCATGTGATCAGATGAGATCATGTGGACCTAGAGCCGGATGCTTCATTGGTACATATCCCGGTAATGATTGTGGATAGAAAGGATAATCTCTTGCATGGGAAAATAATCATTCTTGTGCTGGTTTTGGGGAAACATGGTCAGATTCAAGAAGAGAATTGGGAACACGAGAATGAAATGAGAGAGTAGTGGCCAGAACCCTTTTAGAGAAGCATTGGTTTTCTATATACCATGAATAGAAAGGCCAGCTGTGGGGAGAATGTAGTACCCCCAGTTTCTGGTATGTAATCCTTACTTGATGATTTTCATGGTTATAATGTTAATGGTAAAAAATGGGAGATTCGGGAGAACATGGAATGTGTTTTGGGGAAAAAGGGAAGTCACACGGGAGGCACACAATTTGTCTAAACCGTGCGGCCAAACAGTGCGTAGTTGGTATGGGAGATAGTGGCTTCCGCATTTTCGGCACATGTCTTGCCTAACCGTGTGGCCAAACCCTGCGAGAAGGGTGGCCAAGGTAGTAGCTGATGCACAGTTAATTCACATTTTGTCAAACCGTGAGGACTAACCATGCAATGACTCAATATTAGATCCTTAAATTGTGGATCTATCTTTTTTTTCCTCTAATTTCCTCATTAAAGCTCCTAAATGGACCTATCTCGGCATTTTGGGTCTCCTAAGGTCAAAGAGGGTTCTCCCATAATTTTGGAGGCGATCTGAAGTATTCTCTTAGCGAATCGAATCTGGATTCTTTAGGTATGTGATTGTTCTCCTTTGTTCTTGAATGGTTTCTTAGATCTACATAGATCGACTTCTCATTTTCTCTCGGTTTCTTAGATATACGCCTGTTATGGGAAGATCTAAGTGTGTGGATGACAAATATGATGATATTTGGTCTTGATTGTGTTATTAATATAGATATAAGAAGGAATCTTGTAGATTTTACCAGCTGTTCTTAAGCATTCTTTGTCCGTTTCTTGGTTTCTATTTTTTGTTGAGGTGGGTGGTTTCACTCTGAACTCCTCTCATTAGAATTGGTTGGCGTAGTTTCAAATTTTTTATTTGAATGGTATTGATTGCGAATAGCATGGAATCAATCTTATTTATTGATGATTTATGGTTTTGATGAAATTGTGAAATTTTAGTGTATTTTTGTGCAAAGTGGTTTGGCTATTTGAATTTGAAAGGTTGATTTTAAATTATGAAATTGTTGAAATTGGAAATGGTTTGATGATAATGGGGGTTTCAATAAAAATTGTGTTTTATTGAAATGGTTTAAATTGGATGAACACACTCTGTTTTGATGGAAATGGTTTTCAATACTTGGTGTTTTATTGAAAGGTTTATTTTTGGAAAGATTGTTGGAAATGTGTAGTGTGTGTTCATATTGCATTGTATGTGGTTTGGTTGAAATAGGACCTTGTGATCGGTGCCAAATTTTTAATGGAATGATGGTAACTATATGTTTCGAGTCTTGGTTGAAATATGACCTCGTTCTTGGTTCCATAGATGTAATGGCACATTGGAAATAATTACGTTGTGATGACTTGGTATATCGACGAGAGACCGCTCATGAGTATGGAACTATCAGAACAACGAATGAATGGTTGATTACACGGGTTTGTGAAATCATTGGGTATGCCAAAACGGGATGTTTATGAAAGAGTTTGAAAATTTGATTTGTTATTTTTCTTGAAAAATAACTTGTTGGAAAAGCCAGATTAAATTTCAGTTTGATACATTTGATCATGGATGGTTTTGGGAAACTACTTTATATTTAGTTATTAATTGATTTGGTGAAAATGTTTTATATAAACTGTTTTTATATAAATGTGGCTAACTCTTCTATCCTAGTGGCACGAGTAGGGAACTTATTAGTGAAAACATGTTCAGTTTTATACTCACCACTACTTTGGAACATTGGTTCTTTTTCAGATGTTGTATTCTGAGACACATGTAAAGGTAAAGAATCTCATTACTAGTGTCTTGTGGTGATGTTTGGGAGATGTTGTGGAGATTGGAGATTGTAGACCATTGAGCCATGGTGTCTTTTGGGTGTCTTGTGTTGTTCTCTTTCTACTGTGTACTTTGATTTTTGTTTGGCCTTCCATTGTTTTGTATTTTTATGTGGTCTATTATAAATGAAGTTGTTGTTGGTCTTTAATTGATCATTCATCATGTAGTGTATGGTTAATGGATGGGATATTTTTATTAAAGGGTAAATAGTCCCCTAATTGTATTTGAAACCATTCGGCATTTATTTCCATCATTTGGCATCTTGGGGATGTCTCCTAAGTCCTAGTAATGGCTTGTTGATCTCTCAAGCCGATGATAAATTGGCGGGTCATTATAATCCTATAGTTTCTGTGAGGAATAATCTAACACCAATACTTTTTGTGTGAGGAAAAATTAAAATCCCTTCATTATTGAAACACTGTATATTATAAACCCTATTCAATTATAGTGTAATTTATACCCATGTGGACTTAATAACCATATATTAAATTACATAATATTTTCCTCACATTCATATATCCAAATGAACATAGATCTATTTTTAATTTACGTTGTGAGGGGATTATAAATTCATGATAATTTTTCCATAAAGCATCTATAATATCAATCCAAATAACAACACTATAGATATCAGTTGTTATGGTTTGTCTATTCCTATATTTATTTTCCACCTTATTTGATGGATTCATAAATATACCCTATCTTTGGATTATATGAATTAAAATTGAATCATTTTTTTGCTAGTATTCACAATTGGAATATTTTTCATACCACATATCCATCCATTGGATCTTCAGTAGAATTGTCAAGTGATATTCACCCACTTTATTTCACATTGAATAGATAATAATATCTTATATAATGACTACTACAAACTGAAAAATTCATATCTAATGACTCCATAATTAAATCAATGAAAAATGTTTCGGTGTTAGTAAGACCTAATGGAATAAATACACACACACACACATAGTGTCGATGCCTTGTAGGGAATGTTTTCTTAGGCATAACATCCTTCTTACAACACAATTAATGATATATTTTATAATGGTCATTCATCGAAAATATTGAACTCCATGAATATGATAAAAGATGTCATCAATAAATAGTATATGGTACCCATTCATGATTTTGATATTGTTTTATTCCTGATAATCAAAAAAGAGTCACATCGATCCATAGTTATTTGTAAAAAAAGATTTGATGCACCATTTGATGATACAATTGGTCGAATGAATCCATTACCAAGATTCTCCTGGATTTTATTCTTTAATTATGAAATCTAAAATGTGTAAATTCTATATATATTATTTGAAATATGTGTGGAATAAGGTATGAGTTCAATTAAGAAAATGACTTCATTATTTTGTGGAAGACAATGTAATTCGTTAAAAAAATAAACAAACTATTATACAATAGATATATATTTGATTTTGAGATCCTTCCAATCATCTGAGATTGAACCCCATTTGAATAGAAATCAACACCCATATAGTGTGTGTGATTTCAATTATATTTTTACATTTAATATCACACTGCAATCTGATTAAGTTTTTGTTCAGAATATCAAATGTGAATTCCATTCTTTATAAATTGATGTGGAATTTATGTATATGAATCTAATCAATTCCTTGGATAAAGTAAAATTAGATTATTGGGTGAATAAAAAGTTTTTTAGGACGCACCTTCATATAATCCTCAATTAGATAATAATCATTGAATTGATATGTTATCATCTTACCATTAGTGTTTTCACAACCAACTCAACAACTAGTTATTTTGGTGGTGATGAGATACTCTTAATAAATTATACAAAACAAAAAGAGTGGGTAAAACTATAATCAAATAGAACATTTTCAAATCTATATTGGATGATATGATCCCCTTTTACCATGCATTTAGGGACATAAGGTTCATATATTTTAATATCATATTCTTGATCTTCTCCCCCTATATTTGTTTTTTTATGTTTCCTTGATGTTTTGGGAATTTTTTGGAATAGTTCCCCTTCTTCAAATAGTTCATGCACCTCACATGTCACTACCTGTCCCAGTGGGGCCTGAGCCGCAACTCCCCAATCCCACCTTCAATAGGCCAGGGGTTAGTGACTATCACTGAGTAGGAATGCTAGTATCATGGGAGGCATTTACTATAATCCTTTACACATGTGCACACATATCCAAGCCCACAAAGATGAAAAGTAAAAACTCAACTAAAAAATGAAATGCATGCATACAGTAAAAATCCCAAACAACAGAGTACAATAGGAAAGTACTGTACAGTAAGTGTAAAACCCTGGGCCAAAAGTACAAGCCCACCAAAAGAAAGTCTGTAACAAAGTCCAACCTATATGGAATAGTATTGTGAGTGAAATCTATATCCATAGGAACACACCTCAGCCTGCTGGATCTCACTGAGCACCATCTGGTCCTGGTCCACCTAGAATCCTGTCAAAGGCTCGCTCATCTGCACAAGACGCAACACGTGCGGGAAAAGCCCGTGCAAGGGTGAGTATAACAATACCAAGTAGGACACCCCAAAACCAAAAAGGATATAAAACAAATGAAATACCTCAAAGGAAAGATACAGTCAACTCCACACAGTATATTTCTATAGAAAATATAACAAGAATATCCAGATATACTCATACACAAACGACCATCGCGATACCACCACTAGGATCTAGCTCGAAGATTCCACTATGCATGAAACAATTAGAACACACTCCAAGGTCTGAAGAGAGACACAAAGTACTCATTCTGGGAGAACACACTTCAAAAGTAATATGAGAACATGATGCTTAGATGAGGATCACGACCAAGTCATGTGGTGATTCCGACAACTTAGTCTGAGCTAATTTGCTATGCAGAGGATCATCGCCCAGGTAATGTTGGTCACATTGATACCACAAACTCTATATAGGGTACCAGTAATGAATAGAGGATCTGGCTCAAAGACTCACAATAGGGATTCCAACAACTCTATTCAGGAAGTCCTTCTGAAGGGATCAAACTCTGGTATAATGGAAATTATTCCAGAAGCTTCAGGGAAAAGACCAAGGGTACAAACCCTAAGAAAACGAGTCCAAGTAATAGAAGACAATTGGCTCAATACATGATAAATTGGTTACATGACATTTAGTATGGGTACACACCATGTTCCTTGACCCTGGGTACTGCCCATGTAAACAGCCCATGTCATCCGTCCAAGCTGTTTAAAACTAAACTACACAACATGTAGAAGGATCTCACGACGTGTTCCCTGACTCCGAGTAGTGCCCGTGTAAATGACCCATGTCATTTGGCTTATCGGATATAAAGATACTTCATGGTGTGTAGAACTGTCACATGCCGTGTCTGAGCTCCTGGGGCTCGCTCTGTGTACGCTGGCAATTTGCCCGTACAGGGTCTTTTTCGGTGTCTGTGTCGCATGCCCGTGTACCAGTACACGGGTTATCCCGTGTATCTTGTCGTGTCTGGCTGGGGAAGGGTAGACATGTCGTGTCCTTGGCTGTTTACCCAACTCATGTCCGTGTTGCCAGCCCGTGTACCAGTACATGGGGTATCACGTGGATCTGGCCGGGTCTGGCCGGGGAAGGGTATACACGCCGTGTCGTTGGTCGTGTACCCGAACTGTGTCCATGTACTCCTAGAGTACATGCCAGGTGGTCCACCGATGAAAAGACGCCATGTAGCCCATACTACACGGTGTGTATTCAGGATTTTTCTAGAAGCGTCATCTTCCTTCCCGCATCGCGGCTGAACCTCTGGATCCTCATTTTCTCATACGTTCCTCCCAATACTCCAGGGATTGGTTCATTTCATCATACAAAAACAACAACAGGTGTTTTCAGATCATAAATCGAATCATAAACCTCGAACGATCCATTTCAAGGAAAACACCTGAAAACTCATACCTCCCGATCTACTCCGAATCACCTACTGAAACTGTCATCACACCTCTGTGTCATTGCTCCAGGGTTGGATCTAAAATATCGGATCATTACGCCAAAAAAAATTCTGAACGATCGATTTCCTCCAATAATGCTTAGAACACAATGAAGAACGCGAGGGAGAAAAAAACAAAAATAAAACAAGAGGGACGAACCTCGATCATTGTTCGTGACAATCCAGTTTCGTCCCCATTAGATCAAAACCAAAACAACCTCAAAATCCCCGAAAAATTCATTCCCGCATGAACGATCAATCTACGGGCAATTATGTTTGTGGATTAGTATGCGTTCGTCATCGAAATCAAAAAACCGGGAAGGAAATCAGAAACAAACATCTTACCTAGATCCACGGAATTCGTTGGCAAAGATCTGGTCACCACATCGTCGTTGCCCACAAAAATCGTCAAGAACGACGTCACCGCGTCAGGAGGTCTTCTCTAGAGCCTCCAGAGCCGCCAAGGGTTTCAGGGTTGTGAGGTTTGTAACCCTGGACCCCTGCGCAGACCTTTTTTGAAAAAAAAAAGAGATATCTGTTTCAGCAGATGTAAAATATTTCATTGAAAAAAAATATATATTTTAAAATATATTATTACTCTTACATCCCAAAAACAAGATTTCACCACTGACCTGTGTCGGCTGATGTTATGCTTCACCTAAGGTAAAATCACAGCTCTGAATGAAACAGTGCATTTGGATTTCTGATCTGATCTACCTTTTATTTGTTATTCCACTTTTTTAGGAAAACCACATGCGCGCATAATTTAATTATTTAATTAAATTCAGACATTTGTTCCAGGATCACCGAGCCACAGAACTGCATGCCATCTCAATGCCTGGTCTTGAATTAATTCCCATATAATATTAAAATAATAAATGGAAAAAAATTTTGGGACATTACATCACACCCACCTTAGGGCTTTTACGTCCTAGAAAAGCCAAAATAAAGGCTACTCAAAAAGATGTGGGAACTGCATGCGAATATGAGCCTCCCGCTCTCACGTTCTCTCCTGGAGATTCTCGTGCTGCCACCGGACACACACTATGGGAATAGCTCTCCCACTAAAAATCTTCTCATGCCAATCCTCAATCTCCATTGTGTACACAGCAACGGTCGCTCCACAGTAAATTCCCAGCTCACCCCAGTCGATGACGTGCGATTCATCATGCACGTACCTCCGTAGCTGCGTCAAATGAAAGATGTTGTGTACCCAGTCCATCTGAGGTGGTAGAGCCAAGCGATACACCACCTTGCCAACTATACTAAGAATATGAAAAGGTCTAATGAACCTTGGAGATAGCTTGCTTCCTCGACCAAATCTCTGCAATCCCCATCGATGTGAGACCCAAAGAAACACATGGCCTCACTCATCAAACTCCAAGGGCCTCTGCCTCCTATCGGCATAAGGCATTTTCTGACTTTGTGATGTCTTCATCCGTTCCTGGATGACCTGCACCTTCACTATAGTAGCTCTCACCATCTCTGGGCCCATGAGTACTGACTCTCCCGGGTCAGTCCTGTAAAGCGTTGACCTACACAATCACCCGTACAGAGCCTCAAATGGTGAAATACCAATAGCGGAATGATAACTATTGTTACAAGAAAATTCCACCAGCAGTATGAGATCGTCCCATCTATGACTAAAGTCATGTATGCAAGCTCTAAGGATATCCTCTAGAACTTGGATGGTCCGCTCCATCTGACCATCAGTCTGAGGATGGAACAATGTGCTCAATCGTAACTGAGTCCCAAAAACTTCTTGAAATCCCATCCACAACTGGGATGTGAAACGAGAATCATGATCTGAGACGATCATGGATGGTACTCCTGGAAGTCGAACTATCTCTTTCATGTAGAGGAATCCCAAGATCTCAACTAAAATCTACTCCCGTATGGATAGGAGGTCAACCGAAAAGGTGAGTCAATCAACGATCACCGTGATGTCATCGTGTCCCAAGGACGTACGTGGTAAAACTGTCCTGAAGTCCATGGATATCCCATCCCACATCCACTCTGGCACCTCAAGGGGATAAGTCAAGCCTACTGGCACCTGGTGCTTAGCCTTTACTTGCTGACAAGTAAGTCACTGAGAAAAAAACTATGCCACACATTTCTTCGTTCCTAGCCACCAGAACTAATGTCGGAGGTCCTGATACATCTTTGTCCGGCATGGATGCACCGCCCAGGGGGGTGTATGGAACTCCCATAGAACCTCCTCCCACAATGTCAGTGGTACTACTGTATGCTCTCTGAAAATAACAATGTGCTCTCCACCTTCTGAATATCCATTAGCCGCAACACCTGTGGATATTTGAGCATGTAGAGTATCACAGCTAGCATTCTCGCGATGTGCTCCCCTGACTCAATGTAAGAGTGGAGGGGTAACAACCATCGACTAAAGATAAGATCCCTCATCTACATCCACGAAGGATCGCTGTAAAAAGGCCAACTACCTCTTCGCCTCATCCAACAACTGTGAACTGGATTTCCTACTGAGAGCATCCGCCACTACATTCCCCCACACAGGAGTATAAACTATCTCAAATTCATAATCCTAGAAGAAATAAATCCATTTCCTCTTCCTCAATTTCATATCTTTCTGAGAATCTATATATTTGAGACTCTTGTTATTAGAGTAGACGGTAAACTGCTCGCCCATCAGGTAGTGCTGCCACATCTTCAACGCGATGACTACCACTGCCAACTCAAGATCATGGGTCACGTAGTTCTGCTCATGTGGCCTCAACTGATGTGAGCTATATGAAATTACCAATTGCCTCTACATTAGGACACATCCAAGCTCGGTTCTTGATGCGTCGAAAAAAACTATGTACTCGACACCCTCCTGTGGTAATCTCAAGATCGGGGTGCTCGTCAGACTCTATCTCAACAGCTGGAAAGCCTGCTGGCATCTCTTGGTCCATACAAAAGGCTGGCCCATTAGGTTCAAAGCTGTCATGGCTGCTGAAATCCTTGAGAAATCAAGAACGAATCTTCGATAGTAGCATGCCAACCCAAGGAAGCTCCACACCTCCATCACGATCCGGGGTGGATCCCCTGCTAGTACTACCTCCACCATTGCTGGGTCCACTGCTACACCATCTACTGAGATAACTTGTCCCATAAAGTGAACCTCCTCTATCCAGAACTGACACTTCAGGATTTTCACGTAAAACTGGTTCTCTCGGAGTGTGTCTAGAACCATCCTTAGTTGTCTCCCTTGCTCCTCCTCAGACATAGAGTATATAAGGATATCATCGATGAAGACCACTACGAACTGATCTAGATAGGGTTGAATGATCTAGTTCATGAGTCCCATGAACACTATCGGGGCGTTCATCACGCCGAAGGGCATCACCAAGTACTCATAGTGACTGTAGAGACATCTGAACACCGTCTTTGGTATATCCTCATCCCATAATTGCAACTAGTGATATCTTAATCATTGACCAAGCTTCGAGAACCATCGTTCCCCTATCAACTTTTAGAAGTGGTCATCGATCCTCGGTAGTGGATATCGGCTCGTCACGGTCACCAGGTTCAAGCACTGTTAATCTAGACATAGCCTCATGCTCCTATCTTCTTTCTTGGAAAACACCACTAGGGCCGCCGTGGGTGAAACACAGGGTCTCACAAATCCCTTCTTCTACAAGTCGTCCAGCTGCACTCTCAGCTCAAAAAGCACTTCAGAATCCATCAGATATGCTGTTTCTAATATCGGTGTTGTCCCGGTTGAATATCAATGAAAAAATCTATCTCTCAATGGGGAGGTAGTCTGGGGACATCCTACGAAATGATTTCCTTGTACTCGGCCACTACTGCTAAAAATTGGAAACTTTTATCATTTGTTATTCCAAGGGATAGGCTACATAACTGATGTGAAATCGGTTGTGCCTTCCTAGGAACGAGTCCATCATACACGGTCTTGGTCTCTATTTCACCGACAAAAGAGAACCCCATTCCATCACGACGGACACACTGCACACTTCGCCTAAAAAAGTCAATCAGGGTATGAACTGTGGATAGACAATCCATACAAATAATGACATCATAAGGCATTGATGGTACCACCAAGAGGTTCCAAACAAAACTCTCACATCCTAGGGCCATATAACACTACCTACAGAGGTGTGTGATCTCTGAATCTTCTCTATTTGGTGTTTCTAAGCGTAAGGGTCAAGTCCACAGCTCAACTAGAATCTCAAGGTCTCGAACAAGATAAGAAGCCACAAAGGAATGAATAGAACCTGTGTATATCAGTAAGGAAGCCAAAGTATAAAATACATAGATTGTACCACTAATCATTCTGGGAGTACCTGGGTCATAAGCCTCTACCACCTGTAGCTGTCCCTGCCTCTGTCCACCAGCTCCCTGAGCCTGGTGTGGACCTCCTGGGGGTGGTGGTGGTAAAAGGCCAAAACATCGACCACCTCTTGATGCTCTCACAGCTTCCCTACCATGTTCGCCACCCTGTGGATCTGTATGCTCGACATATTTCCTCTCACTCGGTGGTCATTCCACTGCTCCAGTGTTAGTAGAACGACGGGTCGGACAATCTCGAGCGAGATGTCCCCTACCATCACATGAGTATGATCGACTCTCTCGAGGCTAGATGGATGCATCCTGTGAACCTTGTACAGATGATACCATATCCTAGGATCTTCTCTAAAAACATCTCCCAAGCCCAGGTCCCTAACGTCGGCTCCCTACTGCCGAGGACTCTGCTCCAGCTCACCCACCACTGAAAACTGCTGGTGGTCTCTGCTCTTCCAAGAATCTCTCGGCCACCAATGCATGTTCGAGCACCACAGCATAAGTAGGAATGCTCATAGGGATGATGCTAGCTCGGATATCTCTGCGCAGGCCCAATTCAAAAGTTAGAGCTATGATGTATTGATCTCTAACCACATCCATCGAATACTGCGAGTGGTCGGTAACCCCATATGAATAGTCAACCACCGTTATGGTTCCCTGCTATAGCTGAAGAAGATTTTGTATACGTACTTCTCTCAAGGTAACCAGTGGAAACTCCTCTCTGAAAATATTCTAAAACTCTGACCACGCAAGAGTCTCCTCAACGTGAGTCTGGATAACCAAACTCCACCACCATCCTGCAGAGCCCTGCAGAAGGCTCGCTACCAGGAACACTATCTGGTATGCTAGTGACCTGACCAAATGGAAGACTTTGGTCAATTCCTCAAGCCAGTACTCTACTGCCTGAGAGCCAGGCTAACCTCAAAACCGGAGGTGTCTCTATCTCTAAAACTCGTGAGGTTCGCTCAGCCTGTGCTTCTCTTCCACCGGTACAACAGGCACTAAACACTGCTCCATAGGTGGCGGGATAACTGGCACACCACCTGATAGTAAAATTGGGGGAGCTGGTCCCTGTATTCAATCTTCATCACTGAGGGGGTCATCCTCGTGATCGAGCTGCTGGATCTTAGCTGGTGCGCATCATGTAGGAATCCTGATAATGAAACAAGATGTATCTCAGTTAGTGAGTATATATGGAGAGCTGACTCAAGAAGGACATAGAAATGACAACCCATTACTATATGGTGCATGTACCATTATTTCCCCCATGCAACTTGTGTTCTCATGTTATGATTAGAAATTCATGTTATTAGAGTCCTGGTGTATGGATACATCGGCCGCCCGCAACAACACTAGGGTCCCTGGCCTGAAAGCTGAACTCGAAACACATAACATTGTTTCCCAAAACCAACTCACAGACTCTCGGTCCTATGGTAGAACAAACCAGCTCTGATACCACTCTCTCACGACCCATCCTAGTTGGGACCAAGCCACAACTCCCCAAGCCCGCCTCCAATAGGCTAGGGGATGGTGACTAGCACGGAGTATCCATGCTACTAACATGGGAGGCATTGCCTATAAACTTGTATACACGCACTCACATCTCCAAGCCCACAAAGCTGAAAATAAAAACTCAACTAAAAAAAGAAATGCATTCATACACTAAAAATCCCAACCAACAGAGTACGACAGGAAATTAAAGAACAGAATGTGTAAAACCATGGGCCAAAAGTACAATCCCACCAAAAGAAATTCTATAACAATGTCCAACCTTTAAGGAAATGTACTGGGGCTGCAATCTGTAGCCGTAGGAACACACCTCGGCCCGCCTGATCTCACTGAGCACCATCTAGTCCTGGTCCTCCTAGAATCCTGTCAAAGGATCGCTCATCTGCACAAAACACGACACGTGCAGGCAAAGCCCATGTAGGGGTGAGTATAACAATACCCAGTATGACACCTCGAAACCAGAAAGGAAATAAAATAAGGGAAATACCCCAGAGGAAAGATAATGTCATATCCACACAGTATATGTCTACAGAACATATAATAAGAATATCCAGATATACTGATACACAAACGACCATCACGATACCACAACTAGGATCCAGCTTGAAGATTCCACTAAGCATGCAATATTGAGAACACATTCCTAGGTCTGAAGAGAGAGAAGCGATGTTCACGTTCTAGGATAACACACTCCACATGTACTATGAGAACATGATACTCATATGGGGATCACGACCATGTCATGGGGTGATTTCGACAACTCAGTCTGAGCTAATCTGCTAAGCAGAGGATAAGCGCCCTGGTAATGTTGGTCACGTCGATACCAAGAACACTACCTAGGGTTTCGGGAATGAATAGAGGATCTGACTCTAAGTCTCATAGAGTGGATTCCAAAAACTCTATTCAGGAAGTCCTACTGAAGGGATCATACTCTTGTATAAAGGAAATGATACACAAAACATCAGGGAAAAGACCAAAGGTACTATCCCTAAGAAAATTAGTATAAGTCATAGAATAAAAGTGGCTCAAGCTATAAAGATTTGGTTACATGATGTGTAGTATGGTTACACGCCACGTTCCTTGACCCCAGGTACTGCTCGTGTAAACGGCCCATGTCATCCGTCTATGTTGTGTAAAACTAAACTACACGGCATGTAGAAGGATCACACTCTTTGTTTCTTGACTCCGAGTACTGCCTGTGTAAATGGCCTGTGTCATTTGTCTTGTCAGATAGAAACCGACTACACGCCGTGTAGAAGAGTCACACGCTGTGTCCAAGCACCTGGTGCTCGCTCCGTGTACGCTGTCCATGTTCCCATGCATGGGCTTTGTCCGAGTCCGTGTCGCCTGCCTATGTACCAGTACACGGGGTATCCCATGTATCTAGCCGAGTCTGGCTGGGGATGGGTATACATGCTGTGTGCTTGGCCATGTACCCAACCTGTGTCTGTGTCACCTTCCCGTGTACCAGTACATGGGGTATCACGTATATCTGGTCGGGTCTGGCTGGGGAAGGGTATACACACCGTGTCCTTGGATGTGTACCCAACCCGTGTTTGTGTACTCACGGAGTACACACCAGGTGGTCCACCGACGAACACACACCGTGTATCCCATATTACATGGCATGTAGTCGGGATTTTTCCAGAAGCCTCGTCTTCCTCCTTACGCCGCGGATGAACCTCCCGATCCTCGGTTTCACATTCGTTTTTCCGGATACTCCAGTGATTGGATCGTTTAATCATTAGAACAACAAAATGGGTGTTTTCGGCTCTTAAATTGGATCATAAAACTTGAACGATCCATCTGATGAAAAATGCCCGAAAACTCGTATCTCTTTATCCACCCCGAATCACATTCTGAAACCGTCATTGCACCTCCGTGACATCGCTCTAGGGTTGGGTATAAAATCATGGATCGTTGAGCCAACCAACGTATGTGTAACGATCAATTTCCTCCAAGAACATGTATAACTTAACGAAAAATGTGACGAAGAAAAACACAAGATTTAAACAAGATGGACAAACCCCGATCATTGGTCATGATGATCTGGGGTCCTCGCCGTTAGATCAAAACAAAAACAACCTGAAAATCCCCAAAAAAGACCGTCTTGCAAGAACGATCAATCCATGGGCTAATATTTTCGTCGATTAGTCCATGTTTATTGTGGATATAAAAATCAGGGAAGGAAATCAAAATCAAACATCCTACCTAGATCTGCGGTGTTCGTTGGCGAATATCCGGTCAATGCGTCGTTGTCGCCGGTGAAAATCTCCAAGAATGTCGTCGCCGTGTCGGGAGGTCTTCTATAGAGCCTCTACATCCTCCAAGGGTTTTAGGGTTATGAGGTTTGTAACCCTGGACCCCTGGGCAGGCATTTATTTAAAAAAAAGAGATATCTATTTCAACAGATATAAAATATTTCGTTACAGAATAAAATATTTTTATTTAAATATTTTTTTAATCTTACGTCCCAATAACTGGATTTCACCCCCGACCTACACCGGCCGATGTTAGGCCTCTCCTAAGGTAAAATCGCTGCTCTGAACGCAATACTGCCATCAGATTTCTAATTCGGGCACCCGTTTAGGAGTTATTCCACTTTTTCATGAAAACCATATTTACGCGTAATTTAATTATTTAATTAAATTTAATCATTTGTTAGGGGCTCACCGGGCCTCAGAAATGCACGCCGTCTCAGAGACTGGTCTCGAATTTATTCCCATATAATATTAAAATAATACAAGGAATAAAATCCAGGATATGACATCACATTTAAGGCTTCTCCCATACAAATGAATTCATAAACCTGATGGCATTTATTTCACACATGAAACAAACCTCTATGCCTTATTTTAATGTACCTATGTGTTTCTTTCCATAATAATCACATGTTAGGAAACTCCCTTTCTTCATTTTCATTTTATCCATTTATCTACAAAATCCAATTCTTCTCTTACATTAATTCAAAACTATAATATATGTAGAATTATTTCCCTATCGCGATAACACGTGATACTTTATCATAATGTGATGAGAGTTTTTAAGAAACTAGTTCCCATCAAAGGATTGACATAATTCGAATAATGAAAATGTTAATCTTTCTCATGGGATTATGTATGCATTATGAAACATGCCTTAATAACTGCAAAATTTTATATTCATACATAGAAAAATATGCCTCTTTCATTCATCTCAGACTAAATAATTTCCTCTCTATATCTTCTTTGAGTTTAGGAATAAGATATTATTCCATGAAAAGTTTATTAACTACATTCCATTATTTTCCCTCAATTTACGCCTCATCTATATTGTTTTAAATCAAATTACACAATTGATTCCCATACCCTATGATATGATAAGGTTCCATGTAATCCTCCTCCCTTTAATTACATCCAAGAGTGATAAATATAATCTATAAGGAACTTATCAATTTTCATCAATAAATGGATTTTTAGATTCATTGAGTGATTGAGGTTTCTGATGCATAAAGTGGAATGATATTTTTTCACCACATTATGGATAAATAGGATGATGGTTATAAGTAGGTTTATAAGTCATTACCTGAGTCATCTACCAAAATATGGCTATAATTAGATATGTTTTAGTTTCATCTCATTCTCCAAAATCATTATCTTTCATAGTAGGGAAATCGATACTTGATGTACGTGTATTTATATGATCTCAATTACTTCCATTGGACACCATTTTTAAATAATGGGGAACACTAGATTAGATCATTACATAATATGAATATTCTAAAATTTAGTGAAAAAATTAAATAAAATCAAAAAATGTAATCATAGATAATTTCCTAATAATAACATTTTTTATCTAGGAATGTTTTGAAATCATTTAAATATTCGTAAATCCTTTTATTGAATAGTAAAGAAAATATGAATTAACCTATGAATAGCACCTAAAAGTGTAAAAGTGACATGTGGCCTGTTTTTTTATGGGGTGATTATTTATCCAAATACCAATTCACACTTTTCAATGTAACTACCCATAGGTAGATTTTTTCTAGGGTAAAATACACTTCATGAATTTAGATAAAGATGTATTTTTGTTAAATACCACATAATATATTACACATTAAAACATTTTCATATTAATATAAAATTATCCTCAATGTCTTTCACAAGGTTATAATTCACAATCCATGTTATCTAGAATCTAGTTACAATGGTTTTTAATAAAATTTTCCTAATACAAACTGTAAAGACCCAAATCCCAGAATCCTAGAGTCAGTTGTTACATTATCACATTTTTAATATATATGTGAAATCACAACCCAACAGATCCAATAGTTTAGTAATATTATAAAATAATATACATACATAATTATCTTGTTACAATAGGAAACAAAAAATATAACATTGAATAATCATTTAAGGCATCATTATTTTGTCAAACATAACCGAATATGTTAATCCCAAAGAACATCTAGAAATCCTAGGGAATAATCATAAGAAATGTGTGATATCATATTTTTAGTAAGGGTATTCATATTATAGGATCAACCATCAATAAATAATTCATAAGCAATATTTAATGTTAAATATCTAAAACCCATGTCATTTATGAAAAAAATAAAACATGATGAATAATGTAGAAGGAATAAATTATGATCAAACAATTCTATATAATTGATCACATGTGATTAAAACATATCTAAAAATATTCCAACTAATTGAATAATTATATGGAAATTTATAACTATTATCATAATGAGGGAATTCATATTTCTAGACATCCTAACCATACCAGCAAGGCCTCATTCAAAAACAACTTATAAAATATGGGTAAAGCCTCATCCAAATACATAAGATAGTTTTATCAAGAGACCTTCTGATGCATTCAAGGGATCTATAATTCAAATACTCATCCATAACATAAAATCTCCAATGCATTCCTCAAATAAAAGAGGAGGCAAAAAAATAAACATAAAAATTAATATTGAAAAAATTATCAAATGATAAGTTAATAATTACCCTAATCAACAGACATAATCATAAAAAATCCAATTTAATATTGAGAATGTTATGAAAATAGAACATACCCACTAAAACTAATCATTATAAACCTCAATAAATAATAAAGAAGTATTAATTAAAACATATTTCAAATAATAAAATATTAATACTCAGGCTTTAGTCATTAATTAATAGAATTACTAATAATATTTAATTAAATCATTTTTGAGAAAAACATTCATTTTATTTGCAAAATTACTTTCAAAAACTAAACAGTTCATTATTTTAAAAAACAATCTTAGAAAATAATCATGGAAACATGTAATTGAATAATCAAATCAATGAGTGGTCATGCTATAGAGTAATTCTGTATATGTTTTATAAGTTAAAAAAATTTCTTTCACATTGTTTTAAAAAGGTAAAAAAAAGTACATCATTTGAAAAATAATGAATATTCATTCAACAAAATTTATAAAAATTCAAACATGGGAAAAAATTAATCTAATAAATCATTTGGATAATGTTAAAAAAAATAGATAATATTATCTAAAATAATATAAATAGATGAACATAGATTTTGGACTCAAGAATGTATTAATGTCATATGACCTTAATAATAATATACCCATTCATTTTATGTAGACAAGTGAGGGAATTGGTTATATTACGTGAAAATATCATAAATAAATAAGGGTAATAAAAAATTTGATTTAGGATAGAAATATCACCTAAGGGAAACTTCTACAAAAACAATCATAAAACATGACAAGATTATAAAATAAATTCTTTAAAATATAGTAACTTTTGAATAGTAAGCCACAAGAAATAAATAAATTTATAAAAAAAATTGAATACCATGAATATAGTGATATTAATGACATAAAATAACAAATAATTAGTATATGAAACACAAAAAACAAATAAGTGGTGAATATGGAATTTTTCTCATGGAAGTAGAAGTTAGACGAGAAACCATTACCATAGGTCTGATTTCCATTGAATGCGTCTTAACCTCAAATATAATAGATATATACTTATTATACCTACATTTTAGAATCATAAAAATATATGTCATACCATATATTATTTTCTTATATCTTTTTTCACCCAATTATTAATAATTATTTATTAAAACACTATTCTAGGTGATAACTGATCCATTTTTCACATATTTTTTGGTTTGGTAGTTTTAATCCATGTACATTTATTATAACTTCCCAGTTCAAGGTGACACCAAAAGGTGCCCCGTACCATGTTAGTCACATGACCTCAACCACATTTCCTCAAACACTAGTGGCTTCCGACTGGCATTAAGGGCCTTAGGTGTGATCGTGGGGAAACAATTCCCTCATTGGAAGAGTAACACAGTAGAAAAAACTGATAATAATAACAGGAGTAGAATATTATACAACATAATAAACAATAGAATACTGATAGTAAAATGAATGGTTGTAGATATATATATATATATAAATGATTCATGTCACATGTATATCAGAAAGCATCGAAATAAGTCACAATGCTGGAATACAAAACTAAGTCCATATATAGAAAAGTATATAAAATCCAACGACATTATAAGCCTCATCATCATCCCATGCTCCCCATATCTATAGAAATCATGTACCTGATATAGAATGTCTCTATTCATTATCTATACCTGCAACCACATAATCTATTTGGGTCAAAAAGCATGACCCAAAGAGGGTGTTAGATGAATCCCAGTAGGCAACCAACAAATGATCTGTGCCTAACTGTTAGTGAATATATATAGAAGGCAATATGCAGAAATGATGAAACATCTAGGAAGTACTCTAATGTAAACAATCCTACTATTTTCAATTGCATTCGTTTAAATTTATTAATTATTCCATCTATTGAATATGGCAACCTCATAACATATCCTATGCTCGGTATCCACCTATACAACCATAACAAATAGATGTATAAAAATTCATCCTAACAATAATGTAAGACTGAGTCCAAAATTGTGCTTTGGATTGGAGGACTCATCTCAATCATACAATAATTTCAAAACAGCCCATTGGGATTGTTCTCAATGCCTAACCCCCCCCCCACCCTCGGGTTTAACAAATCATTAAATCAATAATAATAACGACCCATTGGGAGTGCTCACAGAGCCTTACCCCCTTAGTCGCACATAACAATAATCAAATATAAATGACCACCTATGTAATAATCATGGTCAATACCCCTTCGCCTACATCATAAAAAATGTATAATGACCCTCTGGATTCTCTCATAGTCAATTCCATATGATAAATCAGTTATTTAATAACAACCCTCTTGGAAAATCTCACAGTCTAACCCCTATGGTCAATGACCCATGGAAGCACTCATAGTCAATACCTATGGTCAATTATAATAACTGTTCATAATTAAAATTCCCTACTTTGGGAAGCTCTCACTGTAAATTCCCCTTGGTCATAATTTCATAATGAAAAACAAATGCATCTCATATAAAAAAAGACTCCATCCTATCAATAGTAGGGATGAATACAAAGCATCTGAACATGATTTATAGACCCCGCATCCATAACTAAATCAAACAGGGGTAACACTGCCATAATGAATGTAATAAACAATTTTCATAATCAATAAACCTTTCCTAACCAAAAAAATCATTTCATGCATTAAAAATGGTTGAATTCTAAAACACTCAATACCCTAAACAAGGGTATTCGGCACTTAAGCATATATAACATAAAGAAAAACTATTGTAAGGGTCAAACCACCTACCTCGACATTTTATGATGATCACTCTTCAACTCTGTCCCTTGAATAAGCCTAGAATGATGTAGATAAATAAAAATGTCAAAAAAATCAATGTTGAATAACATGATGACAAGGAAAAATCAAGAGGATAGGCTCTAGAAGAAGGAAGGGCACACCAGTGCGATTCCAATGCACCCGTTGGAGATCAAATAAGACCTTGGATGACAAAATTGATGATTTGAGAAGAATTGTGGCTCTTAGACATTCCTGGATGAACTAAGGTTAGAAGAATATGTTTATGGGGATTAGACGTGACCTTGGTCCATTTACTCAGATAAATGAAAAAGTACACAACTTATTCATTTAATGTACACACCATGTAATTGCCTCAATCGGACCCTTCTTTAGGAAGTCTCCAGGTCACTTCACATGGTCATGTACTCAGCCGTTACAAGCCCAGTACATGACCCCCCCCCCCCCCCCGTGAAAACAAAGATAAGGGTGTGTACTCTTATGCAACTAGTGTGGACTTATAAACATTAATAAAACAATACATTTTCTCAAAAACACCAAAAAATGATAAATACATAAAATGATGATCCAGGTAATTACATAAATATCCCTTTAAATAAATTAATCCTTGAATTTCCCTAACATGGTGCCGAAGAAGATACCCAAAAAGCTCCATCCACTACGATCACAAATCGGTCTCACTCTCCCATTTCTCATCCTGCACTCAGCTTTGTTGCCACATCACCTGTACTAGAGGAACATACTGGCCATAGAAAACCTTCGTTCTTCGATAAAAAATATGGATTGGATGCTCCTCGAATGTTGCAACCACCTCCAACTGATCCTCTTTATTTTTAAAAACATGAGACGGGTCTGGGAAGTAACTCCATTGCTGAGAAATGTGGATGATTCATTCATAGCCTGATACCTCATAGTTAACTGCAACTGGCAAGAAAAAATCCCTTACTATCTCCAAAACCTCAAACATGCTGATGTACATATGTGAAATCCTTCCCTGTCTCCTAATCCTCCTATGCCATAACCTCGGTGTGACAAGTAAGAGAACCTGATCTATAACCTCGAACTCTAGAGGTCATCTCTATTGTTTAGAATAAGACTTCTGGAGAGACTATGTAATATCCATCCTCTTCGGAATCCACTCCACCAACTCAGTGGTGTCCTAGAAATGATAAGGACCATGTATAACTATCTCCCCTGCCTCCAGACAACATAAGGGTGATCAACATGTCCTACCATACGAAGACTCATATGGCATATCTAAATCGTTCGCCAAAACATTTATTGTAGGAAAACACCACTTGAGTTATGTGCTTCTCCCAAGAACCTCCAAATTCATGGACGCATGCTCGAAGAATGTCCTCCAGCACCTGAATCGTGCGCTTCAAATGGCCATTTGTTTAGGGATGGTAAGTTGTACTGAAAAGTACATATGTACTGAAATTCATCAATAGAACTGTCCATACATGAGAAGTAAAACTATAATCCATATTTAAAACGTTAGAGCACGTAACCCCATGAAAATGTACCACATCTCAGAGGTATAACCTTATAGGCTCTTCCACACAGAAGGTCTCCTTGATTGGTAAGAAGTGTGAAACCATCTGGAGTATGTAAATGAAAACCCAGACTGCATCATTCCCTCATGGAAACCACAGAAACCCTATCATTAAATCCATTGAAACATCATTTCAATTCCACTCATGAATGGGTAACTGCTATATAATACCTGTAATTTTTGGATGCTCCATATTCACCTACAGATAGGCGGAACATATCATAACAAAATAAGCGACATCCCTCTTTATACCCATCCACCAATACTGATGGTGAAGATCTAGATACATCTTGTTGACACTAGGATGAACTTACCAAACAAAGAAATGAAAAACCTATAACAAATCCTCATGTATGTCTTCTGTCACCAATAAGTTTCCACGAATAGGAGAGATATCATCATCACATATTGTCCACCCAAGACTGGTGTCCTCTCTTGGCACAACCTCATGTAGGACTAGGCCTTCATAATGTGATAGATGCCTTATTCGCACCCAATCCAGAAGATTAGAGATAATAGCTACATAAGAAATAAATGTATACCCCAGTCAGTCATGGACCTCCAAATGAATCTCAGAGAACTGAGCCATAATCGTCCTCTCATTTTTGGCCTCTTGAACTATCTATATCTTCGTCCTCCTGCTCAATGTATGAGACACTGCATTTCCCTTACCAGGAGTGTAGGAAATATCAATGTCAAAGGACTAAAGGTACATAACCCACTATCCATGTATCAAATTTATATCTTACTGAGTAGACATTAGACTTTTTTGTCAGCAAACACCAAAAAATTATCACCCAAAATATTATGTCTCCAACTTCATAATTTATGTACTACTACATCATACTTGTGATCATGTGTCACATAATACCTCTCATGTGGCCTCAACTGCTAATACCCAGACTTATTTACTCCTTCACCTTGTATAAGTACTACTCCCAGCACGATATGTAAAGCATCAAAGTATATTGTGTAACTCTTTCCTGGATCTGGTAAAATTAGAATCTGTGGGGAAGTCAAACTCCCTTTCAGCTACTAAAATGCTGAATCACAGGAATCTATCCACAAGTTCGTTTCACCCTTCTTATTAATTCTCATTAGAGGCACTGCTAAGCATTAAAAGTCATGTATAAAACACCTATAGTAACAATCATACCTGAGTAAACACCATACCTCAATGAATTTCTTTGGATGCTCCTAGGAAATTGCTGATCTCACGTTCTATGGGTCTACTGAAACTCTTATCTATAAGATGAAATGACCCATGAAGTGAATATGATCCATATAATAGTGGCATTTTTAGAGATTGGAATATAAATTATTATCTCTCAGTGTACTCAAAACAGTCTCATGTGGGTTCCATGGTTGTGTCAAGTGTTAGAGTACACCAAGATATCAGCCACGATGATAACCAAAATTGAATCCAAGTGTGGACGGAAAACTCGATTCATCAGTTCCATGAAAAATTCTGGTGTGTTTTTGAGAACAAAGGACATAACCAAATACTCATATAGACCATACCTACTCCAAAAGAATATAAGAGGTATATCTGATGGTCTAAGGCATAACTGATGATATCCAGATCTCAAGTAAATCTTTGAGAACACTCGAGATACTCAAAGATGATCAAAGAGATCATTAATCCTTGGTAAAGGATATCATTTCTTAAACTACAAGTGGTTTAGCTTCTGTTAATCCACAAAAATACTATGCGTACAATGCACCTTCTTCAACAAAATGATAATAGAACACTGAGGAGAATTATTGTCACGGATGAAACCCTTTCCCTATAACCCCTCAAACTACATCATAATCCCCTGTAACTCTGGTGTAGCAATCCTATAATATGAAATGGGCACATGTTCTTCCCCTAGAACAGGATCAATAGAAATATCCACCTATCAATCTAACGGAAAACCTAAAAATTCATCTTGAATGACTTCTCTAAAACAATACACCATTAGAGTAATGTCAATATGTGATGTCCCCAAGTCATCCTGATATAAACTAGTAATATATAATGTAACACCTCTCATCCCACGATTCATGAGTCTATATCTGCCCGCCTGGTTATCCCATTCTCCCTTATGTAGAAAAAATATTCCCTCTTGTGACTGATACTCACCTTGTAACAATAGTAAACAAAAACATCCTGGAAGGGAACTAACAAATAATTTGTGATAATGATGTTATATCCCATATTCTCTAAGACCTAAAGGTCCCATAATAAGTGACACCCACAATCCTCAAGAGGGAACTCCTTGCACTGAACTACAGTAGCTGTCCTAATCCCCAATAGTGTTTATAGCTTCATAACATCCTCAGATGTAAATATATAGAGCTCAAGGAACTTAACAAAAAAACTTATAGAAAACTACGGGAGGCCTCTGTATCAAAAATATCAAAATCTAAAACAGAGGAAACTAGAATCTTACATCTAACCATAGAGGGTCTGGGATCCTGATCCTGCTGGGTCTAATCTACTACTAATGTCTGACCTGCACTGTGACCCTATGACCCAGCCTGATTACCCCGAGTTGATCCAACCTACTGTCACTGAAATCCTGAATCCTGACTACCATGACCACGACCACCTCCTCAGCCTTAATGGATAGACGAACTCTACTTCCATATCTGATGTGAAGCTATTGGTCCTGCTATTGAACATGGAGTCATAGAATAGCCCTTATCACTCGTTGATGATGAGAAAACTTAGAAATAATGTTGATGATGGCCTATCTTACTGCACAATCAACACTCAACAGGGCCCCATGGGAAATGTAGTATACTATTCCACCCCTTCTTGCACCGGTACCACCTTCATACCTAAAGAGATGTCTTGTGTATGCTCCCCGTGGTGCTTCTTGCCATCTGTCATAGGAGTACTACCCCTTGATGTTGAACTTCCCTGGATGATAGCTCCAAAATCCATCAGATTATGCTTGGTAATCTATGCTTGATTCACTATAGTCGTCACATATGTTAGCCTAAACATATTTACCATTGATAAGATGTCATTCCTGAGACAATCCTCAAATCACCAAGAAAAATACAACTCGTCACCTTCTAGAAAAGGTGTGAATAACTATAAATCTGTAAAATGATAAGAGTACTCCGTTGCTGAAAGATATCCCTTCTCCAAAAGCATGAACTTTTGGAATCTATCATCCCTCAATATCTTGGGATAGAATTAATCATATAAGGTAAACTGAAACTCTTCCCAAGACATATCCCGATGAAGTCCTTCGTGTGAGATAACATAACACCATATCATGGTGGAATCACAAAACATGTACATTTTGAACCTCAACCTCTTCTCTAGATGTATCTCTAGATTCTCATAGACAGGTAGTATGGCCTACAACCATGACTCCAGAGCATGTGGTCCTTTATCCTAAGAAAATGTTGGAGGATTCAATTGTTGCAACACTCACGTCATCTCTGGAATAAATGAGGTAAGATTCCACACTACCTGGAAGGTATACATCATCCTCATGATTCCTTATTATAATACGTCATCAACACCTCTACTAGGTATAACAGCTGGTGAAAAGACATGCGTGATGGGAGGATCTGCTAGTAGTCCCTGATCTCCCATTTTCAGTGTTTGAACATTTCCCTGTATCTAGGGTACAACTGGAGGACGTCTATGTGTCATGAGTCAGGATATTTTAGGGCACACCTCAATTGTTAATTAATAAGGACTAGAATATAGAAGTGAATTAAAATAATAGGATAATAAAAATAAAAATATTTTAAAAAATAGTTATATACGGTGTGTATAACCCCTACGTGGAATGTTCCCTTAAACATTAAACATGTAATGTACCTCTTCCAAACCAAGCTGTGTATCTCCCATACACATGGTGTGTTCTCCATGAGACATTCCATGTACTTGATTAATTTACCTCATGGCCGAGTTATTCTACAAGGATAAACTACACGGTTCTCTCCTGGGTAACACTACATGATGTGTTCACCCTACACATGGCGTGTACCACTTATGTCCTAATAATCCATGTCATTAGTCACATGGTCGGAGAAAATATTAACTATACATGGTGTTTTAGAAAGGAAATGACCATTTTCAACCTCAATTTCATCCATCCATGGCGTTGGTCACATGGGAGGAGACACAGTTCCTACAACACTATTTGTACACCTAGTATACGATATGTTCTTGCAATGCTTACCAACCCCATGTCTCGAATCACACAGTAAATCGCATGGTTAAATATTACACGGTGTGAACTTATAGTACACTGCATGTACTTAAAAAAATTTGTTTCATTTATAATATAGGAACACATTGTGTGTGTTCATAACACCAGACGCCGTGTTGTCTGGGTTTCTCGACTGTAAACCTCATAAACTCTTTTGGAACCCCTAACAACACAAAAGTTTCACTCAATCACGAAAAAGTAGGACATGTAAGAGCCCGTACTCTCAAGAATCAAAGATTATAATCCTTATTAATGTCATTACATAACACAATTCAGTTACAGATTAATCGGAGATACCAAATTATGATCCAAGAGGAACCATAACCCACATGCCGGAGGATCGAAACCTCACACTAGTAACACATTATAGCCTCTCGGTTCTGTGTACTGCCAAAAGGTTCCCATACCCGATTGGTCACATGGACTTAAGAGCATTTCCATATACTCCAGAGGCTTCCAACTAGTATTTCGGACCTTGGGTGTGATTGTGGGGAGACTATTCCCTCATTGGAATGTAACACAACAGAAACAACAGATATCTGTATCAGAAGATGTAATACCATACAAAAAAGTAATTAATGGAAAAATGAAAGTAAAATCAACTATAATATATATATATATATATATGAATATATGATTCATTTCACATGAGTCTATGTAGCCAATAAAGTCACAATGATGGAATACAAAACATAATCCATGTACAAAAAATTAAATAAACTCCAAGAACTTCGCAAGCCTCAACTTGGTCCCAAGCTCCCCATATCTATAGCAATAAAGTACCTAATTCATACGGGAAAATTCTATTACCTATAGCTACCACCATATAATATTTTGTGCCCAAAAGAATGACCCAAAAAATTTGTGATATGAATCCTAGTAGGGAAACACCAAAAGATCCGTGCCCAACTATCAGTGAATATATATAGCAGGAAATATACAGAAATGAAGAAAAAACTAGGAATTACTCAAAAGTAAACAATCCTATAGTTTTCAATTACATTAATTTACATTATTTAATTATTAAAACCAATGAATAGTGTAAACTCAAAATATAGCATATGCTCTGTATCACCAAGTACAACCATAACAGACAGACATATAAAAATACCTTCTAATAGTAAAGTAAGACTGAGTCTATGTTTGTTCTTTTACTTGGCAGAATCGTCTCAATCATAAAATCATTAAAAAACCTCTGGGAAAGTCATCACAATAGAACCCCCCATGTTTAATATATCCTCAAATCAATAATAATAATGACCCGGTTGGAATGCTCACACAGTATACCCCATTGGTCTCATATATCATAAATCAAATTCAAATGACCACCTTGGTAGCTCTCAAGGTCAATACCCCTTGGCCTGAGGAGAAAAAATAAGGTATAATGTCTCTCTTTAAACTCTCACAGTCAATACCTTATGGTCTAACATTTATTAAATAACGACCCTCTAGGTAGCTCTCACAGTCTAAACCCTCTAGTTAGTGACCCATGGAAACTCTCATAGTGAATAACTCTGGTCATCTATAATAACAGTTCATAATTAATATACCCTACTTCGGGAATCTCTCAGCATCAATTACCCTTGGATATACTTCAATAATTTGAAACACATGCATCTCATATAAATAGCTATACTATCCTAATAATACTAGGAATGGAAACAAAGAATCCTAACATGCTGTTTAGACCCAACATTCATAACAAAATAAATCATGGGTAACTTCTCCATAATCAAGGAAATAATCCTTGTTCATAATTAATAACCCATTATTAAAGAAAAAAAATCATACCATGAAATAAACAAGGTTAAATTCCAAAACATGCAATACCCAAAATAAAGGTATTATGTAAATAGGAATATATAACTCCATTGAAAACTGAAAGGAGGCACAAACCATATAGCTCGACATTGTACGATGATCACCCCTAAATGTTTGCAATTGAATTTTCCTAGAACGACATAGATTTACAAAAACCTCAAAAAGGTTCATCCTTGAATAACTTAGAGATGAATAAAAATCAAGAGGATAGGACTTAATGGATGCAAGGACTTTCTGGTGGGATTAAATGCACCCACAAGAGATAAAATCAAAACATAGATGGAGAAACTATCGAATAGAGAATTATTGTCACTCACAGACACTCCTGATTGAACCAAGGCTGGATGTAGATGTTTATGGTGACTAGACACTACCTCGGCCCATTTAATCAAATAAATGAAATAGTACAAGGCATGTTTATTTAATGTACATGCGGTGTACATGCCTTAACCGACCTATGATTTAGGCGGTCTTTAGGTCACCTCACATGGTCGCGCACTCAGATATTACACATCTAGTACACAAACACCAGTGGAAACATGGTGCATGACATGTACTCCTATGTACAAGACATGTACTTCTTAAATTTCTAAAAACTCCAATTTTTCTGAAAAACACCCGAAAACAATATCCATACATGAAATGATGATCCATGTTTTTTTATTTATCATAGATAAATCATATAATTAATTTAATACATGATATATATATATATATATCATATATATTATCTATATATTTATTTATAATATTCCATAAAAATTAGATATAGAAAAATGAGTTACACCACGTTAGGTCGTACGTACACATGAATGATAATTTCATTTTATATCAAATGGAATGAAAAAAGGTTAACTAATATTTCACCATTAAAAAATAATTATTACATAATATGTATTATTTATAATAAATAAATCTATCCTTAATTCCATTTATGTTAAAATAAAATGAAAACATTTTCGCATCACTTCATGGATGTAGTAGTCCACGAGTATGTTTGAGCGATGTTATCTTTTCCCAGCAGATTCAAAGGAATGATGTTATATGTGGTATTATACATAAAAAAGATGAATTATGTTATAGATATAATATATTTATATTAAATAAGTCACTTTATCCTGCTATGCGTGGTGTTGAGGGAAAGCAAATTTAATTGGTTCGTGATGCAGTAGTCCTCCGTACACATTATCAACAATTTCATTTCCTATTAGATAAAAGAGGAGATAAATATTGGTGATTAATTTTTTTTAAAATAATATAAAAGTATATATTAGATATTGGAGTTATTTATTATCAATTTTTATAATTAGATAATGATATTAAAGTAAGAAATAAAATTAAAATGTAGGGTTAAGAAATATACCTTGTATTAAGAAAATATCTATAGGTTTACACATAATGCTTTACTAGATTGTATTTATGATAAATATAAGTCTCTAGGGCATATGGATGGGATTTTAGGATTGGATTGTGCTATGTATTTGATTAACTAAATTAATTTTTGAAGATTGAAAATGAGTGGGGAGTGTGTTCCCTTTTTTATTTGGGTGGGAGGACACATATGGAATTTTTGAAAAGAATAAATTATACCGATGTTTTACACATGTTAGTATGATAAAAAATATGTCATTATCAAAAATTATATGATATAAGGACTAAATATGGAAATAAAATAGTATTATGTTAGTTTTTATGTAATTTAATCTATTATATTTTCTGTTTAACCCCCACTAAACTCGGTTTAACTGTAACAATGATCATATGATTTTATTGTATTTGTTATTCATTGTGATCCATAATTATGGTGAACAAAATAAATAATATTAATTTTTATTATTAAGAATATGCAATCAATTATTTCTGATTAAAATCATATAATTTTGATAAATTAATTTAAAATCAACCCACAATATGCTTTCCAAAAGAATATTTTTTGGAAGTATAAATATATTTTTTCAAAATTGAACATATAATTGATTAAAACGAAATATATTGTATTATATATAATATAATTAATCTAATTTCATATTTAAACCTATTTAAAATATAATGGTATATTGTAAACACATTAAAATGGAACTTTTAATAAACATAATCATTTTTTATTATTCATTAAAAAATAAATCTTTTCTTTAAAAAACCAAATATATTCTTTAAATTTTTATTCAAATATTGATTTTAATTTTTTAAAAATATTTTTCTAATTTAGCAAAAATACAATTTTGTTATTTTTCGCCAAAAAAAAATGAAATATTATTTTATGGAGAAATAAGTATTTACAAAACATATATAGACGTTCCTAAAAATTAAGTACTCATATATATATATATTCATCTAAAAACTTTATAAATAATTTCCAAAACATTTTTATCTGTATTCATGTCACCAAGTTTTGCATCTAGGTTATAATGTTGATGTTCCAAAATTAATATTAATATTATATAATGGTTCTTCAAAACCTAGTTTCGTGAGTAACATAAGCTATCAATGATATTAAATTTATTTTGTGAAAAGAAAAAATATATTTTTTAAAATCCTGGGGTGATATAATGTGTTTCCATACATAGGATTATCTGCATTGGAAAATGTAGTTATGTAATTACATTAGTGAATTAGTCATCACCAAATACTTTATTTTCAAGTTCAAAGTCACATTGTTACATTACATAAATATTTACTATTTTCATATAATAACATTAAAACTATAATGGTTACATGAGATTGTTGTGGTTCATATATATTCTCTAATCATTGTTTATTTTGGTAGTTTTAAAATAACAAACCATTAATGTGTATGTAATTCCCCTAATGTTAATTCAAGATATTCATTTTAATTTACCACCATTAAGTGATCCGAGAATTCATATGTGGTAATGTTTTATTTTGCCTCAATGACACAATTTTTCCAGGGTGGTTCATTACATTTATTTTTCACACTCTATCCTTGATTATAGTTATTATGAACTAGAAAATACTAAAAATTATTGATTCCATAAACAAAAAATAGGAATAAGTGAGTAGATTTTGGAATGATAAAAAAAAGAAAAAAAGAAAAATCATATTCATATAGCCAATGAATAATTAAAATTTTTATAAATTAATTAATATATTTTAATTTATAAAGGATATCATATTATAGAGTCATGATAATGCATGAAAAACTTGAAAAAATATTATTATCAAGAAAAGAATAGTGATATTGTATATTATCCCATATTGTTTCAATAACATGATCTTTATTATAGTCCATAATAGAAATGTATTCATTGTTAATTCTATTTATTCATGAAATGCATCAGATTAGTGTTTAGTATAAGCATCTAAAAATAGGACCATGTTTTTCTATTCATGATCATTAATTCTAATTGAAACTTAACAAAATCTAATGAAGTTTTCTTTTAGACAATATGATGCAATAATAAATTAATTTTTTCAGCTAGATGATAAAATACGTTTAACCCTCTAAAAACTATATCATCAATGTGTATTTTTAGTTACTAGAGAACTAAAAAAATCAAATATGAATATCCTATACTATATAAATTATTAGAAAGTATATGGATCAAATGTCATCCCTTAACTACAAAAATATATTCGATTACTATTTTGGATTATTTCATAGATTCAAGAGATTCAGGAGGGGTGAATTAAATATTAATAAAACATATAATTTTTTCCTAGAGATGAAATTATATTTTCAGGAAGTTATAAACATTGAACATATTATTGTAAGAAAAATAGACCAAATGATGTTAAAAGTAAATGTCGTATAAACTTAACTAACATAAATAACAAAATATTAAATTAAAAAAATGAATGCAAAGTCAATACATATATTTTTGGATAAAAATACTTAAACTTCTTAAATTTATATATAAAAGATATTACTAGTACTTCCAAAAATTGGAAAAATATTCATTTAAAAAAAATTGGTATGAGGATCAACATCCTTATCCTAGTTATAAATATTCTGAACATGTAACATCACTAAACTAACTCAACATAAAATACCTATTCGGAACACTAGAACATATTTGATAAAATTCCTGTTGTAGATTTCTCTATCCATGAGCTCCACATTGATGAACTTCATTGGAAAGATGTCCTTACCTAAAATTTATCAAACTCATCATTCAAAAGATTCAGATTTTGTAACACCCTTGAATGTTAAAGGGTCAAATGACTAAATGATATGACTCATGTTAAAAAGGTGCATCTTTTTTCTTGGGATCCTGTCTGATAAGAACTCCACAGTTAATCTTGATTGGCATGGAGTAGTGGTCATGATGGGTGACCGTTTGGGATGTTTCCCATGGTGTGAGTGAGTTAGCACAAAGCTTATTGGAAAGGACATTTGTTGTCCTGTGGGGATAATCATTAGTCATATGACCTTTTCGGGCATGTGGGTGGGCCCAGGTTGGGGACCACATGTTTGTAGGGAAACTAGTGGGTGGGACCCAGTTGTTGCATTTGGTAGAAGAGGTGGTACCCAGCCTTATGTGCACTGCACAGCCTCAGTTGAAATGTAAGGTCCACAATGAAGTGCACCCTCCTTTTCGGGATCCTGTCTGATTTGAATTCCATAGTTATATGTTCTGGGATGGGATCCAGTTGTTACATTTCGTATCAGAGCTGGTACCTAGCCTTATGTGTGCCACACTGCATGGGTTGAAAAGTAGGGAACACAATGAGGATGTTGTGCTCTAAAGGGGGGGGGGGGCAGAATGTAACACCCCCGAATGATAAAGGGTCGAATGACTAAATGATATGACTCCTGTCGATAAGTAGAACCTTCCTTTTTTGGATCCTGTTTGATTAGAACTCCACAATTATGCGTGTTTGGTCTGTAGTAGTGATCAGGATGGGTGAACTTCTTGGATGCTTACCAGGTTTGGTGTGTGTGAGGAAAACGCACACTAAAAACAACATGTGTTGGCTGGTGGGCTCAATAATTAGTCATATGACCTTTTCAGGCACATGGGTGGGCCCAAGGGCGGGAACCGCATGTCTACGGGGCAACTGGTGTGTATGACCCAGTTGTTATAGATTCCTAGCCCTGAAATATCATTTATGATTAATGATTGGATGCAATGATTACAACATAAAAACATAAAGCTTTTATAATAATCAAGTCTTACATATATGTTCTATATATCACTCTAATAAAGAATAAAAACAAAATATATGAATAATATGATTTTACATATATTTATGTATGTTAATTCAACATTAGGGAATATTATATTCCTCAAATATGGGTCTCCATTTATAAACATCAATGAAAACAATTGTCAATATTTTTTGGCATGGTTGTAAAAAAAATCAAAGATACACTATATCCCATTGAATGTAGTTCATCGTTACATCACAATGTTTTGGATGTTAATGGAAGAAAAATAGATCAGTAGAACTTATAAAAAATAATTTATGTTTTTATAAAAAATAGAAACAAAAAACTATAAGTATCATTATTTAATTAATAGTTTGTGTTTTTTTACATTATTAAAATGGGTCCCAAAGATTTCATTATATAGAAATGTATCTATATTATCCCTCTTTATGATAATAATAAAAATTCAAAAAACCCACCAAAAACAAAAAAATGAATACTTTAATGAAATTATGTAAAATATAAAACACCTCATAATTTTTTGAAATCATACTCTTAATTAGGATTTGAAATTAGGGTTAGTGTAAATTAATTAATATTTATTTTAACATATCACATATTCCTCTATATTCAATGAATAAAAATAATCATTTACACCCCCATTAGATTATGACCAATCCCCCTTTGATAACCACTTTGAATTATTATTAAACATCTGAAAAATAAAAAATAAAAAACATACAAAATTTTCCCCCATTTTGGTGGTACTTACTTATTTCCCCACCTATGTTTATAAAAGTCAAATGATAAGGAGAAAATAATAATGGGAAAATATATTTATGAATAATTAAACATAGTGGTAATAAAAATCATATATAATGGAAATAAAAATTAAATAAAGGTAATAAAATACATAATTAAGGTTAAAAAGAATCTTCTTATTGATGTATTTGTGAATTTCCATTGAAATTAAATAATATTAAAAAATCCTAAATTTTGGATGATAAGTTATAATAAGTACATTTAACAAGATTAAAATGTTATAGTGTACTTGTATTAGTTGTTTAAGATATATCAAGTAATTTTAATTCAATATTCATTTATAAAATCTTATGTACTTAAAAAAAATATATTTCAAATTAATAAATAAATATATTCCCCATTTCCAAAGGATTTTTTAATTTAATGAGAATATAAAATAACAAGTTAAAACTAACCAATCAAAAAAGATCGTACCAATGTTCTATTTAACATATTTAAAAATTATATTATTTAATGGTTTGGTATATGTACCCATAATTAGATTATTAATTCATCAAATTTGAGAATAAAATATCATTTCAGTGGACTGAAAAGAAAAAAAATAAATGATATGAAAGATAGTAACATAGAAATATGATACTATAAATTCATCATTCTATAAAATAGAACATTAATAATTACACACAAACAAATTAATGTTATAATAATAATTGATTGATTAATACACCATGTTGGTTCTGATCTAATCCTTTGTGTAATTTTAATTATAATAATTTATTATCAGAAATTCATTCTATAAAATAAGTAGTACTGGGAATTTTTTCTACTGGCACTAAACATTCCTTATTGAAAATAAACTCATAATTTATATCACAACATTCATGGGTATGGTAATGCCAGAAAACAAAAACATTTAAACCCATATCTATCAAACACTATGGAGTAGAACACTTTCCAGTTAACTGGAAACAAAATACTTACCGGTTTCTATTTATTGATCATTATATATGGAATAATGTCTAATCCAATGAACATCAATTTGAAATTTCAAAAATAAATACTAACTATTAATAAAGATAATTAAAAAAAGCATGTGATTTTTTGACATAAAATTAACTTTGATTTTTTTTAGAGTGTTAATATATTATTATATGAATTTTAAAATTATTTATTCAGATGTAAAATTAAAAAGGTTCCTCTTTAGATTACTAACATCATAGTTTAGTTTTACAAAAAAATCCAATCATTATTAGTTCAAATGGAAATTTATTTAATATATTATTTAAAATTAATTTTATATATTATAACATCATCCATAGTTTGATCTACATTTGTCTAATCATATTCTTTAGTCAACCTTTGTTTCTATGTTCTCATTATTAGGTACATATTCAAACATTTATTCAAATGACTATATATCATTTTCAGCATTCAAAAAAATCAGAATGTATATTCTAAGTAATACATGGTTAAAGTATTAGAGGTTATATTTCTTATGAAACATAATTCATTCATAGGTACTATTAAAAAACATAATTATCCCCCCAATTATCATCAATTCCTTAACCACAATTGTAAGTAAATTTATATTCACTCACACTCAAAGTGTTAAATGTTACTTCAAAAACATTATTTTCATTTAAAATTTGAGATATACTAGAATCTATATTATTCATATTAATGTAATGATAATCTAGTGAAATTTCCCATAGTGTCTCACACTCATAATAAATAACATCCAAATTAACTTCTTGTAATTATTTATATTTATATATGTATTTCTTGTCATTTTGACGATTATGATAAAAATCCTTATTTCTAATAATCCGACTAAAATTCATCACGTGTTGAGAAGAATAAATTTCATTTAGTTCTGATATACTACATTATGACATTCTCTTAGAATTCCTTTTTTCATTACTCTTTTTTAATTTATTATCTCGTAATGTTATATCATTTAACTATGTTATAATAAAACTATATTCATATTATTATTTTTCTTAGTATCTCTATTTAATATATTCTCATGTAGATGTAATGTTTCAATATGGTCATGTAGATCCATATTCATTATATTTTTCATGTCATCTGTAGATTCCCTCTTGGGCTGCCAATCCTATTAATGTAAATCAACCAGCTTCCTAATAAGTTGTTAAATAGTAATCCATTACTCACCAAGATATTAAAAACTATTAAATAATAAATATAAATGATGAAGAATCAGAGCCATTGATTCCATCATCATATAATAAAGTTATATATTGTGATCTAACAAAATATCTACTCATGTCATCATAATTTTAGAAGTAAAAAAATTTTTAATCTCTTCTACTCTCAAAATTTGATTCGCAATCTCAAAAAATGATATATGGCTATAAATATTTATCTCCATCAATAATATAATGGTATATAATATAATATTTGTTTTATAATATTCTAGTATATCCTCCTGAATAAAATTTAAAATTTATATTTCTAGAAATTCATAATTTACGCTCATAATTAAATAATGAGAGAAACCACTGTTAATCATATAATTATTCATCTTATATCACTAGTATCTTTAAACTTCTCCATAAAACAATTAGTACAATAATAATATTCATATTTTCTAATTTTGTGTTTTTTAGACCATCAATAAAAACTTTTATTCAATATAAATCAATTTCTTTTAAGTAAATATAAAATATAATATTTTTTATACTAAATGAATCATCCAAAAGCATATATACTAGTTCTAATACCAAATTTTAATCATTATAATATAGCTTCAAGATATGAGGGGAGGGGGTAATGTGATGTTTAATCAAAATGAAATATTTTGTACCACTCAAAAAGGAAAATATTCAGAAGTTTTAGTCTTCAAATATATTGTAAAATTAGAAATAATAAAATGAAATCGAGAATAAAAGTATCAGAAGTTATAATCATAATCTAAATAAAAATATTAATAATAAATGAGACTATTGAAAGTAAAACAAATACATGGGGTTTAGGATACTGACCTTGAAAATACAATAAAGTATTTAATTAATTTTATCAACAGTTCTAGTCATAATAAATCTTCTATTATAACTCAAATGGGAAATTGGAATAGTAATCAGATCCAACGGATTCAAGATCCAATACTAAAAATTCATCAATCTACATAATTTTAAAAAATCAATTCCCGAAACATGGTACTTATTTGAAAAAGAATCATAAACATGTATCTATACCATTTAGTTTCTCATTAATCAACAAAATTATTAGCAATTCCTTCCTCATACATCTTCAAACATAATGTTTGGATGATATTTATTCTCAGCACTAGAATATCAGCGATCAGGAAGGATTAAAGAAGTGGATACATCAATGACATTTATTTCATTTAAAAAGATCACCTCACACATGAAATCCTATGTATCGAACTAAAAAAATATTAAAAATGAATGTTACAAACCCTATGATAATGTATATATAAATTTAAGGTGATTTAGTATTCGTTTATCATTTATTCCTCTATTTGAATTCTGTATTAATAGGAATTTGAGTAATAAAATTCTCTAAGTTAAATTGTACAATTATATCAACCATCGAGATTTATTAATGTTATATTACATTTAGTTCAATGCGACATGACAATGCTTGATAATTTAATGGGAAAAATTCTACTCCCCAAATCATCTTAAATAGATGTTAAGTCTATATGAAAAATAGGACTAAAAAACCTCATGTATGTTCATATAAATAAGGGCGTTTTTTGGATTAATTAATAAAATGAACCTGGAAGTTTTTATTTTAATAAAATGAACAATCATTAGGTTTTTTTCAATAGAAAAACATAGGGTTACATTAATATATACCCAATATTAAAATTATAACAACTGTATTATCTCTGGTCCTAAATTATTTATAAATAAATCTTTCCTACTGATAAATTATTCGCAATTATTTTCATTTAATCTATTTATAATGTGTTATGGGTAAATTAATTGATATTAAATTTATCTCATAAAGTAATGTGTTTTTCAATTAGGTAACTATTATATATTCTAAACATTTGTAGAAAATTATTAATCTAATTCTTCATAGAAAAATTTTGTGTTCCTTGAGATCTATCCTAATAAATCTATTTGAAAAAAATATTAAAATACACCTAACTATTTCATTATGATATTTTAAAAAACCAAATTTCAATTTCACCATGATTCTCCAAATAACATCATGTAAGAAGAAAATAATTAATATATAGATCAAAGTAGATTAATTTACTCTCATAATATTTAATATATATATATATATATATATATATATTTATCAATTTTATTATCAATAAACCAAAAATGAGAAATAACATTGTATATTATTAAATACCTTTGTAAAGATGACTATTTTAGTATATTTATTAATTTAATCAACGTTTATATCATATTATTACTTAATTTCACTACCAAAAATAGTAGACTGATATTTTTATACCTTATTTTCAATATAATCAATCATGAATGTTTTTTTTTCATTCGTTTGATATAACTATTTGTCGAAATTAGATTCTAGGGTCCTGATTATCCTAAAAAATCCATTTAAAAAAAAGAGTGCCTATTTTATGATAATTAATAAAATTTTTAGAAAATGAAATGACTAAAAAGTATCCAATTATATCTAATAATCTAACCAAATTAATCTCTCCCACTTTAATATAATAAATTATAATAAATCATTAATTTTTTATAGTAATTTGAAAATATTCCAAAAAATTAGATATGTATTTTTTCATAATGGAACCCCCATAAAATATTTAGTTTTTTCTATTAACTTTGTATGAAACTGAAATTGTATCATCTTTATCCCCACACTATTATCATTTTTTTGAATATATAAAATATAATGACTATAAATAATTGTACTTTTAATTTTAAATTACCTTATAACTCCCACTGGTTCATATATATCATGATAAATGTTTTTTGTATTAGGTATTTATATAACAACTAAATCTTTTTACCATGGAAATTACATCCCATTTGTGGAATAATAAATAAATTACATGAAAAAATTTACTATGAACAAATTAGTTTTGTGCCTTTGGAAACATAGAACACAAAATTCTAGTATGGATGAATATCTTAAATGATTCCAAAAAAGATCATTCCATTTATTACTATTACTTAAAAACCATCATTATAACATTGAAAAAAGAAGCATAAAATATGGTTAGCTCAAATGATCATAAATGGTAAACAAAGGATAAATGTAAGCATAAACCAGAACATAGGATTAAATGATCAAAACCTGCATACCAAAGATCACAAACATGAATCATGTCATGAATCATGTAAATTCATAATACATGAATCAAAATGAAATAAATTAAAAAAAAATTGAATTTATAACAGAGGGATAATACATAGAAATTTTTGTAGGAATAGAATAATATAAAATTATATATCAAGGATACATTCAAAGACCATCAAAAAATTATAGGATTTGTATAATAAATATGAACATGCTTCGGTCTTGGGATTCCTTCCCATGCATCCTCTTGTTTTGGGATTAGCATGACCATCAATGTACCCTCTTGTTTCAGGCTTGGGAAGATAACCCATGTACCTTTGTTTTTTGGTCATTGGATGACCTCCTATGTACCCTATTGAGATCTCTAATCTTCTAAAATTGACCAATTAAATGAAGGGATATATCTACATGTTAGAACCATGGTCTTCTATGCATGATTTGGAGTGTGGTTTGTGTTTGTTGTCAATCATCAATGGATGTTCAGATCGTGTACCAGCAAAGAGATGATACCATTCAAGCACACAACAGTATTGAAGGTGGCGCCGTTTCCTAGTGTTTGCCAAATTTTTGGGGTCCAAAATTTAGAATTTGCTGAGCATCGCGAAAATAGGATTTCCATGAAGATCATGATTTAATATGGGAAAGGCATGAATTTTGTGAAGATATGATTCATGGTTTGGGAATTGCGAAGACCAGAAGAATGGAGGTGGTGAGTCCTCGCGATTACGTCAAGCTTCGCGAACGGAAGAGGCTGAAGCGCATCACGGCGGAGAAGGGCTTTGCAAGGGAGCTTCGCGGCGAAGGCGCGAAGGAATGTTGACAACGATTCTTCGTGATTACGTCAAGCTCCGCAAATGGAAAATTGCCATGGTGCTTCGCGATTTGGACAGAATTCTGGCAGGAACTTCGGCGCTTCGCGATTTGAGCTGATGTGGCGCTGACTTCGCGTGGAAGGGTCAAGGGTTGGTGGAATCACCTATAAATAGAGGCCGACAACCTCAATAGAAGTAGAGAGGATTTTAGAGAATGTCCTTTGCTCTCGGTTCGCAATGGTCTCTCGCGAAGGCAGTGGCCTTCGCGAAAGAGGAGCTTCGCAGCGGCTATTATAGCTATGCGAAAGTCTTGAGCCCCACATTGGCTCAGTATGCTTCGCGAAGAGGCAGGAGCTTCGTGATAGCCAAGCATTGTGAAGGCTGTAGCATCGCGAGAGTGCTTCACGATTGAGCTTCGCGAAATGGCAGGGGCTTTGCAAAGGCATTTTTGAGCTTTTCAAAATTGGGAGCCTTGTGAAGTAGGGTACTTTGAGAAGGCCTTTTCCAAAGGTTGTTTTCCCTGTGGACAAGGTAAAAGGGGGTATTCATCAGTGGTTGGAATTTGGATTTTAGCAGAGCATTAACTCAGGACTCTGATGCAAGCAAAGTCTCATGTTGAACATGGGACAATGAACTTCATGACTATTAATTGAAAATACCTTCACGTCTATAAACTGAGTGAGACTTCACCAACAGCAGTGAGCCAGGGGGAGTTAACGGAAGTTACCCGAGGGAAGTAGTGAGGTATCCCAGAAGCTTTGTAAAGACAGTGAGCCAGGGACAGAGTGATTGTGCCCAAAAATTTGTAATCTCCAACTAGTGAAGCATAGTGGTTTTTGGTACGACCGACAACTTGTCAGCGTATGCTCCTTGGACGTAGCCCTTAGTGGTGAACCAAGTAAAAAGGGATATGTCTTCTCTATGCATGTGGATTTTTGCTTTCTGATCTTTTTCATCTTACAGGTTCAACAAGTTCCTACCAACGTGGGAAAAAGATCCACAAATTTAAAAAGAAAAAGTTGTCACCCTGATTTACCCTCGCCTCTCAGGGTGTCCCGGGGTCCTTCAAGTGGTATCAGAGCATAAAGGTTGCTGGTGTTGAATCTGGCCTTTTTCGTTATGGAAAACGTGGTCAATGTCAGGGGAGTCCCTCCCTTCGATGGAAGCAATTTCCAGATCTGGAAGAACAGAATGAGATCTCATTTTCGATCTCTTGGAATGAATGTTCTCTTTTCTACCGTGCAAGGAATACAAGTCCCTGATCCAACATGCCTTGCTATGTCTGAAATAGACAGGAAACTTCTTGATGCAGATGCTAAAGCACAGAATGCACTCACTCCAGCCCTTTCTGATCAGATCTACCTATAGGTGATGAATTTCACCTCAGAAAAATCCATGTGGGATAAACTTGAGAATATTTATGAAGGTAATCGCAAAGTGAAGGAGGCGAAACTACAAGTGCTACACAATCGGTTTGATGATCTGAAGATGCATCCAGACGAGAATGCAGACTCCTTCTTCAATCTAATTACTGAAGTGGTTGGAGATATTTGGGGTCCACGCAGAAAAATCAAAGACATTGATATTATAAAGTAAATATTGAGAAGACTTCCACATCTGTATAATGCGAAGGTGTAAGCCCTTGAGGAAAGTGATCTTTCCATACTTTCTCTAGATGATCTACTGAGCAGTTTGGTAGCATATGAAATGAGAGTCAAACCTGAAGATGCTACGACTCAGGTGAGCAAGGAAATGGCATTCAAGTCCATGGATAAACTGAAAATCTCAATGGATAGTAGCAGTGAAGATGACGAAGAAAAAGAAATTCATTCTCTCATTACAAAGATGTTCCAGAAGGGGAAAGGGAAATTCAAAGGTAAGTTACCTCTTGTGTGTTTCCATTGTGGAAAAGTTAGGCACATTGCCTCTCAGTGCTTAAAAATGATCAGTGATGACGATAGTGAGGATGAAAAATTCATGATGCCTCAGAGAAGGTTCATCAAAAAGGGAGACCTCAAATGTAGTAAGAAAATGCAAAGGAAGAGTATTGTCTATGAAGAAGTAGAAGATGATAATGAATTATGTGATGATGAAGAACCAGAATTCAAAACTGGGAACCATGCTTCTATGATAGCCACTGTTGAAAAGCCAGAAGATACTGATGGAGAAAAACAACTAAGAAATTGTTTAGATCCTGAGATACAACTTAAGGATGTGGTTAGTAAGCTCAAGATTAAATGTAAGAGCTGAAATAAGTGGAAATAAATTGTAGAAGAATCAAATGAATACGCTGATCAACTTGAAGCTGAAATTGAACGACTGGAAGAATTTGTGAAGGTACAGTCTAAAATAATTGAAAGTAATGATGATGTAGTAGATCTGAAGCTGAGAATTGAAGAGAAGACAAAGGTCACCAATGACCTCACCTGCAGACTGGATGAAAAATCCAAGACTACTGATGGTCTTGATGAGGAAGTAGTTACTCTAAGGAGTAAACTGGAGACTGAATCAGTTCCAAAAGAATCGAAGAAGAAAATTATGTCTGGAAAATTCTCAGATGCAGAATTACTAGCAAGAGCCAAGTGTGGTTCAGATGGGGTTGGAAAAATCTTGAGTGATCAAAGACCCGATTGCATGGGAAAGAGTAGAATTGGTTGTGAGGCTAAGACATGAACTTCTAGAAGTGAAAATATCCAAAAGAAAGATAAGATGAAAGTTGAACATGTTGAAACGTTGCGTAGAGTGCCGAAAAAGGAACCCTCAATCCAAACTAAAAGGGGACCTAAAAATTATCCTCAAACATTCAGAAATGATAGACAGCCTTACTATTCTCCCAAGGAAGAATGTATGACGAGAAATTCAAGCGAGTAGACATTTTCTCTCATGAAGTGTCAGTTCTATGGCTATTTGGGCCATACCATGTCATATTGTGAAGAGGCAAGAATCTATCTAAATGGAGAAGATATAGAAGCTCAACAAAGGAGAACAATTACATATCCTAATTCTTATAAAAGAAATAATTTCTATGGATATAGTTTTTGTTATTCTAACTTGGGTCATAAGGCTGCTAATTGCAGGCAGAGATGGGACATGGACACCTCATACCAAAGTTCAAGACAAGTCAAGTCTCGTCAGCAAGACAGTGTTGCTCTTTCAAACATGTTTTCACCTCTCAAAGAAGACTTTGACTATGAAGAACCTAGGTATGTGGAAGAGATAATTGAAAGACCATCAGTTCTTTATACTCGATCTAATGTCTCATGGAAGGAAAGGAAGAAGATTGAGAAATCCAACCTTGCAGAGGTGGCCCTCATAGCTACAAAGATCAACAATACCTGGATTCTAGACAGGGGTTTTTCATCTCATATGACAGGTAATGCTGGCATACTAACAAATATCATATGTAACGTCGATGGTAAAGTAATATTTGTTAATGATGGGGCTCTGAAAATAAAATGGAATGGAAGTACCGAATTAGCTAATGGAGAACTAAAGAATACTGAAGTCCTTTATGTAGATGGCCTACGTCATAATCTCCTCAGCGTGAGTCAACTCAGTGACTCAGGAATTATAGTCACGTTTAGTCAGAAAGGATACACTATCAAGGGAATGACTGGAAATTCACATATGAAGGGATGCAGAACAGAAGGCAACATGTATCAGGTTGATAGTGAAGAAAATGTTTGTTACATGACTATTGAAGAAGAAAAAAATTTGTGGCAACGGAGACTGGGACACATCAATCACAAGACATGGAGAAAATATCAAAATTATGAATTGTCATGGACATTCCAAACCTGAAGTGTGAGCGTGAAAAATCTTGTGATGCTTGTATTCGTGGGAAGCTGGTCTGTAGTTCATATCGGCCATAAAAGAAAAGAGTGTATCACCTTCTTGATCTGATTCATACAGATGTTTGTGGGCCAATAAATGTTGTCGTAACTGATGGAGAAATGTACTTTGTCCTTTTCATAGATGATTACAGTAGAATGGAATGTGTGATGGTCATTCACAGGAAACGACAAGTCCTTGACTGCATGAAAACATATCGGAGAATCGCCGACAATGATACAAGACGAACAATCAAAGTGTTGCGATCTGAAAATGGAGGAGAATACACGTCCATTGAATTTGAGAATTATATGGAGAAGCATGAGATACAGCATGAGGTAGATACTATGAAAACTCCACAACAAAATGGAGTTGTTGAACGTAGGAATCGACAGGTGAACAACATAAACAAACTATGCTGATTGAGAGTCGTATTCCACGACATTACTGGAAGGAGGTTGTTCAAGCTGCAGTGTACATTCAGAATCGAACATGACTTTATATGTGCGAGACGAAGACACCATATGAATTGTGGCATGGACGGAAGCCTTCTCTAAAATAATTTCGTGTCTTTGTAAGTAAATGCTTCATCAGGAACAAAGAAGGAAATTAAGGGAAATATGGTGACAATGCAGATGAAGGAATTTTCCTCGGTTACTCAATAAACAGCAAATCCTACAAATGTTTCAACCAGAGTTTGGGAAGGATTGTGGAAAGAAGTGATGTTAAGATAATTTAAGAGAGAACCAAAAATGCTTCATGGACGTCATATGCTGATGTGATAGAAAGTCAGGAAGAATGTGAACGTGAAGAAAATACAAATGCAGAAATAGAGGAAGCTGTTCAAAACACTCAGCAGTCACATCAAGATGTTGACTCAGAAGAAGAATCTGAAGAAGAAACTATGACTGAATAGAATACTACTGAACCACGTAGGATAATTTGAAGAGCTGAGATTGATCCATCCAACATAATTGGGGACAAGAGTGCATCCACTCAAACAAGAAGGATGAGGAATACCACGAAATCTGCATTTCTATCAGTTGTAGAGCCATCCTCATTCGAAGAAGCTGCAAAAGATAAATCTTGGGTGAAAGCCACGAATGATGAATTAGATCAGATTGACAAGAATCAGACATGGGATCTTGTCCAGAGACCCGAAGGTCACAATGTGATTAGTACCAAATGGATCTTCAAAAATAATTTTGATGAGCATGGAAGTGTCATCAGAAACAAGGCACGACTGGTATATAAAGGATACTCCCAGATTGAAGACATTTATTTTGAAGAAACCTTTGCTCCAGTGGCTAGACTGGAGTCAATCAGGCTTTCCATGCCATGTCACTCCAAATAGGATATAAAGTATATCAAATTGATGTCAAGACAACATTCTTGAATGGTGTACTCGAAGAAGAAGTCTACATTGAACAACCGGTGGGCTTTGTTTTGGGTATTGATGAAACAAAGCTCTACCAACTGAGGAAAGCATGAGGATGGGAACTCTGTTGATCCCACCATGTACAGGAGGATCATTGGAAGCCTACTGTACCTGAGAGTGACAAAGCCAGATATGGTCTTTGCAACATGCCTTGCGGCCCACTTTCAGAGCAATCCAAAGGAGGAACATATGGTAGTAGTAAAAAGAATCATGAGGTACATTCAAGGTACGCATAACTTCGGGTTATTTTTTGCTGCAGGCAGGGACAGTTAATTATCTGCGTTTTCTGATGCTGACTGGGCTGGTGATGTAGTAGATAGAAAGTCCACTAGTGGTGGAGCTTTCTATATTGGGCAGAAATGTGTTTGGTGGTTGAGGAATAAACAAGAAAGTACTTCTCTTAGTACTGCTGAAGCTGAGTATATCTCCGCCACAAAGGCATGCACTCAACTGCTATGGATGAAGCAGCAATTAACTGACATTAGCGATGAGGTGACACAACCAATGGTGATTAATTGTGACAATAAGGGTGAAATTGATCTTACGAAGAATCCTATTCAGCATTCTTGTACAAAACACATTGAAATCAGGTATCACTTTATCAAAGAGAAAGTTGAGCAAAGTGTGATTAGATTGGATCATGTGGGAACAGATGAGCACGTGGCTGATATCCTAACAAAGCCACTGTCAGCGGCTATGTTTGAGAAGCATCGGTTGAACCTCGGTGTTCGGCCACCTCCCAGTGCATAAGGAGGATACAGAATACCCCTCTCCCCATTTGTTTTAAATGTTTTAATCTGTTTATGGATATGATGCACGTTTATGAGGGAGATACTATCCAGGGGGAGTATGGTTTGAGCTGAACGTGAAAAATTTACTGGTCTTTGGATTTATTGTAAATGGGGGAGAAAGGGGAAGGAATAAATTCAGGAAACTTCTGTGATGAGAAGAATGAGAAGGAAAACAGTGGAACCCAATTCAAGCCTCCTATCATGTTTTCTACACCGAGCATTGCTCACGTAGACTTAGAGTGTTGGCCGGGTTGATTCCTGCGTTTATTGGTTTTCACATAGATGGAGATCTAAGGAATTTTTGTCTTCTGATTTCCAACAAACACAAAGGAGGAGATTGTTGGAACCATTGTCTTCTATGCATGATTTGGAGTGTGGTTTGTGTTTGTTGTCAATCATCAATGGATGTTCGGATCGTGTACTAGCAAAGAGATCATACCGTTCAAGAACACAACTGTATTGAAGGTGGCACCATTTCCCAGTGTTTGCCAAATTTTTGGGGTCCAAAATTTGGAATTTGGTGAGCATCGCGAAAATAGGATTTCCATGAAGATCAGGATTTAATATGGCAAAGGCATGAATTTCGCGAAGATATGATCCATGGTTTGGAAATCGCGAAGACCAGAAGAATGGAGGCGGTGAGTCGTCGTGATTACGTCAAACTTCGCGAATGGAAGAGGCTGAAGTGCATCGCGGAGGAGAAGGGCTTTGCGAGGGAGCTTTGCAGAAAAGGTGCGAAGGAATGTTGACGGTGATTCTTGCGATTACGTCAAGCTCCGCGAACGGAAAATTGCCGTGGTGCTTCGCAATTTGGACAGAATTCTGGCGGGAACTTCAGAGCATCGCGATTTGAGCTAACATGGTGCTGACTTCATGCGGAAGGGTCGAGGGTTGGTGGAATCACCTATAAATAGAGGTCTACCCCCTCAAGAGAAGTAGAGAGAATTTCAGGGAATTTCCTTTGCTCTCGGTTCGCAAAGGACTCTCGTGAAGGCAGTGGGCTTCGCGAAAGAGGAGCTTCGCGGCGGCTATTCTAGCTCTGCGAAAGACGTGCGCCCCACGTTGGCTCAGTGAGCTTCGTGAAGAGGTAGGAGCTTCACGATATCCAAGCATTGCGAAAGCTAGATCATCGCGAGAGTGCTTCGCAATTGAGCTTCGCGAAATGGAAGGGGCTCTGCGAAGGCTTGTTAGAGCTTTGCAAAATTGGGAGCCTTGCGAAGTAGGGTACTTTGCGAAGGCCTTTTCCAAAGGTTATTTTCCCTGTGGACAAGGGAAAAGGGGGTATTCATCAGTGGTTGGAATTTGGATTTTAACAGAGAATTAACTCAGGACTCTGATGCAAGCAAAGTCTCATGATGAACAGGGGACAATGAACTTCATGACTATTAATTGAAGAGACCTTCACGTCTATAAACTGAGTGAGACTTCTCCAACGGCAGTGAGACAGGGGGGAGTCAACGGGAGTGACCCGAGGGAAGCATTGAGCTATCCCTGAAGCTTTGTAAAGGCAGCGAGCCAAGGACAGAGTGACTGTGCCCGAACATTTGTAATTTCCAACTAGTGAAGCATAGTGGTTTTTGGTACGACCGACAACTTGTTAGCGTATGCTCCTTAGACGTAGCCCTTAGTGGTGAACCAAGTAAAAAGGGATATGTCTTCTCTATGCATGTGCATGATTGCTTTCTGATCTTTTTCATCATACAAGTTCAATAAGTCCCTACCAACGTGGGAACAAGATCCACAACTTTAAAAAGAAAACGTTGTCACCCTGATTCACCCCTCCCCTCTCAGGGTGTCCTGGGGTCCTTCACTACTCACCCATCTCCTATTTAAATCACCCATATATTTAACCCTAGAACATAAATCAATTATCATATGAGAACTCAGGGAATAAAATTTGTTTTATAAAAATCATTTAATAAAAAAATATCCCATTAAAAAGAAAAGATCCACATAAATATACTTCCACGGTAAAACTGACCATTCATGAAAATAATAAGAATAGAAACATTAAATCATATAATAAATTTTTAACATCAAAAAATATTGTTATTGATGGAAAATATTTTTGAGAGAACTCAAGAAAACAATTCATTTGGGTAAAATTATTTCTTCATTGAAAAACTTTTATTTGGTTTAAATTACAAGAAATTTTAAATGAAAATATTTTCTTTAAAAATAACATTCAAAACATATAAGGGATTCTACAAAGAATTAAGGCATCATGAAAGTGTAAAAATCCTTTAATGTTGTATAATTAAAAAGGTTATTCTTGTAATTTTTTTGGAAAAGTAAAAAAGTAACTCATTAGGATAAAACATTATTCCTCATAACCCAATTAATTAAGACATTTACACATGTAAAAATGAATTTAAAAAATTTCATAAGAATAATAAAATTATTCTGGAATTTTTTTTAAGAAACATGGACATGTATGATAAATATATTATATTAAATACTTATGTATAAACAATCTATGAAAGTATGGAGATAATGAAATTAACCCTTTTTTATTGGAAAATAGATTTTTAACTTATAATGGAATATTAAAAAAAATATCTATAAAAATTTATTTATAATCCTTTTCCTCGAAAAGGATCTTAAGATATCTTTAAAAAAATTTCTAGAGGAAGACAATCTTGAATCATTTAAATTGTCCCACAATAGTTTGAAACAGTTGTATCATAATCCTCATGTATTAATCACATTAAATAATGATTTAAATATAATGAATAGAATTATATTTCTAATATAACATGACAAATTTCAGTATATAGATATCATAAAATAACATAAGTGTTTAGAAAAAAAATGTCTCAAAGAAGGATAATCAATGAAGAAACTAACTTATTCATTTGGTAAATATTGAATCATAAAACCCAATAAAATAAATATCATAAAATGTATATTTAAATACGGATAATTTAAAATATAAAATTCATAAAATATATTCATGGGTTGTATGTACACCACAAAAAAACTATTGAGTGGGGAATAAGGCATGTTTCTCCTTAAAATAAATAGATTGATGAAATTACCTTACCTCATGATCAACTTAATTAAAACGTGTTTAAAAATACTCTATAATAAAAATAATTTTACTATTAATCTATAGAATAATAATATTATTATGTATTATACCATATCATTTTTACGTAAGATATTATATTACATATTTACTATTAACAAGATGTTTATGATACATTTTAGTTGATATTTTCTTTGTTAATCATACACATTTTAATTTGTTGTTCTTTATTATCATCATTTAATTATTTCTATAATATAAAATATGATATAAATATGTAACTCATAAATATATAATTATTTATAATAATCATTAAAGATAAAATAAAAACACCATTTATGGAGACATCAGGCCGTACATACGCTTAAACTCTATTTTTTATTGACTTATTGAAAGTACAGAAGTTAAAAAAAAATTGTATAAATATGTATATATATAATATAATTAAATTATTATTATTGTAAAAACACAAAATTTCATTCATGAAAATTAAAATTGATTTAATTAAATTTATTATTATGTAATATGTTTATATAACATATGCACATCTTTGGTTTTATGTTTTTAGAATTTAAAATACCATTACAAATTGTAATCGTTGCTAATATAGCCATTGAATAGTGATCACATGATTAGTATAAATATAGGGCATTAAAAAATCCAATTTACTCATACAAAGGAAGAGATGGCCTCATCTTGTAGAATTTCTCAATACAAATCCCATTTTTCAGAGCTCGAAAAGGGGGTAGTTTTATTGTGCATTTCTCTAGAGAAAGCCTAAGTTGAGTATTAACACATTAATCTTGAGTGGAACCTCCTATGGGAGATGTGAAATTTAAATGAAATGACCACCCACGAAATGTTATCTAAACCTCCCCAAGATTTTTTCATAATCTCACACCTTACCCTTTTGTCTTATGAGGGTGTTATAAGAGTTTTTTAACAATACCCTAGCACTATGATTATGTACATTATTTTTTATTGAGAATATAGATTAATATTATATTTGTTAATTTGTAAATTGATTTTAAAACAAAAATAGTTTATTTAGTTAATATAAGATTAAGAAATCTAATTTAATGAATTAAGGGATTTTTAATTAAATAATATTTTAATGTAATATTATTACTAAAATACTTTTTATTAAATATTAAGGGTCATATAATTTTTATGACTACAATTGTAATTTTTATTATTATTTGAAACTAGTTTTTTTCAAACCCATGAATTTTCTATAACTTTCGGTTTTTATTTTAAATGATAAAAATCACATATATATAGAAAATAATATAGGATAAATAAATATTATTTTTGTAATCCGAATTTTAAAATTATCCAATGGTGAATTTTTCAAAATTATTTGTGAAAGTCATATATTTGGGTAAAAATTAAATACCGTTTAAATATATAATGTTATTTATGACAACATAATGGCCCAAGAGTGATGTAATAAAATAAAATAAACATTATTTTTTTGAATACATGTTTTTAATAAAAAATAATTTTATTTTATTTTAGTTTTATTAGTTTTATGGTGCATTAGTGGACCCTCCAAAATTTTTAAAACATTTTAAATTTAAAAATTATTTTCTTGAGAGCATGACTCACCTACGCGTAATCAAACATAATATTTTAATAATTTTGGAAATTGGACACATAAAATAATGTTTTCCACTCTATATTGGAAGAATCCATGGGAGATAACCATGGGTTGGTTTGTGGTTTTGATTATCTTAATGTGTTGTGTCAAAAACATAAAAAATTACGAACTCCCTCTTGTTTTCTTATATTAAACAACCAACACTTTCACTTATCCTCACTAAAAACCCTTAGGGTACGTCCATACCCTACCCTCCTCTCTCTAAAATAAATCAATGGTTCTCCAAGATCCCATTGAGGCTCTAACAAGCCCCTCCCAAGCGACTAAGATCACACTTCCATGTATGGGAATTCATCCTTTCTCATTTTTATCAAAATTTCATTATGTTGTTATAACCATTTAATTTCAATCAAGAATATTGGGGTTTGATTTTGAACCTCCCCCGTACATCCCTCTTTATTTTTCAATGATTATAGACCCCTATATCTCTCATTAATGCCTCTCGTGTACACATGTTACCATGCTAAAATTCCTTAAGGGATTTCTCATTCCACATTTACATTCTATCAATTATTTTATATTATGCATATAAATTCCTGAATGTATATTGGGAAATGTATCCATATGAACTATTTTTATCCCTTTCATGTACATGTGAATATACACCCCTATCTCTCTCATCAACTACTTTAATTTTTTCTAATGTCACACTGTTATGCTATCAAAATTGCACCGTGATTTTCCAAGCCAATGTCATTATGCAGAGAATACCAAGCCCATTTCTCTATCATGGTTATTAACCTTTACACACATTTTCTTATTTATTATATAATTTTGTGTATGTATTCCACATTTATTTGTTTTGGAATAAATTATGAAGTTGAATGATTCCATTCTTTATGATCCATGTGGCACACTTATATATGAAATGAATTGATTAATAAGGTCTTTCCCTGATAGCACTCAAATGTATTGGGAAAATATTAGTATCATGATATGTCATGTGAAATGTGGGTTTACTCGTTCTAATTCAATAGAAATGATGGTTCACTCATGTTCCATGGGCAATGAGCCTTGGCTCATGATAAAATCATATTAAATGTTGTTTCCACAATTCCATTTTATGATAATCATGATATAAAATTCCATTATGTTCATGTTTCTCTTTTGCTCCATTGGAATGATTATTTATTAACACATCCTGTATTCTTCTTTTTATTACTTGTTTTCTATTGTTTTGGGATTTATATATCAACCTTTTCTTATGCATGTATCATGTTATCCTTTGCAATGCTAAGTACGATTGTATGTGTGTAGTCATGTAAAAGATGTTTAAAATAAATATGTGTGTTTCATGTTTTAAGTTGTTATGTAATGTTCCTAAGCACAAAATACAGTAGGACTCTTGATCTTCTATGTTGTATCAATTGAAGATTTTATATAATAAAATATGTTTAAATGTGAAAGAATGAGCAGTGTTGTTATAGTTTGTATCAGATGACGAGTTTATTTATTTTTGGGATTAGGATTAATAAAACCTAGTGACAGCCTTAGGGATTAGAATATGTATAATAAAATCTTCCCTAAATCATGGTGATTAATTACTAAGTTGTATATCATGAAAATACATCCATGTCTAGATATGAGCATTTAGAGGTGCCTCTAGAAAAGATATATCTATGGGTAAAATCCAAAAACACTACATTGATATTGACATGAATGGGAACAGGGGAACAACAATGGGCCTTGATTCAGTCTTAGTTAAGAATCTCCCAGAAGATATTCTTTCATAAATTCACAATATTAGTATCAACCATTTTTAAGGGAATTAAAAAATGCCACTAAAAATATATGATGGGAAGTAGATCATGGATAACATAGACTACAGCCTATAAATTCATATGTTTTTGAAATTAAAGTAATTTATAATTCATCCATTTTTGGCATTGGATTACCCATTATATGTTTCCCCTAGATTTCCTTTTATTCCAGAAAATGGTTGGTAATAAGAGGAATATGGCTACAAATTGATGTGATGATCAATGTGATGACTGTTCTAATGAGATGCCAAATCCGATGGGAGCAGGAATCATTGACCTTGTAATTATACTCTGTTAGATAGCTCATGTTTTGAATTGAAACATGGGTAAAGAGGAACATTCAAACCTAACTAAGAAATAACAAGTCACAATCGAGGGCTTCAGGAGACGAATGCCTCATTCTTTTAATTGATCCTTTGATCCCTACATTTCTGAGATATGGATCAAATCCATTGAATATATATTCTCTATACTTCAATGTTCTGAACAAGAGATGGAACTTCTGGAAGCATATCGTATGGAGGTTGAAGTTGATAAATATTGGAAATCAATAAAAATTATGAAGCCGGAGGTGGAGATCGAGGCATTTTAATGGAAGGATTTCTAGTAAATGTTTTTCGATAAGTATTTTCCACACACTCTTTGAGATAAGATAGAAATGTTCTACCTTGACCACAATCAAAAAAATGATGAAGCCATCGGAGCTTTTGAGGCTAACAACAAAATGCATGAACTATATGCCTATGCCTTTTTCATTGCCACTGAATGCACGGTTGACCACATCTTTCATGGGATAAAACCTAGCCAATGGAATACGCTAGTGACCTGTGACTTTGAGAGCTATAAGGAAATTTTCCGATGTGATCCCAAGTTAGAAATGTAGATCATAAAATTTCATATGTTTTATTGGGATAAAAAGTGTAAGGTGGAATTTAATTATGGTCTTCAAATGGATAAATCAAAAAGTACTAAGAAAATCATGTACACCATATGCCAAAGGTGTATAATGAATCACCCTATAAATTTCCTGAAGGGGATAAAGAAATTCATTATGTACTGAAGAGATGGGATCCAAGCCATTAAATGCCAACAAGAAATATATACAGCTGCGATCGGGGAGAGGAAAAATCCTTTGGACCCACAATATATTGTTTATTTCATCTACAGTAATGAACCAGGGCACTTTACAATCCAGTGCCCTATGATTAGGGTTTTCGGAGGAAACCAACATCCTCCAATGCAGCAAGGGAATGATTTTTCCATCAATACTGCCGAAGTGAACCCTGGAAATGATGTGGTGAAAAGTACGCTATTTATTCATTCTATAATAGAGAATATACTTTTTGACTATGGTTCTATGCATTATTTTATATCCTGAATGTTTATTAGAACAATCCTAATACCCCCACAAATCATGAAATTAAATATTTTAGTGGGAATGGAAAATGGGGAAATCATTGAAACCCATGATTATGAATCCTCCCCTATCTCAATTTGGGGATTGAACATCCTATAGAACCTTTTCATACTTCCAATGGTGGAATTTGAGGAAATTAATGGAATTGATTGGATTACCCAATATAGACAAAAATAAAATTTCTGTGATAAAGAAATCACTCGCCCTATGGTAAATCAACCCACAATTATGTACAAGTGAAACGAGAATGATGAAACTTATAAAACACCATCATGTTAGGAGTGGATATTACTACCCTATAAGAATTTATATCTTCCCCAAATGATCAAGTCTAAGGAATCAAACATCCTTAGAGACATGCCTATTGTATGGGATTTCACTGACGTGTTTCCTATGGAATTGCCTGGTCTTCCACCTAGAAGATATGTCGAATTAGGAATTAATATTATACCTGGGGCATTGCCAATATCCAATAATCTATATATAATAGATGTTGTGGATCTTGGGTAACAGAAAAAACAACTACAAGAAAATCTTGATATAGGGTTTATACACCCATGTTCTCCACCATGGTGTGCGCTAGTCTTCTTTATCCAGAATAAGTATGGGTATATGTGCCATTGAATTGATTATCTACAGCTCAACAAAGTCACGATAATGATCAAGTATCCTCTACCAAAAATTGATGACTTGTTTGATTTTCCATATGGAACACAATAGTTCTCCACAGTGGATCTGTGTTCAGGATATTATCAAGTGAGGGTGAAGAAGGAGGATACTCCTAATTTAGTTGTTTGTACAAGATATGGGAACTATGAATTAATAGAAATTCCTTTAATACTCACTAATTCTTTATATATCTTCATATACTAGATGAATAGAGTCTTGATAGATTACCTCAACAAATTTTTTTATTCATTATTGATGGTATTCTAATATAGTCAAAAATAATGGAGGTTCATGGGGAGAATCTAAAATCAATACTAGAGTCATTGGGAATGGATAATATCTATGGAAAGTACCAAAAGTTTGAGTTCTAGTTGAAGGAGGTATCATTCTTGTGTCATATCATCACCATAAATGGGATATCTCTAAACCCCTCTAAGACAGATGCAATTGATTTATGGACTAGGCCAACATCTGTAATAAATATCTGTAGATTCTTGGGGTTAGTAGGATATTATCACAGATTTGTGAGGAATTTCTCATAATTCTCCAACCCCATTACTAAGTTAAATCGGAAGAGAGTAATGTTTTCATGGATTGATGAATGTGATGATAGATTCAAGGAGATGAAAAGAAAGCTTATCACTACACTCCTACACACACTAAACACATGTGGATAACATTTTGTGGTATTCAGTGATTCTTAGAAGACATGAATGGGTTATGTGTCGATGACAAATGACAAAGTCATTGTCCTTGCTTCACGGAAATTGAATGTTGATGAAAAAAACAATCAAACACGTGATATGGAGTTGGCTGCAATGGTTTTCTCTTTGAATATTTGATGGAATTAAATCATTGAGGAGAAGTGTGAAATATATATGAATCACAAAATAATCAACTACATATAGACATAGAAACAGATGAATGTTCTCAAAAATATATGGGCAGAGATGATCAAATATTATGACTGCTCAATCAATTACCACCCTAGGAAAGAGAAAAATGTGGAAGATTCTCTATGTAGAAAGGAACCATCAATTCTATCATGGGTGAGAATTGAAAATGGTCAAATATTTAGAGAATTTATGAATATAGACATGGGAATAATAAAGAGGTGAACATCATCAATCCTTTCACAGCTGAAAACTAAACCATCTCTTATGGAAAGGTTAGTGGATGATTAAAATGACAGTGTGTGAATTCAAAAGAATGTGGAAACTACCGAAAAAGGGAAATACTAAGAGTTCAACGTTAATGAAGAAAGAATTATGAGTTTTGGAACAAGAAAATGTGTTCTATCAATGCCAGAGTTAAATAATGAACTTTAGGATGATTCACCTAGTTCAAATTTCTCCATCCGGTTGAGAAACTAAATGACTTATCGAGATATCAAATTACACCCTTGGTGGGATAACACGACGAAGGAGATTGATGAGTATACATATGTTCCCAATATGTCAGCAAGTGAATGATAAGAGGAAGATGTCTAAGTGGATGATGCAACCATTACCCATACAATCATGGAAATGTGAGAACATCACCAATGACATTTTCACTATACTTTCGAATAAATCCAAAAGAAATAATTCTATCTGGGTTATTGTGGATCATCTAACAAAGAATAGAAACTTATTTTCAATTCGAGAGGATTTCTAGTCAGATCAACTAGAATGGATATATATCACTGAAATTATAAGGATACATAGAGTACCAATATTTATTGTATCTGGTCGTGATCCATGATTCACTACTATGTTCTGGAATAGGCTTCAACATGCTCGGAAAACTGATCTAAACGTTAGTATGGATTATCATCCTAAATCTAATGGCGAATCTAAGCGTACTATCCAAACACATGTGGACGTGTTGAGATCATGATCAATATACTTCAAAGGATGATGGGAACAACATCTTCTTCTGTTTGAGTTCTCTTATAATAACAGTTTCCACTCTTGTATCCATATGGATCCTTAAAAAGCCTTGTACGGGAAGAGGGGTAAAAAATTGGCATGTTGTAATGATGTTGGGGAAGAAAACAACAAGGTCTAGAAATGGTAAATGAAATTTTAGAGAAGGTTAAGACTATCAAACAATACATTACAGCTATTTAGAGTCATCAAAAGTTCTTTGATGATAATCGTTGTGGAGTCCTCGATTTTGATGTCAGAGAAATTGTATACCTCCACATATAACTAGGGACGAAAGTTATAATATTTGGGATGAAGATAATGATTAGTCCAAGTAAGATTGGTCTTTTTAGATCCTTGATCGAATTTGAGTAGTGACCAATCAACTACCACTCCCACCTAACCCATCTCAATCCCATGATGTGTTCCATGTGTCACAGTTGAAGAATTATATACCTAAAACATTACATGAACTCAATAATTTTCTAGTACCATTTTATAATGACATATCTTATATATAGAAGCTAATGTTGATCTTAGATCGTTAGGGAATAGTTATACAAAAGAAGACGCTTCCCCTCGTCATAGTGATGTGGAGAAACCACAATTTTAAAGAAGCAATATGGGAGTTAGGGGAAGTATTGAAGAAGAGTTACCCATGTCTGTTAAGTGTGTTAAAAGGAATCTTATAGTGAGAAATTTCATGGGGGGGATATTGTAATGACAGAAATTTCTATTAATAAAAATTACTCTATATCAACATAAGTTTGTTATTATATAAGATGGTTATATAACATATGAACTTACTTGGTTTTATGTTTTTGGATTTTAATATACTTTTATGAGTTGTGACCATTGATAATTTAGTCGTTTTATAGTGATCACATGATTAGTATAAATATATGGCTTTAACGAATTCAATTTACTCAGAAAAATGAAGTGATGGCCTCATCCAGTTGAATTGGTATATTCAAATCCCATTTATCATATCTTGGAAAGGAGGTAGTGTCATTGGGATTTTCTATTGACCAATCCCAAGCTAATTTTTAACAGATTAATCTTGAGTGGAACTGCCTATGAAAGAAGTGGAAGTTAACGGAGATTTCCATCTGAGCAATTTTATCTGAGCCTCTCAAAGAGTCTGTCACCATCACACACCTTAGCCTTCAATCTTTTGTAGGTATTATATGAGGTTATTTAATAATACCCTTGATCTATTATTGTGCACATTTTTTTATAGATAATATACATTTTTCTAACTTTTTAAATATTTTTTAATGAAAAATAGCATTTTTAGTGAATATTCAATTAAGAGATATATTTTTATGAATTCATATAATTCTGAAATAAATAATATTTTAATAAAATTTTATTACAAAATTACTTATTATTAAATATATACAATCATATCATTTTTATGAATACAATTTTAATTTTTATTATGTTTTGAAACTTCTTTTTGTCAAAATCCTCGATTTTTTTATAAATGTGACTTTTTTATTTTAAAAGTAAAATATCACATAGTTAAATTTTTTTTAAATAAAATGAAAAATATTTTTTTAATCAGGATGTCAAAATTATCCAACATTTAATTTTTCATATTGTTCCGAAAAAGTTGAATTTTCAGCAAAAATTAAATACCGCTTAAATAAATAATGTGTTTTATGACATCATAATAACCCACTAGAGATGTAATAAAATAATATAAACATGATTTTCGTCCAATATATGTTATAAATTTAAAATTATCAAATTTCAGATTTGTTTTATTAATTTTATGGTTCCTTGGTGGACCATCCAAGACTTAATAAACATTTTAACTTTTAAAATGATTTTCTTGAGAGTGCGACTTACCTCCACATATGCAAGCCTAAAATTTTAATATTTTAAGTCATTGGAAATGTAAATTAACGTTTTACACTTCCCTTTGAATAATAGTGGGGGAAAACATGGATTGTTTTTTGGTTTTGATTATTTTAATGTGTTGTGTCCAAAACATAAATAATAATGAATTCCCTCTCTTTTCCTATATAAAACCACCCAAGATCCAACTTATCATCATTAAAAACACTTTTAGAACGTCCCCACCCTGCCCTAATCTCTCTAAAATAATTCAATGGTTCCCCAGGCTCCCATTAAGCCTCTATTAAGCCCCTCCCATTCCATCGGGTTCAGACTTCGAAGTAAGGGATTTCTCCCTTTCCCATTTTTCTCCAAATTTCATTATGTTGTTATACCATTCTAATATCAATTAAAAATGTTGGGTATGATATTGAACCTCCCACATACATCCTTAATTATGTTTCATTGATGGGAGACCACTTTATCTCTCTATAATTCAATTCTTTTACATCTCTTTCCATGCCTAAATTCCGTATGGGATTTCTCTCTCCTCATTTACAATCAAAATATTCTTTTATATTATAAATATAAATTGCATTACATGTTTTGGTACATTTATCTATAGGACTTCCATACTCTCCCTTTATTTTATATATGATGATACACAAATTTATATATCATCAACCAATTTTATGAATTCTTATGTCACGCCGTTATGCTGCCGAAATTGCACAGCGATTTTCCAAGCCAAAGTCACTGTGTAGTAAATGCCATGTCCATTACTCTATCAAGGGTATACACATTTACACACATTTACTAATTGATTATATTGTTTCATGTATTTATTCCACATTATTTTTTTTGTGGAATAAATGATGATTTTGAATGACTCAATGTTGTATGATCAATGTGTCACACTTATACATGAAATGAAATGATTATGAATAGTGCACCATTGATATCTCTCCAATGAAATTTGTAAAGAGTAGTATCGTGATTTCTAATGTTAAATGAGGGTTTAGTCATTAAAATTAAATTGAAATGAGGTTTTACTCATTCTCAATATTCAATGATCTTTAAGTCATGATAACATCTTGTAAAATGTTGTTTCCACAATTCTATGTTTTGATAATCATGATATATCATGCCTTAATGTTCATGTTTCTCCTATTCTCAATTAATATGTATATTTCCTAACATTTACTTTATCATTCTTGTTAATAATTGTTTACTAACATATTATGATTTATAAATCACCATTTTCTTATCAATGAACTTAGATTATCCCATGAAAAGCTATGTATGAAGGAATTTGTGTAGTCATGTAAAATAAGTTTTAAATAATGATGTGTATTTTATGTTTTAAGTTGTAATGTAATGTTCTTATTCACAAATGACACTAGACCTCTCATTTTCTATGTTTTATAAAGTGAATATTTTATGAAATAAAATATGATTAATTGTGAAATAAGGAATAGAGTTGTCAAAATTAATATTTAATTAATATAAAATATTAGTAAAACAATATTTAATACATCCCATGTGATGTGTGAACGAATCACATCACTCCGAGGAGTCAGTAGTACAAACGTCCATAAACGCTGTTATCATATATCCACAAAATAGAAAAAATGATAGTATATTTAATATAATTTTTCTTGAATATTTATTAGCTGATAATATACATATTAAAATATTATTTAACCATAAAAATGGTTTTATAACCTTCCATGAAGGCATTAATTGAAAAATAAAACAAATTATTCATAGAGGCGATTAACATGCATAATATGGGTAATAATTTTGATTCAATAAATATAATTAAATGAGAAATGATATTTTGAGGATAAATTATATTATAAAAATAAAAATACCATATATTCATGATTATGTAGTTATCATACTTTTATAGTTAATGGTGGTGATGGGAAAGTCGAAAAAAAAGATATTAAAAGAGGTAGTTTGGGAAAATCACCACTTGAATATCATATATTTGAGAAATCATTAAGTCCCATGTTTTCAAAATTTTGGTGAGAACATAAGTAAATGGATACAAAGATAGTGAGGATTAATGTTTGGATAGAGGTTTTAGGAGTTAAAAGTCTATGTGGGTCCAAATGGGGTGGTATTTATACATTCGGTGAGGTTGGATTAAGTGATTAAATAATTATTATTTTACATTTTAAGAAAACAATTTTCTGGTGGAATTAAATTAAAAAACGTTGTATATAAATTAATATTTTGGATGATATTTAGGGACCAACCATACCTCAAAATACATTTAAATGTTATATTATTTATGTATTTTATGCATTTTTTCCTTTTAACATTAAAATGTTTCTTTTTTATATATAACTTGCTAAATCAATTTTTAACAAAGGAATATCTTTTATACCTAAAAATAAAATTTAAATTAAATATTATTTTGGTCATTTTTATTACATATATATATTAAATTACACAAAATTTAATTAAAATATTTTGAATAAATATATTTTTAAAGAATCACGCAAACACAATGATAATGATGGTTTTCATAGTGAAACATTCAAAAGATTAAAATGTATATATATATATATATTTTCAAGGTAAAATATATTAAAATTATTTAATTTGGTTCAATTTATTCTTAATTTATGCAATAATACTTTAAAACTAATTGTAAATATAATTTAATTGTATTAATATTATAGATGAAAATGCATTTTGACCTAAAATTCTTTATTTTTTACTATTCATCCAAAAATTATGTTTCATATAAAAATACTAATAATTATTAAATATTAAATATTTATAACCTAATTTCAATGAATAAGATTATTTTTTTCATATAAAAATGATAAATGTTTTATCATTTAGATTTAAAGTGGGTTCTCTATTCAAAGGCGGTAAAATTATCCTTTGGAAAATATAGGGTTTTATGCGTAAAATTAGGTTTGTTCTTATCTAATGACTATAAAATATATTAAAAGAATATAAAAAATATTTTATTGATTATATAATATATTATTTCAATAATATCACTCAATAATTATAAATAATTAAATTTACTAAAGAAAAATGTCTTCAGGTGAATTCAGATAAAACTATTTCGTTTCTAATAAATTTGTATTTATTTTCATTTATAATTAACTGGTAACCAATGAATTCTTATTATAAACCATATATTTTTTATGTTAGTTAGTACAATTCATAACCACTGACTAAAAATCTAGTTTATATCTTACTATGTTTTAAATATTATTGTTATTAATAATATATTAATGTTCAATACAACATGGGTTTTCATATAACACATGCTATCGAAGGTGTTCGACATTGTATGTAACAGAATAATAAAAGTGTGTTATATACTGTAATCTAAGATGGTGTTACATGTAATAAAATTATATCTTGGTGTGGTGAATTATTAAATTTTTACATATTGTTTTTCATATAATAATTTTCATATTCAGAATTTTGTGAGAAGAAAAATGTTGAAAAAATTAAATACTTTTAAAAAAATCTCTTAATAAAATGGAGTTAGATAATACCCCATTAAAATGAGTCCCCCCCCCTCAAAATTAATTTTGGGTCATTAAAGGAACAGTAATTTACAATTTCATTCATAAAAACCCAAATCATAAAAATGAATAGTAAAAAAACATTTATAAAAGAAAAATTTGAAAAATAACGGTTACCCAATGTAAGTCACAATTATGTTTATACATAAGAAAACATAGGTGAAGATTTATGAACGGAGGAAATGTGTCAATAATCATAGATATTGATAATGATCACTAATCACTAGAAATTTGGTGATCCAAATAATGATAACAATCAAAAACACAAAAACTAAATATGTATGAAATATTTTATTAATATAATAAAAAACGTTGATAATAGGAAAACCTTTTATATCAATATCCCTTTACTTAATGATGATGATATTTCAAGAGAAGATATACTTGGTTCCCAAAAAACCACTCTATTTTTTTCTTTGATCAATTTCCACAATATCTCATACCCCATTAAAGAAAGATGAATTTCTCATTAGAAGATCATGAGATCCAAAAACAGAATGATAGGTTATTCGATATATCTTTATCACAACAAAAATGTTAGTAGAATTTATCAAATATGAATAAATCCTCAAATTTAGAGATAATACTTTAATATTCAAAAAATCATCCAATGATTAACAAAAACCTTTCCAGAAATGGTTAACCATATAATCCTTTTTAAATAATAAAATCCAAAAAATTATAATGATGTGTACTAAATCAGCATAACATTAATCTCCCATATATGATAGGGTATCTCTTGATTGTCGTTTTCCAAACCTATGAATACCTACATCGTATATTCAATTTTTTAATGGTAATAACATGAATTATAATTCATAATTATTGAAAACAATATTGTTTTATTATTTGAATGTTAATTTAATAAATTCCATATGGGGACGTGTTGATAGCATGATCAATGTACTTTAAAGGAGGATGAGAACAATATCTTCTTCTGATTGAGTTCTCTTTTATTATAACAGTTTCCACTCTTGTATCCAAATGGCTTCTTAAAAAGCCATGTATGGGAAGAGGGGTAGAAAATTGGCATGTTGTGATGATGTTGGGGAAAGAAAACATCAAGGTCCAGAAATGTTCAAAAAAAAATTAGAGAATGTTAAGACTATCCAACAATTCATTAATGCTATTTAGAGTCATGAAAAGTGCTTTGATGATAATAATAGAGGAGTCCTAGATTTTGATGTCGGATAAATTATATTCCTACACATATCACTGGGGAATATAGTTATAATATTTGGGATGAAGGTAAGGATTAGTCCAAGGTACATCGGTCTTTTTAGATCCTTGATCGAATTTGAGTAGTGACCAATCAACTAGCACTCCCACCTAACCAATCTCAATACCATGATGTATTCCATGTGTCACTATTGAGGAAGTATATAACTAAAACATTACATGAACTCAATCATTTTCTAGTACCATTTTAAAATGACATATCTTATGAATAGAAGCTAATGCTGATCTTAGATCATTGGGAAAAAGTTCTAAAAAATACGACAGTTCCCCTCTTCATAGTGTTGTGGAGAAACCAAAAGTTTAAAGAAGCAATGTGGGAGTTAGAGGGTGTGTTGAACAATAGTTACCCAAGCATGATAAGTGTGGTAAAAGGAATCTTATAGTGAGAAATTTCTTGGGGGGGGGTATTATAATGACCCAATATTTTATTAATAAAAATTACTCTTTATCAAAATAAGTTTTTTATTATATAAGATGGTTATATAACATATGAACTTACTTGGTTTTATGTTTTTGGATTTTAATATACAGTTATGAATCGTGAACATTGCTAATATAGTCGTTTTATAGTGATCACATGATTAGTATAAATATAGGGCTTTAACAAATCAAATTTACTTAGAAAAATGTAGTGATGGAATCATCCTGTTGAATTTGTATATAAAAATCCCATTTCTCATAGCTTGGAATGGAGGTAGTGTCATTGATATTTTCTCTTGACCAATCCCAAGCTGATTTTTAAAACATTAATCTTGAGTGGAGCTGCATACAGAAGAAGTGGAAGTTAATGGAGATTGCCATCTGAGCAATTTAATCTGAGCCTCCCAAACAGTCTATCACCATCGCACACCTTAGCCTTCAATCTTATGTAGGTGTTATATGGGGTTATTTAACAATACCCTAGATCTATTATTGTGCACATTATTTTTGTATAGATAATATACATTAATTTTTTTTATTTTTACTTTCTAAATATTTTTTAATTAAAAATAACTTTTTTAGTTAATATTCAATTAAGAGATATATTTTGATGAATTAATATAATTTTAAATTAAATAATATTATAATTAAATTTTATTACTAAATTACTTATTATTAAATAGAAACAATCATAACATTTTTATAAATACAATTTTAATTTTTATTATGGTTTGAAAGTTGTTTTTGTCAAAATCCTAGAATTTTTGATAAATGTCAGTTTTTTATTTTAAAAGTAAAATTTCACATATTTAGAAATTTTTTAAATAAAATTAATAATATTTTTGTAATCAGGATGTCAAAATTATCCAACATGGAAGTTTTCATAATTTTCCGAGAAAGTCAAATTTATCAGTAAAAATTAAATACTGTTTAAATAAATTAGGTGTTTTATGACATCATAATGACCCACAAGAGATGTAATAAAATAATATAAACATGATTTTCGTCCAATATATGTTATAAATTTATAATAATATGATATTAGATTTGTTTTATTAATTTTATGGTTCATGGATGGACCATCCAGGACTTAATAATCATTTTATTTTTTTAAAATGATTTTCTTGAGAGTGTGACTTACCTCCACATATGCAAGCCTAAAATATTAATATTTTACGTCATTTTAAATATAAAAATATTTATTTCCACTTCCCTTTGAAAAATAGAGGGTGAAAAAAATGGATTGTTTTTTGGTTTTGATTATTTTAATGTGTTGTGTCCAAAACCGAAATAATAATGAATTCTCTCTCTTTTCCTATATAAACCCACCGAAGCTCAAACTTATTATCATTAAAAACCCTTTTAGCACGTCCCCACCATGCCCTAATTTCTCTAGAATTATTCAATGGTTCCCCAGGCTCCCATTAAACCTCTATCAAGCCCCTCCCAATCCATCGGGTTCACACTTCCAAGTAAGGGATTTCTCCATTTCTCATTTTTCTCTAAATTTCATTATGTTGTTATACCATTTTTATTTCAATTAAAAATATTGGGTATGATTTTTAACCTCCCCCATTCTTCCTTAATTTTGTTTCAATTATGGGAGACCCCTTTATCTCTTTATAATTCCATCCTTTTACACCTGTTTCCATGCCTAAATTCTGTAAGGGATTTCTCTCTCCTCATTTACATTCAAAATATTCTTTTGTATTATGCATCTAAATTGCATTAAATGTTTTGGTCCATTTATCTATAGGACTTCCTTACTCTCCCTTTATTTTAAATATGATTATACACAACTTTATATATCATCAACCATTTTTATGAATTCTTATGTCATGTCGTTATGCTGCCGAAATTGCACTACGATTTTGCAAGCCAAAGTCATTGTGTAGTAAATGCCATGTCCATTACTCTATCAAGGGTATTCACATTTACACACATTTACTAATTGATTATAAAGTTTCATGTATGTATTCCACATTATTTTTTTGTGGAATAAATTATGATGTTTAATGACTCAATGTTGAATGATCAATTTGTCACACTTATACATGAAATGAAATGATTATGAATGGTGCACCATTGATTGCTCTCCAATGAACTGGGTAAAGAGTAGTATAATGATTTCTAATGTTCAATGAGGGTTTAGTAAATCTAATTCAACTGAAATGAGGTTTTACTCATGCTAAATATTCATTGATCTTTAATTCATGCTAACATCTTGTAAAATGTTGTTTCCACATTTCCATGTTTTGATAATCATGATATATCATGCCTTTATGTTCATGTTTCTCTTATACACAGTTAATATGCATATTTCCTAACATTTACTTTATCATTAATGTTATTCTTTGTTTACTAACATATTTTGATTTATAACTCACAATTTTCTTATCAATTTACTTAGGTTATCCCATGAAATTCTATGTACGAAGGAATTTGTGTAGTCATGTAAAATATGTTTTAAATAAAGATGTGTATTCTATGTTTTAGGTTGTTATGTAATGTTCTTATTAACAAATGATAGTAGACCTCTCTTTTTACTATTTTTTATCAAGTAAATATTTTATGAAATAAAATATGATTAATTGTGAAATAAGGAGTAGGGTTGTCATAAATAATATTTCATTAATATAAAATATTTTTAGTAGAACAATCTCTAATACATTCCATGTGATGTGTGAACGAATCAAATCACTCCGAGGAGTCGGTATTACACACGTCTATAAACGAAGTTATCATATATCCACAAAATAGAAATAATGATGGTATATATAATATAATATTTCCTGAATATTTAGTAGGTGATAATATACATATTAAAATATTATTGAAAAATAAATATGGTTTTATAACCATCCATAAAGTAATTAATTGAAAAAAAAAATTATTCACAGATGCGATTAACATGCATAACATGGGTAATAATTTTGATTAAATAAATAAGATTAAATGAGAAATGATATTTTGAGGATAAATTATATTATAAAAATAACACTACCATATATTCACGATTCGGTTGTTATCATACCTTTATAGATAATGGTGGTGATGAGAAAGTAGAAAAAGAAAAGATATTAAAAGAGGTAGTTTGGGAAAATCACCTCTTGAATATCATATATTTGAGAAATCATTGAGTCCCATGGTTTGAAAATTTTGGTGTGAACATAAGAAATTTGATATGATGATAGTGTGGATTAATGTTTGGATAGAGGTTTTAGTAGTCAAAATTCTATGTGGTTAAAAATGGGGTGGTATTTATACATTAGGCGATATTGGATTAAGTGATTAAATAATTAATATTTTAAATTTAAAGAAAACCATTTTGTGGTGGAATAAAAAAAAAAATTGTATAGAAACTAATATTTTGGATGATATTTAGGGACGAACCATACCTCAAAATACATTTAAATGTTATATTAATTATGTATTTTAAGCATTTTTTCCTTTTAACTTTAAAATGTTTCTTTTTTATATATAACATTTTAAATCAATTTTTAACAAAGGAATATCTTTTATACCTAAAAATAAAATTTAAATTCAATATTATTTGGTCATTTTTATTAAATATATAGATTAAATTACACCAAAATTAATTAAAATATTTTGAATAATTATATTTTAAATTAATCACGCAGACACAATGATAATGTAGGTTTTCATAGTAAAACATTCAAAAGATTAAAATGTTTATATATATATATTCAAGGTAAAATATATTAAAATTATTTAATTTGGTTCAATTTATGCTTAATTTATGTAATAATACATTAAAACTAATTTGAAATATAATTTAATTGTATTAATAATATAGATGAAAATTCATTTTTGACTTAAAATGATATGTTTATTACTATCCATCCAATCATTTTGTTTCATAAAAAAAATACTAAAAATTATTAAAAATTAAATATTTATATCCTAATTTCAATGAATAAGAATATTTTTTTCATATAAAAATGATAAATGTTTTATAATTTAGATTTAAAGTGGGTTCTACATTCAAAGGCGGTAAAATTATCCTTTTGAAAAATATAGGGTTTTATGCGTAAAATTAGGTTTGTTCTTATCTTATGACTATAAATTATATTAAAAGAATATAAAAAATATTTTATTGAATATATAATATATTATTTCACTAATATCACTCAAAAATTACAATTAACTTAATTTACTAAGACCAAATATCTTTGGGTGCATTCTAATAAAACTATTTCCTTTCTAATAAATTGGTATTTATTTTCATTTATAAATAACTGGTCACTAATGAATTCTTATTATAAACCATAAATATTTTATGTTAGTTAGTACAATTCATAACCACTTGCTAAAAAACTAGTATATATATATTACTAAGTTTTAAATATTATTGATATTAATAATATATTAATGTTCAATAAAACATGGGTTTTCATATAACACATGCTATCAAAGTCGCTCGACATTGTATGTAACAGAAGAAAAAAAAGTGTTTTATATATTATAAGCAAAGTTTGTGTTACATGTAATAAAAATATATCTTGGTGTGGTGAATTATTAAAATTTTACATATTTGTTTTCATATAATAATTGTCATATTCAAAATTTTTTGAAATGAAAAATATTGAAAAAATTAAATACCTCAAAAAAATCTCTTATTATTATGGAGTTAGATTATACCCCATTAAAATGAGTTCCCCCACCCCTCAAAATTCATTTTGGGTTATTAAAGGAACAGTAATTTACAATTTCATTCATAAAAACCCACATCATAAAAATGATTAGTAAAAAAACTTTTATAAAGGATAATTTGGAAAATAACGGTTACCCAAAGTAAGTCATAATTATTTTTATAGATAAGAAAAATAGTTGAAGATTTTGTAATGGAGGAAATGTGTAAATAATCATAGATATTGATAATGATCACTAATAACTAGAAATTTGGTGATCCATATAATGATAACAATAAAAAACCCAAAAACTAAATAAGTATGAAATATTTTATTAATATAATAAAAAACGTTGATAATAGGACAACCTTTTATATCAATATACCTATACTTAATGATGATGAATTTTAAAGAGACAATATACTTACTTGGTTCCCAAAAAAACACTCGATTTTTTTCTTTGATTGATTTCCACATTATCTCTTACCCCATGAAAGAAAGATGAATTTATCATTAGATGATCATGAGATCCAAAAACAGAATGATAGGTCATTCGATATATCTTTATCAAAATAAAAATGATAGTAGAAGTTATCAAATATGAATAAATCCTAAAATTTAGAGAAAATTATTTAATATTTAAAAAATCATTCCATGCTTAACATAACCATTCCATAAATGTTTAACCATATAATCATTTTTAAATAATAAAATCAAAAAAATTATAATGAAGTGTACTAAATCTGCAAAAAATTAATCTCCCATATATGATATAGTATCTCTCGATTTTCGTTTTCTAATCCTATGAATACATACATCGTATATTCAATTTTTTCATGGTAATAACATTAATTATAATTCATAATTATTGTATACCAGATTGTTTCATTATTTGAATGTTAATTTTATATATTCCATATGTCCCAAACGGTTTTAAATTCATCCATGATAGCATAACATACTTTTCAAAAAATTCATAAGTAACCATTATCATCCAATTTTCTTATTCACATCAAACATAGATTAATCCATACATAATTATAATAACCTAACTTATATATTGAGGGTTATGTTCCCTTAGCCAAAATGTCACATTTCGATTAAATCACCTTTCGAGTTTATTAGAGAAATTCAACATAAACATGTAAATCACGAGTTAATTCCCCAAACAAAAGAATTATTTTATATTTAATCATTCATATAACATAATTATTTAATAAAAATACATAACCATGATTATTATTTCCCTTCATCCATAAGATATTACAAATGATACCTCATCATATTACATAATACATCATTCCTTTAAAAATTCATCTTTTGTCCCATCATCATTAGAAATATAACAATTAATTATACCATTATTCTGATTCTCTTCAAGAGAATTCCCCTTAGGAAATTTATTTTCATAATGGCCATTTATTCCACATATAGTTAATTTTACCATTAATGATTACTTAGGGAGGCCTATATTCTCATCCATTTTATTTTCCAAACCCTTCATCATTCCTTTTCAGTTTCTATCTTCGTGTCCTTATTTTTCAATGTCAAAACACCTTATTTTTCCTCAAGACATTAACAAAACATATTATTTCCACATTAATCACACAAAGGAAACCTAATATTCTTTACTCCATTGTCTCTATTACGATACACTTAGCAAAATCCTTAATTATCATCCTTGGTGATTCTGAGAGTTGGTTAAGGTACACATTGTTGATCATTTTTCCTTTAAAACTGATTAGGCATGATCAAAACATCATTGCCGATAGTGATCATTACATTTTAATAATAATAAATAGATTATATATCATAACCAATGTAAATTATGTTTATTCTAGTTCCCTCCATAACTGAAACGAGGAATAATAGTGTGCGAAGCATTTAAAAAATAGAAAACCACATTATCCTTGAAAATTACATAGTGGATGTATAAATCATGATAAAAACATTTATATATCTTAAACCTTAGTCTTATCCTTAAACACATTCATATATATTACATTCAAAATATCACTAGGTATCATAGTATTTTTTCACATCATATTTTACATAGGTTGACTAAAACCTCAATCTGATACCAACTACAACGAACCATGAAAACATTTATGGAAATTACATCACATTTGAGGAATTGATAATACATTGAACAAAACAAAAACTCCAAAATATTGTATTATTTTAGTGCCTTTTGAATATTGGATTAAAAAATTATATAATGGAGGATTATCTCTATTTTTTTCTATAAGGATCATTCCATTAATTAATCCTTCATAAAACCATTAGTTAAAATTGGAGGGAAACACGAAATGGGGTGAGCTCAGATGCATAGTAAGTGAAAAGGAGACAAATATGTATAAACATGAGCATTACATTAGAATATCACACCCTATATATCAATCACCATAAACATGAATCATAAAATAACCCATGGAAATTTATAAAACATGAATCATTGTGAAATAAATAAAGTAATCTATTTAAGCATAAAAAATGCATAATACCTTGAATTTGTGTAAAAAATAAAACTTTAAAATCATATTTATATGCTACCAACCATTACATTAAAATCATGTTATTCTTGGGATTATTTTCATTGTATGATCAATGTGATTGAGATGACCTTATATATACCCTATTGTTTTAGGTTTGGGATGTCCACTAGTGTACCCAAATATTTCGGTCATCGAATATCCAAATGTGTACCTTATTGTTTTGGGCTTGTTATTTACACCCATTTACCGTTCTGTTTCATGGTTTGGATACCCTCCCATGTACCCTATTCAGCTTTTAAAATATTTATCATTAACCAATATATTGTAGGGAGTTATATTTCACACCCATTACATAGTTATGTCACACATATGTGTTCAATAAGATTGTAAATAATATAACATATCATAACCCATGAAAGAAAATGGGTTTTATTAACATCAGAAAATTATAGCATAACTCACAAAAAAGCAATGGATTTCCTAAATATAATTCAATCATTAACATTTCAATTCCTATAAGGAATAATAATGTCAACATTAAACCATCTAAAATTGAAGTAACATCAAATAATATTATCATAAATGGAAAATAATTTTGACAGAACTCTTGAAAATAATTAATGGGGAAAATAATCTTTCTATCATGATTTTTTTGTAGATTGAATTCCATGAAATTTTAAAACAAAATATTTACATTAAAATTATACTTGAAATAATTTAATGAATGATTCATGGCATTATGGAATCATGAATGTTTAAAAATCTATTCATGTCATAATTGTAAAAAAAAGCATTATTCTCATACTATTTCTAGAAAACTAAAAATATAACTCGTTTGGAAAAATAAAAAAGGTTCATTTCAATCCATTTTCTAAAAACATATACATTAGTAAAAAAAATATTAATTTTTTATAAGATTAATAAAAATCCTCTGGAAAACAAATTTACGAAACATGGACATCGATGATAAAAGAACACTAGTAAATACTTAAATATTAAAAATCTAAAAAGGTAATTATATATTGAAATTAACCGTTATTCTTTTAAAACTACTTAGAAATGTTATATTGGAATATCATAAAAATAATTTAACAAAAAACAATTCATTGTAATCTTTCTTCATTAAAAGTATCCTAAGAGATCATTATAAACATTTCTTGTCGAAAATAATCTTCGAACATTTAAAAGTTCTCCATACAACTTTGAAACATTTGTATGATAATGACCATGTAATAATAATATTTATAAAAAAATAAAATATTGAGAAAATAATTATATTAATAATGTAATATTTATGATTTCAGTATATACACCTTTTAAAATGACATTGGTTCATAACAAAACATTTGTCTCAAAGATGGAAAATTGAACCAAGATTACCGTAATCATTTGGTAACTTTTGAATTGTGAACCCATGAAATAGAGTTCCTCAACTAGATTTGTAAATATCAATATCATAGTGTATAAAAGTAATATAATACAATAATGGGATGTTTTTATATCACATTAAAAAAATTAATGGTTAATACAGAATGTATCTCATGAAAATAAAAAGTGAAATGAAATTCCCTTACCTCACATTCGAAATCCTTCAAAAACGATCAAAACTCTTGTATAATAAGTATAATATTATTATTCATCATTACATGAACCATATTTATATTTATTGTACAATAAATAATTTACATAATACATTATATTTCGAATTCATTATTAACTCAGTGTCTATGTTATGTTCTGGGTGATATTTTCTATATTAGTCATACGCGTTTTTACTCATTAGTCTAGATACACATGATTTAATTATTTACATAATATAAATCATGATATCAATATCTTATAAATTAAATATAAAAATATTTATAATAATCTCTAATGATAAATTAAAAAAACCATTCATGGAGACAATTGGCCATATGTACACATGAACATTATTTTTGTTCTGTTTTTATAATGACCTAATGAAATTAAATGAGTTGTATTTAAATATGTAAATATATATATAATATCATTATTGTTGTGTTAATATTTCATTCATATATGTTTTTATTACTAAAAAATAATTAATACATTCCACTTGAAGTGTGTATGAATGACATCGCTGTGAGGAAGTGATAGTCGAAACATCCCCAAACGACATTGTCATATATCGAAAAAATAGAAATCACTAATGTATGTTTCATATAAAATTTAAAACATATTAAATAGGTTATAATATAAATACTAAAATATTATTATTCATAAAAATATTTTTAATACTAGACCATGAAATCTATAATGGAAAAAAACTAAAATCATTATTCACAAATGTGATTTACCTACAAAACATGGATAATAATTTTGTTTCTCTGAATACTATTAAATGATAAATGAAATTCATATTGAAAATAACCATAAAAACATAAAAATAAAGTATATAAATGATTATTTAGTGATTATTATTTGATGGCTGAATGAGGTTATGAGAATGTCTAAAAATAAAAGAATTTATGATAGATGATTTTGGAAAATTACATCTTGAATATACCCTTATTGATATACCATTGAGGACCTTGGATTATGTATTTCGGTGAGACTATAAGAACCTGGACATGGGGAGAGTGAGGGGTAGAGGTTAGGGAATATATTTATATAGTTAAAAGGAATTTTAGGTGGAAATTAGGTGGTGATTGGTGGAATTTATACTAGAGGAGATGAGTGTTTTCATGAATAAATAATAAATATTTTATACATAAAGCCATTCATTTTTTGGTGGCATTGAATTCAAGGAATTTTGATGAAAATTTTATTTTGGCTATATAAGTTAGTTAAAAACGACAAAAAAACTATTAAATTTTGTAATTATAATGTATTTTATTTCATTATTGTTTTAACATTAACATGTTTCATTTTGTTTACCGATATCGCATTAAATAATATTTTTACCATGGAAATTATTTTTACCTAAAAATAAAATTAATATCACAACAAAATTTAGAACTCATTATTACATATAATGATTCTATATTACATCATTCAATTAATATAATTGGAAAATATATATTTAAAATTAATCCTATAGAATAAATGGAAAATGGGATTTAAATTGAAATAGTCAAAAATAAAAAAAAATTGTTTTTAGCTATTTTTAATAAAATTTTGATTACAAAAACCGAGGTTTCTATTCTTGATATATATTTAAACTAATTATAATATATAGAAAATTTGAAATATAATTTAACTATATAAATAATGTAGATGAACATGCAGTTTTGAACTGAAATGCTATTTTTTCATTATTCATCAAAAATTAACGTTTTTTGAAAAATAAAAAAATTCATCCAAAGTAAATTTTTTACCATAATTTAAAATAAGAATTATATTTTGACATAGAAAATTCAAAATGTGTTCATATTTATATTTAAAATGGTTTCTCTATTTAATGGATGTAGTATTAGGCTTTTAAAAAATAGGGTTTTATGTGTAATGAAGTCTTTGTTCATATATTATGTCAATAATATCTATTAAATAAATATAAATAATATTTCATTGAATATATAACATATATATTTCATTTATATAATTCACTAATTTTTATTAATTTAATTTATTAATTCAAAATTACTTTGTGATCATAAAAGATAAAAATATTTCCTTTGTGATCAATTCGTAAATATTTTCATTTAAAATGAATTGGTAAAAAATATATTCTTTTTATAAATCCTTTATTTTTAGAAGTTAGTTAACACTATTAATAACACCTAATTTAAAACCTATGTTATATCATAATATATATTTAGTAAAAAAAATTTATAATATATTATTTTTCGATAAATATTGGTCTTACGTGGAACACAAGCTGTCAAAAATCTAGATATTATGTGTAACAGAAGACAAATATAATATTGTGTATAATGTAAGATAACCTTGTTTGCATGTTTGTAATATAATCTTTGTGTTTCGTATAAAAATATCTGATAAACGTGTATATCATATAAAAAAATCACTATCAAGTATTGTTTGAATAAAAAATTATTGAAATGATTAAATTAATTTGAAAAACATTAATAAAATCTCATAGTGTTACATTATACCCCCTTAAATTTATTTTTCCCCAGAAATCCATTTATGTTGTTAAATGATTATTACTTGATAGTTTCATTTCTCTGATCCCACATCATAGAAACAAATTCTATTACTTTCATTTAAAAGGGAATAGTTCAAAAATAATGGTTACCCAAAGTAACTATTATCTATGTATCTACATAAATGAACATATGTTAAGATTATGGAATAGAGTAAATGAGTAAATAATGATAGAGATTGATAAATATTACTTATCAGAAGAAATTGGGTGATCTATAGAATTTTATAAATAATAAAACCATAATCTAAAGAAGCATTAAATATTTCATTGATATAATAAAAATTGATGAAAATAAGAAAGACATTTACATCACTATAGATTTTCATAATATTAAAAAAATTATGAGAATGTATACTAACATGGTTACAGAAAAACCTCACACTTTTTTGTTCTATGGTCTATTTTCTTATTATCTATTATTTTGAGAAATAATTTGTAATTTGTGAATAGTAGATCATGAGATCAAAAAAATAAATTGATATGTCTCTCCATCTATCTTAGTCACAACAAAAAGGTTAGAACAAGATATCAAATATGCATCACTTGGAAAGATAACACATTAATATCTAAAACATCATCCAATGATTAACATAAAAAATTCAATAAATTTTTAACCCTATATTCATTAAAAAGAGAAAATTTTAATACATTATAATAGTTTTCAATATATAAGCTTAACATTTATCTACTATATATCATAGTGAAACTCATGGTTGTTATATCTAGACATGTAAATACCATTATCATGTATTCTTTTTATTCATGGAAATAACATGAATTATAATACATCTTTTTTGAAAAAGTGTATCTTTCTTTATTCCAATGTTTATTTGGTATAATCGTTAAGACCCCAAATGTTGTCATCGTTGTTCATGATATCAAAACACACTTATCAAAAAATCATAAAAAAACCAGTATCCTTGATTTTACATATTCATATTCAACATATAATTATGAAAAGATCATTATATTAACATAAGGAACATATTAAGAGTTATCTTCCCAAAGTAAAAAATTCCCTTTATTGTTATATCACATTTCTCGTATATTGGAAACATTCAACATAAACCTCTAATTCATGAGTGAAAAAAATAAACTAAACAATATATGTATATTTCATCATTCATATAATAGAATTATTGAATCAAAATACATAGAAGATTTGATTATTTTAGTTCATAACTTATCCATTAAAAAGGATACCTCATACTATTACTTAATACCACTTTCCATTCACAATTCATCTATAGTCTCATCAATAGATGAAATTTAACCATTACTTGTACCACCTTGAAGATTATATTTAGGATATTTTCCTATAGGAAATTTATTTTCATAATGACCAAAAATTCCAAACTGAAATCATGTTACATTCATTGATGTATTATGGAGGCCAATATTACCACCCATTTTGTTGACTGAACCATTTATCTTTCCTTTATAGTTGCTTTCTTTGTGTCCTTTTTAATAGTCAATGCACATTATTTTTTCCTCTAGGACATTAACATATGTTATTATTTCCACATTATTATCAGAATATGAAATTATTCTTCTTTCCTCTATGGTCTCCATTACCTAAACTCTGAGAAAATTCCTTTTTTCTATTCCTTTGTGAGATTGGGAGTTGTTTACGTTATACATTTTTTATCATGTTATGTGAAACTGATTAGGAATGATCACATTATCATTCACACTAGTTATCATCCAATTTGAATTCTCATCAATAGATATCGGATCATATCCAGTATTGACATAGTTTTTTTAGGTTTCCTTAGTTGAGGAAAATAATGAATAAATATGTGAAAAACATTTAACATAATGGAAAAACATATAATCATTGAAAATTACTTATATTATGTATAAATTATTAGACATCATTTTTAATCTATGAAACCTTAGGATTATACTTAGAGACATCTCTAAAAATATAATTATAAATATCAATTGAAATATTAGAATTTTTTCACATCATAGATTCCATTGGGTGACAAAAACATTACTCTAATTCAAATAATAACAACCACATTTTTCAAACATGTAAATTACATGGGTATTATGGAATAATTAACACATTAAAAAAATATTACAATAGTCTATATTTGGTTAGATAATTTGGAAACAAGGAAGGAAAACATCTAGTATAGAGTAATATCATAAATGATTTTAACAAAGATTATTCCCTTTAATAATATTACTTAAATAAATTCCTCATATCCTGGAAAAACGAATCATAAAATAGGTGATATGAGATTTTATTTAAGGGTAAACAAAAGAGGCATGTAAGTATAAACATGAGCATAAAATTATAATATCACACTATGCATATCAAAGATCATAAAAATGAATCATGTCATAAATCATGGCAATTCATTAGTCATGAATCATTGTCAAATAAATAAAATATTCCATGAAGGGATAACATGAGAATAATACATGGAATTTATGCCCGACTCATACGAATATAAAATCATATGTCAAAGATACCTACCAAGACATTAACAACATGTTAGGATTGGGATAATTACCCTTGTACCTACCGTAGTCTTGGGATTCCCTCATAGTTACCCTCCTATTTCGTGCATTGGATTTCCACCCATGTACCCTTTTTTGGTCTTTGGATGTCCACCTATGTACCATCTTGTTTCGGGCATGGGATTTCCACCCATGTACCCTCTTGTATAATAAATTGGATTCCCTCACGTGAAACCTATTGATCTCATAAAACATTTATATTTAACCAATTAATTAGAGTGAGATATAAGTTCCACAATATCATAATTAAATCAAATATATGTGTAGCACATGAACAAAAATCAGTTATCATATTAGAATCTGTGGAATGAAATGGGTTTTTTGAGAATCTTGAAATCATAACATAACCCAAAAAAATTAAGTGGTTACATAAATATCATTCTATTGTAAACATAACCATACATATATGTAATAATAATTTAAACATTGAAACATATAAAACATAATTAACATCAATAAATGTTACCATATGTGGGAAATAATTTTTGAGAGAACTCTTGATAAAAATTATAGACAAAAATATTCTTTTTTTACATGAAATCAATTTTTTATGTTCAAATACTACATAATTTTAAATGAAATCAAATTCATTGAAAATAACCATGAATGTTTGTAAGGGAATCTTCAATTACTTAAGGCAGCACAAAATCATAAAAATACCTTCATGAAATATAGGTAAAAAAATTCTTCTCTTATATTTTCAGAAAAAATCAACAAATAACTCATTAGGAAAAAACAAAATATATATTTTAAACCATTTGATAAAAATAAATACATTTTTAAAAATCACATTAAACAATTGTAAAATGTTAATAATAATATTCAGGAAAACTATTTTAAGAAACATGTACATGGATGATAAATATACCCAAGTAAATACTTCTGTAAAAATAATCTCTGAAAGTAACGAGATTGTGAAATTAACCATTTATATTTTAAAATATATTTGAAAACATATAATAAAATATTTTATAAAAACTTTAACAAACAACATTTTTTTGTCATTTTCCTTTAAAAAGACTAAAATATGTCATTAAAAACATTTCTTGGGTATACTAATCTATAATATTTCAATGTGACCCATACCACTGCGAAATAATTGTATCATAATCCACATGAAATAATAGAATTAAATAAAACATAAAATATCATGAAAATAAGGATTTTCATGATATAACATTCCAAATGGAAGTATATACACTATATAAAAGTACATATATTCATAAATGTCTCAATGACTTTAAATTGAGACAAAACTACCATAATGATTTGGTAACTTTCGAACCATAAAACCCCATTAAATAGAGATCATTGAATAGATATATAAATCAACATAAATTAATATATAAAATTAAAAAAATAAATTCATGTTATGTGAGTACATGACACGAAATAAATGAGTTTTGAATAAGGCATGTGTCTCATTTAAAAAATATGAGATGAAATTCACATACCTCACCATTGACTTCCTTAAAAGTTGTTCAATACCCATTTATATTAAGTATAAGATTATTATTAATATATTATAGAACCATATTAATATTTATAATAACATATATTGTTTAATTAATATATTAGATTACCCATTTATTATTAACTTCGTGTCTAACTAGATTTCAGGTGATATTTTCTTTGTTAAATATACTTATTTTGAAATGATATTCATGATTTTCTAGATTTAGTTATTTTAAAAATATAAAAACTGATATAAATATGTTATATATTCAATTTTAATGTATTTATAATAATCTTTAAATACATATGATAACACTATTCGTGGAGACTTTAGGCCATACTTTTTCTTCAAAGCTATTTTAATTTTCTTTTCATATTGTGAGAAAGAATATAAATGAAATGTATGTCAGCATGTGTGTATATATATAATATAATTAAATTAGTATTCATATTTTACTCATATCAAATATATTAAAAAAACAATCCTTATTAAATTCCATTTGTAGTGTGAACGAATCGTAACACTATGAGGAGGTGGTAGTCTACACGTCTACAAATAATGTTTTCGAATTTCCATAATATGGATATAATGAAGGTATGATTAATATAATTTTTTTTATATTATGAAATAAGTTATAATATAAATATTAAAATATTTTTTACGCATAAAAATAATATTAATAAATTCCATGATTGTAGTAATGGAATAAGAACAAAACATTTATTATTGGAGGCGATTAATCGGGAAATCCTTGATGAATTTTTCATTTCTATCAATTAGTGGATATGATAAATGAAATGGATAATATATATTCAAATAGAAACATAAAATATTTTATATAAATTATTCTGTAGTTAATATGTATTGATGGATAAAGGAGGCAAAGAGAAATTATAAAAATAAAGGAAATTTAAGGAGTTACTTTGTGAAAATTACCTTTTGAATATCATCTACATAAAATAATCATAAAGAAAATGTTTTCATTAATTTGGCCATAAAAAGTGATTTTACATGGATAGGGTGAGGCGGAGATGTACTTTTAGTTATTTTAGGATATATAAGGCTTTTTTTATCAAAATATGACTGTGATGGGTGATATTTAAACATGAGGAGAGGTGAGTTTATGTTATAAAATAATGGATATTTTATATTTAAAGCCAAAAAATTGAGGTGTAATTAAATACAAATACTTTTTCTAAGAATTAAATTAGTGGATGCTATTTATAGTTGAGACACACCTCAACTAACATTTAAATATTGTAATTTTTATATATTTTATTCTATTACCCTTTTAACATTGTCAGGTTTTATTTTTTACCTTTATTGTGTTAAATATTTTTTTACCAATGTATGTTTTTATAAATAATACTAAAATTGATTATAGTATCTAATATGAACTATATGAATCAAAATATGAAATAAATTTTACATAATTAAATTCAAAAAAATTTAAAAACCAGATTTAAAATAAATCCCTTGAACACAACTAAATATTTGGGGTATTACAGTTAAATATTCTAAAGATTAAAATGTATATATATATAAATCCAATTTGAAATTTGAACATATTACCTCAATTGGTTTATTTTATTTATTATTTAATTTATTATACTATAAAAAAATTAGAAAATGTTTGTCTATATAAATAATTTTCATGATAATGTATATTTGAACTACGATGCAATATTTTTCACTATTCATCATAATATAAATTTATTCAGAAAAATTCCAAAAAAATAATCCAAAGTAAATTTCTGTACTCATTTTTGAAATAAGATTTAGATTTTTTCATATAAAAAATACAAAAGTATCAAAATTCATATTTTAAATGGATTCTCCATTAAAATGTGATTAAATTACCCTTTTGAAAAATATACAGTGTTATCCATAAAATTGGACGACTTTATATATTTTTCCTATAAACACTTTTATATGAATATTAAAAAATTTATTTAATTTATAAAATATATATGTCATTAACCTAATTTATTTATCAAAAATTAATTTTATTTAATATGATAAAATAAAATTAGAAGCATAAAAATGAAATTATTTCTTTTAAAACCAATGGGAATACATCATCATTTATGATTTATATGTAACTAATTAATTAATATTATAACAAAATTTTATTCATAAGTTAGATAATATTATTAACAAACACCAATTTAACAGTTACTTTATATCAACATTTATCTTTTATAATAATATTTTTGATAATATATTATTGTTCAATAAAACTATATGTTACATATAACACAAGCTATCAAAGGAACTCAAAATTGTATAAAACAAAAGAAAAAAACTAGGCAGTGTATAACTCAAAATAATTTAATGTTCTAGGTGGTGAAATACTATCTTTGTGTTATGTATAATGAAAATGTATCATTGAGTTTTTTATATAACAAAATCCATCTTCTGTATTATGTGAAAGGAAAAATAACAAAAATAATAAATTAATTCTAAAAAAATATTTGAAAAATTCTCAATGTGTTATAATTTATTCATGTGATCAATCTTAAAAATGTTTTGTTTGATCAAATAATTATCTTTCAATGTAGTCATAATTTATTTTTGAAAATAAATCAAATTTTCTATACTTAGGTGTATTAAAAGTTATTTACTTATTTCTTCAAATACATAATATTTTTGAACTTCACTCAAACTAACTAAATTACCTTCAAAAAAACTATATTTTTATATTTATATAATTTATAATATTGAGGTGGTATATAACCAATTAATTTCGTAATAAATTATATATATAATAAAATATAAACATGAATTAATCGAATCTATTTTCCCTATTCTTTGTGTTAAACCCTCTATTTAATTAGAAATCCTTTTATGTATCATTTCTATAAATACAATTTTATTCTATTCCATTTTTTAAAATTTAAAATTGTGATCGGGGAAACATTTATAAATTTTTGTCTATATTAACTCAAAAATCCCAAAACTTCTGTTTGAACCTTTATAGGCATAATTTTTTTATTTCTTTTACAAATTCCCCCCAAATGAAAAATTAAATAAAATTTATTTTATTTTAGACCCCTTTAAAGACCTAATATTCATTAATTTTCCACGCTCCAAAACATTATTTTTTTTTCATAAATTCATAAAGATGTAATTAAAATAAATATAATAAAAAACAAGAGTAATTATTTAAATTTAATGGAATTTTATAGAAAATTATGTCTATAAAAATATATTTTATGATCCAAGTAAAATCAATGTTTTTTAAATTTGATAACACATCTCTATTTCTTCCAAATGTGAATACACATGTCTTACTAGATAGAAATAACAGCCACATTCCACTAGATTCATTATTATTCGGGAACACATAAAATTATAAGAAATGTTAACTATTGTTTTTGAAATAATCAACTATGTACTTATAGGAGATTTAATAAGATATGATTAAAGGAATAAAAATGTAGATTTTTTTATTTCCAATTCATTTCTATTAATTTCTATATCCTTTTTTCATATGTCTAATATTTTATAGAATATACATTTTGCATTATTATTTTTATACATAATTTTAATGGAAATGTTCAAATATTTACCTATTTTACAATTTTATTTAATTTCCCTTATCAAGAGACATCAATTGATAAATTTTAAGTACTTCATGTTTCAATATTACATACAAATAAAAAATGTTCAAAAAATTTTAATTGAATAATTATACGTAATTTTGTTTTCGAATATTTTAATGTGTGAATAACCCTTATTTATATATTTTTCCTATACATGCAATGACTCTATGGATTTTAAAGACATGAAAAATTTATAATATGTTGTAAAATAACCTCTATTCCATGATAATCGAACAGACTATTTGATGAATAAATATGTTTAAATAAAAATGATAAAAATTGTAAAATTTCTACTTTGAATAAATCAATTGTTAATTTAATGGTATTTGTAACATACCATGATGTTTTGGGTGGGGAATTCCTCGGAAAATTTTAACTTCATTTTGTGGATATTCAATTATGAAAACAGATGGTCAATTTTGAAGATAAAGGGTATATATTTTGTAAAATCATGTTTTTGGACATAGGATTGATGATGGAAAAGATTCCTTGTGATAAGTAGAAATTATTAGAAGTATTTGAGTAGATTGATGGTTGTAGCATCCATTGGCTAGTTAGTTGGCAAATCAATATCCTAAGGGTAAGACTCAGCTCACTAAATTTCTAGTGGGAACCCATTTTGTGCTAGTGGGTGTGGGTCTATATCATTTTAGTCAATGCTTTTTCATGTCTGGAATTTTGGTATTTAGTTGAGGAAGGGGTTTAGGAATGCAAATTCCTTCAATTAATTTCCCCCTCTACACCACTCCATGTTTCTCTTTTGATTGGTGGTGAATAACAGTTTATTGTTAATAAGAACAAATATAAGATCATATATTTTCTTCCTTTCTTAATCCTCTCAAATATTCACTCTTATATCAGTTTATTTAGTAAATGGATTTTGTTTTAATTCCCACAAAGTGTGTTGGAATAGAGAAAAAATGGTGGGGCATTCATGATTCTTGTGTATAGCTCGTTGTTAAACACTATTATCACACAATTCAAATCCATTTTAGTTCAGTTAATATGATAACAAAAAATAATCTATGGTTTTTTTGAATTTGGATTAAATATTTAGTTTTCCAAATCATAAACAATAGGTCCATCATGTGGGCGGATTGTAATGGTGTGTTGTTGACCCTTTCAATATTGTGGGTTGAGGTTCTAGTTATTTGGTGGTGATCGATGATATTTTTAGAAATTATTACACATTTTATTAAATTAGACATGTAATAATAAAAAATTATAAATAATTTAAGATGTGTGATTATAAGAAGGATCTCAAGTGGTGGTCATGATCAAACGAAGCATGGAATGTCAAGGTAGTGTTCGTGGAGCATTGCAAGGTTGTTAACTCATTTTAGGTAGACGACCCCTATCTTATAAACATATTTGTAATTTTATGAGTGGGTGTTCATGAATACATGGATTCCTCATGGTATCACATATTGCGATTGGAGACTATGAGACCCTTAATCTTGATGAATGGGGTAACATCTATCTCTATTGAATGGTTCTATGCTATTTTTAGAATAAATAATTTGTATATATCTTTTCTAGTGATGAAATTTTCATAATAGACTTGAATCTAGTAGACATTTTGTTCTAGTATCATTTTAATAACACAGGTTACATGGTCTAGTAAATCCAATTTAATTATTAGTGTGTTTAATAGTGATAGTGTATGAGGTAATGTGTAAATAGATTCAAGGGACTAAAATGGGAATCCAATGTGTTAAAAAAATATGGAATTAATTTATGATCCCTCGATATATAATGATTGAAAATATGAATGAGACATATTTATTTTTATTCCTCTCAATGAAGTCATTTCTCTTCAAACTATAGAATAATATGTTTTGTTGATCGATAATATGATTCTGAATATAAGAAAAATTATTTTTGCACTTATAATGTCTCACAAAAACATGATTTACTATATTTTTTAAGAATACTGATTAATAGGTAGTTTAGTTATATATTCATACAATGGTCTATTGAGTAGAATAATAATAAAATTATAATAACCATGTACAAATTAATTAATAAACTAATGAGAATAATGATATGGGCTTGGGAAGGTAATTCCCAAAGGATTCTTTTGGTTGTTTTCTTCCATAAATTGTGCAGCATAATAGACTAGTCTATGGGTATCATTGGGTTGACCATTACCAAACATTATTTCTATTGGTTACCATTATAATATTATAACTATTTTTTTGTATTAGAATTTCTACAATGAGGATGAGATATGTCATGTTATATCAAATGAATTAGTGAGTTGGTTATTTGATAACATGGGAAAATTAATTTTCACCCCGACCTTATTTAATATATTAAAGGTAGTGTACATTATTTTGAGACCTCTAATTCAGTGGGATACCTATTTGAATTCACAATCTAGAAATATTATTTCATGACTTCTCATGTGATGTGGATATGGTTATATAATGTCTTAAACAATATGGTCGGTAAAAAAATGAATATAGTAGGTATGCATTTTTTCATTTTCATTACATGGTAAGAACAAAATGGGAAAAATTGTATTTTATTTATCATTATTCATTATATTAATATTTTTATAATTGAAAAATCATCATTTATTCACCCAAAAATCTTTTAGTAATATATTAGGGACATCATTAAGGTATACAATTGTGTTATTAGTCTCACACCTTACTCATAATCTTGAATTGTACATATTTTTTATCTATCATTTTAAATATGAAAATGAAAGGGTTTTATGAAAGTTGATTGATTTAAAAATATCCTGGTATGTAATTATAGAGATATATCTCTAATTTAAGTTCATATGCCTTCTTTCTAGCGACGAATCTATAGTTTCGTTTACTTTTTTATATCATGTAATGTATCTATTTTACCTATCTGGTTATCCTTTTTTTGTATGACTTGTATGGATTTAATTGATATTGGGATACTCTTACATGGCCTTTTTTATTTATTGAGTTTTCCTTTCAACTAAATTTCTATTGGTTTTATATATTTTTGTTATTTATTAATCGTTTATTTCTTATTAGTTTTTGGTACTGTTATTATGATTTGATTTATAATCCATCAAAAAAGTTGAATTCAAATATCCTGGTATATAGTCCACAACAACAAAAAACCATGGAGTATGCTTCAGGTCATGTTTTATATATGGTCATATTTTATGTATCAATCATAGGATGGTACATTTTAAGGATCAATTCACTAACAAAATTAGGATGAGATAAGTAACCATATTTTATAGTTTTTGTTAACATAAACCACATAACATTGATGACCACTACATCTTGGTAATGAGTATGGAAGTACATGAGATGTATTTTAGGTCATGTTTTGAGTTACTCTTCTCTTTTTGTGTTAATAAATGGTTTATCATGATTTGATAATGATATTATGTTGTTTCATTTATATCTATGAAATGATTATGTGTTAAAAAGTAATTTACATGTTTGAACAAAAAATTAAAGATAGTTATAATATTGTGAGATATATTTGAAATGTTTTAAAATTATTATAGAATTTCTATGAACTATTTTTGAACTAATAAAATTCCTTAAAGTCCTGTTAAAAGGGGATGAGTCCTTTTTAATTATGATCAAAGTTTTTATATGAATATTGCTTGATACTATGTGAAACACATTTATAAAATTCACTTATTTGCCTCTTCTATTGAACATAAATGTCATATAATGTATTAAATAAGAGAGAAATTCTACAATGGATAATTAAAGGTTATTTATATGACCCATTCATTATCATAAAAGTAAATAGTATATTGGTTTCATATAAAGGTTCTCCAACCACCACATGTGAAGACAAATTTTTTCATTTCAAGTAGAGTGGTATATTATTTATTTATTATATTCAAATAAAATAAACTATGGATGAATCATGTGGAAAAAATATTTTATTATTTTTTCCCACTACATTTAGGTAAGCTTTATATTATTAATACCAAATTTTGTTATTTGATATTCTTTTATTCCACCTAATTGAATTTCATAGTACATAATGAATGATAAAAATGTGTTGTTCTATAAATATTCTATTTTAATTATATAATGACAAATTTTTATGGTAATATTACTAACCATTATAGTTTTCAATATAAAAAATCTAGACTATATGAAAATTTATAAAATCTCATCATGGTTTTAGAAAAAAATAGTTTATGTATAATTTTTTCAGTACATGGATCACCATAAATCTAAATATTTCATGTAATTGTTTTAATAGAAATCATTTTTGTCATATATTAGATCATGATTTCTATATGAAAAAAAATTAACATGAATAGAAAATATATATTATTTTTAAATAATATGAATTTAAATGATTCTATCTAAAATTGGTTTTTAGAGAAACAAAATATCCTAGTTTTCATCATTTTCCATGTTGTTCTCATATATAATGAATCATTTGACTGTGAATAAAAAAACATGAAAAGTTATTATTAGTATTTTTTTATGATGATTTATATATATAATATTTTCGATAACCATTAATTGAATAGGCTCATATAGCATATTCTTAATTCAAATGGGTCTTTAGACGATAAATTTATTGTTTTGGTTAATGTGATCTATCATTAAAGTAAATATACATGAATTATATTAATTATTTTAATATATTTTATTAATAATATCATTATAAAATAATTTATAATGTGATTATTTTTTATATTATAAGGGTAAATAAAAATAATAATATACCACATTTTATGAAATTTTCAAAAATTAGAATACGAATTATTCATATTAAATAACTTTTTTAAAAACTTTCTATAAAACAAATTTTTATCATAGAAATTATCAATTGAATAAATAAATATATAACATATTATATTACAATAAAATATATTTTTCCCATTATTATTGTGTAATTTTTATATATAAATTTATTTTATTGAATTATATTTCGTATAGAATCAATTTTTTTACGAAAATGGAGTTCATCTGATTTCCAAGGGAATGAAGTAATATGAAGACTTCATCATTATGATTCAAATATAAAGTGTGTATATTTATTATTTAATTATAATTTGTTTATATTTATGCTATAAATACATAGTGTTTATATTTTAATGTTATAGAAATCCCATAAGTCATTTTTAATTTATATATTATTTATAATTATTTTATTTGTGAAATTTTCAAAAATTTAGCACTCATTTTTAAGAATTTAACATTTTTTCTATATTATAAATATGTGTATGTTTTATATTAAGATATATAATTTTTTCATTTTAAATGTAATATAATTATTATAAAGAGTTCAATTATTATGATGAAATATGATTCAGTTACCTTAAACTATGAATATTATTATTTTTGGGTTATGGATTAAATACTAAGTATTTATAATTTTAATTACATATTAAATGTTATAGATTAAGGACTATCATGAGTATTTCTCAATGTATTGTTAAACATTGGGTAAGAGTTATCATTATCAAGTGACCTTAGACACTAATCTAGAAATGTACGGGTTGGATTCCCATTGCTCAATACATTGTCTTTCATGGATTTGATTCCATATGAGTATAAACATTCATAAGAAATTTTTCAATGTTCTGTATATATTATATATATTTTTATATTCATTAAAATAAGTAAATTTTATTTTATGGAATTTAATATAAAATATCAGTCAAATATGTAATAAATCACCATAAACATGATTACATATAGTTAATACATGAGGTAAGATTCTGAAATATTATGTAACCCCATACAATAATATTAATTAGTTTATATCCAATTTGAACACTTTTCAATACCACAATCACTAAATAAGGGTGAGAAAAACAATTATGTGTCCATGCATAATATTATGCATTGTATGAAGGATTTGGGTAACACAAAAAGTTAGGTAATCATATTCCATATTTATATTTTTATTACTCATATCAATATAAAGTTAATAGTTATGTAATCATATAAATTAAGTTAATATAAATCCATTTCAAGGATCTAGATAAGGAGTTGTTCTCTAAAATATAAAAGAGTCATATATGATTTGAGTGACATGATTGAATGCATATATAAAAATACAATGGTATAAATGATAAAAATAAACCAAATAATAGTGATGTATTATTATTTAATCATAATTATTTTGAAAAGTGTTCATCCTTTTAGTCGGATCATAATTAATATATTTTCATATTAAATACTTTTGAAACATCACACTCTTCAAATAATTGTTTTTGTTATTGATCTAGTAGAATGGTCATTAAAAATATACATGATATGAGTATTCTAAAAATATAATCATTACGAATGAAACCTATTAGTGTGGTATAAAATAATGATAAATTTTCTCAAAAATAAAAACAATTAGTGTATTGTAGAAGAGCTTACCTAAAAAGTAAATTATTGAAGTAATTAGACAATGAGAATATGATTCTTTTTAAAATAAATTAAAATATTTCTTATTTGTATCAACACCCATTCATGGGTCCATAGATTCTAATTTGAAAATGAGAAATTAGTAAAAAATCCATTTGACTTGATAGATAACCTAAATAAGATCTATCAATAAAATGAAAGGCATAAGAGATACATAGTTTTAAAAGGATTGTTTTAGAGGAAAATGGCCTAAGTAACTTCAATTTCTCGGTATTTACTCATTATGATAGAGTATATTAATGTCTTGTATTGTTTTAGGTTACCTTATAGGTTTGGTCTATTAATGAAATATATTTATGATTCATTATATTAAAAGTTATTATATTTTATTATGAAGTATAATTTTAATGAGTTTAATCAATTTTATCATATAAAATTAATTTTTAGGAAAAATTAGTACAAAAGTTATGTAAAATATAATGTTCTTTAATGATAGTAAAATAATGTAAAATTTTAATCCAAAAGTAGAAGACCCTTATTTGAGGATCCAATAGTATTCCTTGATTATTTAAACCAAAATGTAGTGCAATGAAATAAGTGAAGTGTTTCTAATGTTTGAAGCATAAATATGTGATATAGAAATATATATAATACCTAAATGGGTAGAATAAACTTCATAGAGAATCGATGATATCTATTAAGTTTATTGAAATAAATTCTCATACATTGAAGGGAATATTATACTAGAATTTGCATATAAAATTATTATAAATATTGATATGATTTTAAATCAAGTTATAATTGATGAAAGAAGCATGAAATAATGATTATTACTTAAATCATGATACATTATTCAATTTAAATACTTTTTTTATTTTTACCTCATTTTATGTTATGAAAAAAAAGAATTTTATTTATAATCAATTAATAACATCAATAAATGAGATTGCTCTTTTATATACACATGGATTATAATAAAATCCATTACATTAATTGATATGAAAATAAATTATCAAATGAATATAATCCATTATGAATGTTCTTTATCCATGCTATTTTTTAAAATATATGGGAAATATTTTTCACAACCCATCAAGGGTATATTTTAATAAATAAATATTTAATTTTAAAAGATGCCACTTTTGACACATGGAGTATTTATATTATATATTTCTATATTTTTTATTTTTTATGTATTTATAAAAAGTAAATAAGTATTATTTATATATTATAGTAAAAAAAATTTCTTAGAAAATAATTTTTGGAAACAAATTTTTTTCATAGGTTAGTGGGAGTTAGTTTGAATTTATGAATATTAAAAATTAAAAAAAATGAAATAATGATACAAGATTATTTAAATGAGTAAAATAATTTACTTCCCATTAGTGATTAAGATATATTGGAAACAAAATATGTTATTATAATGATTTATATTAAAAAAAATTTAAAAATGTTCTGAAAGAAAATTTTTAATTTTATGAAGAATGTTTAAAAATCAAGATGATATAAATATTAGATGAATTACATGATTTTATATATAATATAATTTATTATAATTGTAATATTATATGATTATATTAAATAAGTTTTCATATGATGTTAAAATGTTGAACACAATGATTTTGAATCCAAAATGTCACAATTATACAAATATTCCTTCATTATAGATTTTATATTGCTAAAGGATTTTACTAGGAGGATTTATCCAATGGTAAAATATAGATTTGATATTTTTTCTGAAATGTATCATGTTATATAAGTCTAAAAAATTATTCCATACAAAATGTATTTTTGGGAATTATAAATTGTATATGGTAAATATTGATGATTTTTTATAGTTTTGGTATAATTGTAAGATAGTAATTTTATGAAAAAAAAATTATTTTTCAAAAAATATTTTTGTTTTATCATTAAATCACATGGAATGAATATTTTATTTTATTAAATGATAATTAACATCTCAGAGAATGACTTGGAATTACCAATAATTGATTTTAATTGATAAATCTCATATTTTATTACATTTTCAATGAATTTCAATAACATAATCCATAAAATTCATGAAATATTTTGAAAATTTTAATTATAATTTTATTTTATAACATTTTTTTATTATAGTGAGAAAATAATATAATTATTTTTTTTTCATTCAATTGTCTGGAGAAATTCCATTCACAACATGTTCTTGTAAAATTTTCTGATGATATGAGAATGAGGAGGGACCTGGTGAACTAGAGTTATTTTAGACAAAAATGATATATTCTATGTTGTTGTTCCCAATACAATCGAGTAAAAATATCAATACAATATCCACTATATTGAAGTGGAGACCATTAAGCCATTTGTAGAAGTTACAGACTTATACAATGCTTTGAAATTTCATGCAGTGTTAGGGACCTCATTTATATTATGTAAAGTTATCTGATATAATATATAAAACGTTCATTCCCTTAATTATTTAGAGGCACTCCACCATTTATGATAATACATAATGGTCATATGTGAATTTTGTACATACTTAAGGGTATCCAACAAAGTCTATGTTTGGGACATCATAATTCAAAATAGCGGAAGAGACACTACAAAACCACAGAGGGAGATTTCATAGGTCAAAGGTGGAATTTATAAAAAAAGGGATCAAATAAGTTTAAAAAAAGCATCACATGGTTTAAAAATAATAATAAAATGGTTAAAAAAATATTTACACTAATGTTTCTATTATTTGTATTAACAGTTGTTTTTTGAAGTTATTCTGATGTGAAGGATTTTAGGTGATTTGAAATTATAATGAAGAAGGACGTTAATGTTGTTCATTAAAAATAACTTACATTAGAACACCACACCATGTAATTAATTTTTATTCAATACACTATAATAATATTCCTATGTGATAACAACATTGATAAAATTGCAGTCTTCAGAATATACTATTCTAATAGATATTCAAAATGAGATGATCAAATATTTTGAAAAATATGAAGAGACAAAAGAGTAAAATTCTCATATTATTGAGCACATTAAGAGGATTATAGAAAAATTTATTTTAGAGGACATCCTTCTTTATCCCAATTAAAGGATGATCAATACAAACTATATTGACCACCAAGGTTGAATTGATACCTATTTTAAAATTAACAGCACCTCAACAAAGAAGATAATAAACACACAATGCATACAGTTCATTGGGAGTTATAAAAATAATCATATTGTTTGGGTGTTTTTGGGGTTTCACAGGGTTTTATGTTATATCTACGATTCATATAGATCTTATTTGATGGGGAATGAGAAAAAAATTGGACTTTTTAGTCATTCTTGTCTAAAATACCAATCAGTTGTTGCGGTGAAGATCCATGTAGTATCCATTCAAAGTCTATGAATTTTATTTTATTTGTTTCTATATTTATATAGAAATTTTATTATGGAATGAAGGGTATTTTTATCATTATCTAATGAAACTTTTATATAAGTTATTCCAATTTGTTATTCGATTTGTTAAAGTAATGTGAATATTCCATTATTTACAATTATTTGATAAGGTATTTCTTTTGAGAATAGTGATTTCAATAAGGATTATCTTCATGGTGTTCTTCAAACTGATGATTCACTATCAAAAAAGAGAAAACACATATACTGAGTTCATGGTCTAACACATTGGTAGATTTCGGTTTCATACTAGAGTTCCTTAGGTGAACATTGAGAGATAAAATCATAGAAATATTTTATATAATGAATATGGGAGAGTCTGAAGGAGCTATGTTTTCCAATAATGTTTTTATTAAAATATGGTTTTCTTCTAAATATCATAAATTTCAAAAATTTATTTCTCATCATTTTTGAATCATTCAATTTGTTTTTTCATTGTATTTGTTTTTTTAAACCCATTCCAAATCCCAAAATTTATATATTAACTATAAATAATGTGATATTTTGAAACATTAGTATAATATATTGTATAAGAGACAAACAAAGGGACTTATTTACTACATTATTTTAGGCTAAAAACCATTTGACCAGGGGTAACCTATATAATCCTCTCTCATTAGTTAGAAAGACTTCTAATAATGGTTACATGATTTGATTTAAATTTTTTGTATGCATTAAAACTATAATATTTATTTTCTATCATTATATTCTGAAATATTTACCAAATTTATCACTATAGGGTTGTAACTAATAGATATTCTATAGTTACTAGTTTTTAATCCACCAATAAAATAATAATAAGAAACACAGTTAAATAGAAAATAAATGTTAATGATAATATTTAACTCAATGAATTAGGATTATCTTATGATTAAAACCAATAAAACTAGGTATAATACAAAAAATCAACTACATTATTTGAAATAAAATTTAAATTTTTTCACTAATGTGTTAATTCCAACAGATTTCTAGGTGAATATATAGATAAAAACCCTTATTAATTCAGTTAATTCTATAAAATCATCAAACAAAAATTAATATATGGAAATAAAATTTAATTTATAAAAATTACATTTGTTGAGTGGGTTAATAAAAATGTATTTTCTATTCAAATTCTAATTTTATTATAAATTTGACCAATATAATGAAATTTTTTCTTATAAAATAAATTCATGAATCTAGAACGCCATCTATTTGAATTAAAATTTTATGAATTAAGAAAACCCAACAAAAAACATTTAATTATTATTAGAAAATATTTATAAAATCTTATTTTAGATTTCCCCAGTACAAAATCAGTTGAAAATTTTCATTCAATATTATAATAAAGTATTATTCCTTTGTGTAAGATAAATGCGTCTAAAAGAGGGATATAGTTTATAAAACCATTTATGCTTCTTGGATATTAATAGAAAATATATGAAAAAAAGTTCAATAATTTGGTTCAACAGTCATTTACAAGTTAAAAATTCTTAAGATTCCCCCATTCCAAATTTTTAATATAAAATGATTTTATGTCAATATAGTGAAAATATAACTATGGTGAGATCATTGATAGTATAATACTCTATAAAACTGAAAATAAAACATAAATCCACTTTTCAATTAATGGTATTCTTTAAATTGTTTTATTAGAATAATCATTTTATTGATGAATTCCATTAAATGGAAGATATATAAGAAAATATAGATAATGTTTTTACTGAAAGAAACCTTAAAACAAACTAATATAGTATTTTCTACCCATCCAATATATATGCAAATATTGGAACAATTTAACCCATTATATATTATGACTACTTGACCAATTAATAAAATTTCTCAATGATGATTTATGTATATTTCAACTATAATAATTCAAAGAGAAAGCCATTTATATCACTATAAAAAATTCCTAGAAAACCCAACCAATTGAAAGGAGAAATTTTTTTGTGGAATCAATATGAAAACAATGTATCATGATTAATAAATTGATTACATCTACAGTAATAGTGATATGGGAGTAATTATGAAAAATAGCATCGATGGTTATCCTTTAAAATATAATATGAATCTCCGTGATAACAGAATTAAAAATATGAGTAATATTTAACATAAGAGTTCAACCAATCTAAATGACCCTCAAAAAGAATATTAGAAATACAATTTAGAAAACATATCGAATTATGTTACTTGTGAAATGTTTTCACTAATTTTATAAACATTTTAAGAAAAAATATCTACATAATAAATTTATTAAATTTATAAAACCTATCGTGATATTGATATCATTGTAATAAAAATATGGTTTCGTGTAAATAATATAGAATTATTATAAATAGATACTAAAATATTATATTCAAAATTATTGATATACTTTCCATCAACCACGAATGTAATATAGGATAAACCCACGAGAAATGAAAATATCTAAGAAAGAGTTGTATAAATAAGTTTTATAAATATTCATTAAAGTTAATGTGAGTATTACCTAGTTGTATTATATTAATAATTCCAATGTATTCAAATTTCACTAATGAAATGCACACTCACAAAATTAAATTCAACAGAGGAGAGAAAGTGTGTTTTAGAAGAAATTTTTTAATAATGACCCAAAATAATTTTCTAATTAAATCTAAAAATTTAGGGAGATTTAAAATTACCTTTTCACAATAGGGTGTTAATTTCATGATTTCAATATTTATTTAAGAAAGTCTAAAAATGATATTACCAACTATATTTATCCCACATTATATGATGGAGATCTCAAACCAATTTAAATAGTTATATAACATTATAAAAAATCATTAAAAAACCCACAAGTGTGATAGAATATATTTTATTTTAGGTATGAAACATTATTCTCCTATACATTTTTTCATTTGGTATATAGTAGATAATAATTCTAGCACACATGAACATCAAATTATAAAGATAGAATTTCAATAAACTTATAATAACATCCTTAATGTTTATAAAGTAACCATGTAAATATAATTGGAATAGAGGTGTTTCACTTCAATAACATTCAATTCATAAAATTAGTAACTAGGAATCACTTATATTTAATGTAAATATTACTGAATGTTTTTCTATTGGAATATTTCCAAATTTTAATATAATAAAAAACAAACTATTGTTTCAAAAAATAAAATTATTATTTCCGCTAAAAATATTTTAAATGAACATGATATTTATTCTCATTTAGAGAGTTTCAAAAATAAACTCTCTATATTTAAATATTATAAAAATGATTTTTCCAAATCATTTTTTTAGAATTATTGAAAATATTGGAAATAATGAATCTGGAAGTGGATTTGATGAAGTTAATAATTCTGAATGTCAAATCACGTTGAGTATAATGAACATGTAAAAAATATTTAATGTGGTGTTATTTAATATCAAAATTATACTTAATTATTTTATGAAAAGGATTAAATTATTAATATTTCTGAAACTACATAATATTCTTCTAATTTAAATTAATTGTATATAAATTTATTAAAATACTTAAATCCCTATCCTAAATAAAAAATAATCTCATTTTTTGAGAATAACGAGGTCCATAAATTTATGTGTTTAAGTCACATAATCCTTTTCAGATCAATGAAATCCACCTCAAGTAAGAGTTGAAACCACTACTTTGAAAAACAAAATTATGAAATTTTAGTTGAAAATGAGATATCTTTTATCATAATTTATAAATAAATGTTATTTGAGTATGTGAATCAACTTCTATAATTCCATATAAATATATAAAATCTCTAGAATGGAGTTAAACTAGTTTATATAGAATTATTTCGTTCACTTTATTTCATATAATTTAGTTGAAGGAAAATTCCCAACATAATAAATAATTTTAGAAGAGATTAAACCCAAAAAATTTTAAATTTTTCAAACAATTAATTCACAAACATTGTTGAATCCATAAATATATTTCCCAAAACTAATAATTAGTGGGTGATAACCATTTCTCTTCCAATAAATATTTTTTTAAAATAAATAATTTAATTAACAATAATTATATCCATTAGGCATCCAAATAAATGGATGATGTTCCTAGACTATAGGAAGTTAAATTTAGTTACAAGGGTTGTTCATTCCATGATTCCATTTCATTATTATGTGATTTTTAGATTATATAAATATAATCATAATTATTTTCATAAAAAATAATATAGTTATTTTCTAAACCACATATCCTAGGGTATCATGAATAATCAAATTTTACATTTTTATTGAATCATTTTATTTTTTATGAATTCTCATTAGTTTAATTAATTCTCCAATTAATATTGATTGATGTATTATTATAATTTTAATGTTTTTAGATATTCATGGATGTATTTGTGGATGTATTAACTTTATATGAATCATCCTATGAGATATTTTTTATGGGATAAATAATTATTTTTAAAAATATCATTAATATAAATATTGTTCATATTTATGAAATGTGAAATTTAATGATAGATATTTGAATTTTACTTGTGCATGTTTTTTCTATAACTGTAATCGAATTATAAAATTCAATGGTTTATGTAATTTACGAAATTCCCTACCCAAAACCTATAAGGCCCCAGCCTTAAACCTTACATAATCTTGAGTTATCACAAGATTACACGTTGAGGATCTTTTCAGGTTTAGAGTTTTAGAGAATTAGATAACAAAGATTGAATTAAATTCCACATTTAAACAAAGTGGTTACAATAAAAGATAGTATTCTTTTTCCCCTAAATGGAAACATATTGAAAATAAAACCTGGATTCTTTCTTGACACTTCCTTGACAGTATCATCTTATCATGTACCTTTCCCGTGACCTGTGAAAAACATTTCAAAAACCTGGGATGAGCATAAAAAGCACAGTATGGTTAAAATAAACATGGAAAGGAAACATAAGTTCATATATACATAAGAATGAAATCATACATTACCCATAAAACATAGGAACATTAACATACCTCATAAAATCATGAATAAATCATAGAAATCATAAGAAATAAAGGTAACTTGAGGCATTCATAACATTCATACGTAGGGAGTAACCCTCTTGGTTACGTTTGGAATACCCATCACAGTATATTCCATAAACCTCTTCGGAGAAACCTTAACGTTTCACTCCTTCGCGTTACCCAATGCAATGGAGAGCTATAACGGGCTCACTCGCCCTTAGTTTCTCACGGAACCACCCGTCTTCATAATAATGCCCAAGAACCATAAGATAATCATATCACATAAAACATGCATAAAGGAAACATAACTTTTCCACATTTCAATCACGAGATATCAATACAACACATTGATATTATAAAAACATTATGAAACTGATTTTCAGTACCAAAGTAAAACATGGTATTTATTTTTCGTTTAAAAAAAGGGCATGGCTTGTAGAGGAAGCCGAAACTCAAATAATGGTCACGGCGGCGGAGAAGTCGTTCTCACCGCATACGTACGAAAAAAACATTCCTTTGTGTCGTTTAGTAAAATGATTCATATAAAAAATATTCCTTTTGGATAAACTTAAAATTCAAAGGGGTTTATACACCATATAAAAGAAGGTTGTGTATAAAATAAAATATGCCTCAATGAAAGGAGATTGAGACGAAGTCCTATACATTGTGTCTGACGTGACTCGATTGTTCTTTAATCTCCTGAATAACAAACTAGTGTTAATTTGGACTTTCTTAAGAACCTTTTTAAAGTTAATTATTATTTTTATATCACTTACTACCATGTTATAAACATTATTTAATCATTTATGTTAATAATGTTTGTTTTGTCGATATTTGGTTCTTAAGTCGAAAGTGGAATTCTTACAATTACACGTTGTTCATGTGGTCAAAGGTTCATTATATCCAGAATTATATTTATGATTTGGATATCATATATTTCATATATATCCAGCATATAAATGTATTTATAAAATTACATAATCATTTAGAGGTAAGAAATGAAATGCACCGTTCATGGAGACGGTAAGCCGTACGTACGCATGAACGCTACATTCATTTCTATGTCATATTGATGGAATTAAAACTAAATTAGAGATATGTATATTTTAATACCAGAATTATATTCATCATTTAGATGTAACATACATCATATATATCCATTATATGTACTTATAATAGTACATTACATTTGAGGATAAGAAAGGAAATGAACTGTTCATGGAGACGGTAATTTGTATGTACGCTTGAACGCTACTTTCATCCCTATCTCATACTTTAATGGAAAGAAAATAATAATTATATAAAGGTATATTATAATTCCAGTATAACATCATATATAATAACTTTAAATCCATTCTTTATACGTCCCACATATGGCATTAACGAATCAAATCACTTTGAGGGGGCGGTAGTCCGCACTTCCTAAAATGAAATTATCATGTTTACCCACATTGGAAACCATAAAGGTATGCCGAAAATGAAAAATATAGAAGCTTAAGGAAAACATAAACATATTATACATCATATATAAATATATTGTCATCTTAATGGCCACCTTTGAAGGTGTTAAAAGAATGTTGAACAATCATCGTTTCGGGAGGCAAAAATTCTCCATCCACGGAAACAGTATGTTCTATAACCATTAGATGTAGGTGATTTTAATTGTATCTCTAATCATTCTTATAACAACCTTCTATTATATTTAAGATAATGGAGTTTTTATAAAAGAAATGAATAAAAAGAGTTTAGGGGGTTGGAGAAGAAGAATAAAACAAAAGGACTCAAGTGAAGACAATACCTTAAAATCGGGTAACTCTTCTTGGTTTGAACCAAAGGGGTTACATGAAGATATTTATGCCCAAGGTAAGGCTTCTAGGATGAGAAGAGGGATGTGTAGAGGAAAAATGGTCAGGGTTTTGCCGTTCCAAAGGCTTGAGAGGTGTGTGTGAGGAGGTAGAGGTGGGGGCCTTTTATAAGAGGAGAGGAGGGGCACTCAAGGAATGTCAAAAAAGGTTACTTTATTTTCAAAAGACTTTAGGATTTTAGAGGTCCCACATTGTTTTATTTCTAGGGTAATGTTATAAGGGTTAGAAATCCACCCACATAATAGGTTTTGGACATGTGTAGGTCTTAGATATTACATTATCATTCCATTTTATTTAAATCGTTAAATAATGTGGTCATTACTACATCATCATGATGTCATAAATAATTTAATTTATTTGATGTATAAAAATTATATAAAAACTACTATGATGTATTAAATCTTTATAGCTTTCCAATGAATATTTATAGTCAAAAATCGTACTTGTATGACCCCATTTCAAAATTGTTTTAGTAAAACAACTCATGTTTGTGTCATTTTAATTTTAACATTAAATAAAAATATATTAATGTCATTTTCCAACTAAAGTGGCTCCATGGGGACCCCAAGTTGACCCCTGGCTTGTCTTGGTCGGCCATGACACATCCAATAAGGTTAGGACATGTGTCTAGATATTTTCAATTTATTATAATATCATTTTTGCCTTAAATTGCACAAATTACCTCTAATCGCGATTAAAAACTTAATACGTTACTATTCACCAAAAATTTATTTTAATATCATTGAACCAGATATTACTTATTAATGAAAACCATGTATGTCAGATTTTTGAAATTGAAAACACAAAGGTGGTAAAATTTCATTTATACCGAAAAATCAGTTTTTATAAGTACCACTTAGTGGTTTCACTATTCATCAAAAATTGAAGTTTTTCAGAAAAATACCAAAAATTCACCCTATGCTATATTTGATATTCTGAAATCAAAAATGATATCTATTTTAAAAAATTAAAAACATATAAGTTGAATTAATTAATTTAATAATTAATTCCCTCTTTCAAAGCAAATAGCGTGTTTTTATGAAACAATAAGTATCAAAAGATTGACACTTGTTTAAGTCCGATTCCAAAGTGAAATTAATCCCAAAGATCAATATTGGATTAAATGGTAAAAATATATTCTAATTTCACTTTAAAACCAATTCAAAAGATAATCTAATCATATAAATAAATTAGATTAAAAGAGGTTTTGAATTAAAATACGACATTTTTCATTATTCATTAAAAAATGAAATTTATCGGAAAAATACCAAAAATTTACCCCATATAAATTTCAACGTCCCAATCATGAAGAATATGTTTATTTTGAAAAATAAATATTATAAAATTGTAAAAAGTTTGATTTAAAAAAGGTTTGCCATCAAAAGGCAGTAAAACAATCTTTTAAAAATATTACTGTATTCCAGGCTTAAGATTGGATTTATTCTCATTTTAAGCCTCTAAAACACTATCTAATTCATAAATAGACATAGATAAAAATATCTATTATTCATTACATACTTGGGATATTACATCCTTCCCCCCTTTAGAAAATTGTGTCCCCGTAATTTATTTACTTATTGAATAAGTGGGGGTATTTATCCCTCATAGCATTTTCAGATTCCCATGTTGCCTCTTCAATAATGTGGTTTTTCCACAAAACCTTTACCTGATGAATCACATTATTCCGTAACACTTGCTCCCTGTGATCAAGAATCTGAACAATCTGTTCCTCATGAGATATGTTCTCTTCTAGCTGAACTACCTCTAGACTCAAAAAATGAGATGGATGTGGCATGTACTTTCTAAACATGGAAACATGAAAAACATTGTGTACCTGAGATAAGCTTGGAGGTAAAGCCACTCGGTATGAAACTGATCCAACTCTCTCTAGATTTTCATTTGGTCCAACAATCCTTGGACTCAGCTTTCCTTTCTTACCAAATCACATCACACTCTTCCATGATGAAACTTTGAGAAAAACATGATCACCTACCTCAAAATAGAGATCCTTCCTCCTATTGTCTGCATAACTCTTCTACCTGCTCTGAGCTGTTCTCATGTGTTTCTGTATCAGCTGAACTTTTTCGACCAACTCTTCTACCAATTCTGGTCCCATCAACTTCCTTTCTCCCACTTCATCCCAGAAAGCTGGAGTTCGACACCGCTTGCCATATAACGCCTCAAATGGTGCCATCTGTATACTGGAATGAAAACTGTTATTATATGAAAACTCAACCAAAGAAAGATGTTGGTCCCAACTTCCTTGATAATCCATCGAACAAGCATGTAGCATATCCTCCAATGTATGAATTGTTCATTCTGACTACCCATCTGACTAAGGATGAAAATCTTTACTAAAATTTAATTCAGTACCCAACGACTTCTGAAGGCCTTTCCAAAAGTTCGAAGTGAACCTGTGATCACGATCAGATGCAATGGAGAGAGGAACTTCATGTAACCTCACTATCTCTTTATGATACAAACGGGAAATTTGATCTAGAGAGAAAGTATCTCAAATAGGAATGAAATGAGCAGATTATGTCAAGCGATCAACAATAACCCAAATTGAATTATTACCTCGAGATGTGTTCGGTAATCCCACAACAAAGTACATGGATATATTTTCCCATTTCCACTCTGGTACTGGTAAAAGTTGAATCATCCCTTTTGGTAACTGCCGCTCAGCTTTATCCTACTGACAAGTCAAACACTTCACAATAAAATCAGCAATATCTCTTTTCATTCCTTCCCACATGTAATACTCCCGCAGATCTCTGTACATCTTAGTACTGCCAGGATGTACAGAAAAAAGAGAACTACGAGCTTCACATAACAACTCACTCTTCAACTGTGAGTCACAAGGAACACAAAATCTCTTCCCAAATCTCAAAACACAATCACTATCAATGTTGAATTCAGGAATCATACCTTTCTGAACCAGCTCTACGTTTTTCTACAACTCACTGTCTTGCTTCTGTGCTTGCATGATTCTGTCTGATAGAGAAGATTTCATTGATACCTGAAACAAAACAGAAGGACATCATGCACCAACAACTTCTATGCCAAAGTTCATCAAATATTTAACCAAAGTATCACGTTCCAAACACAACACTGTTAATGAAGCATTACTTTTTCGACTCAAAGAATCAGCAACATTATTTTCTTTTCCCGGATGGTAGTGAATCGTACAATCATAATCCTTGATTAATTTTATACATCTCCTCTGTCTAATGTTCAATTATTTCTGAGTGAATATATACTTTATACTTTATTGATTGGTATATATTTCACACTTTAATCCATACAAATGATGCCTTCAAATTTTCAAAGCAAAAACAACAGCAGCTAATTCCAAATCCTATGTAGGGTAATTTACCTCATGAGTTTTCCAATAACGTGAAGCATATGCAATTACCTGATCATTCTCCATAAGGACACAACCAAGTCCTTTCAATGAAGCATCACTGTAGATAAAACACTCACCATTTCTAGAAGGTAGTGCCAAAACTCGATCATTCATCAATCTTCTTTTCAGTTCCTGAAAACAATCATCACATTCTTTTGTCCAGATAAACATAACACCCTTCCGAGTTAGCTTAGTTATTGGACTAGATAACCGTGAAAAATTTCTAACAAACCTTCGATAATATACTGCAAAACCAAGAAAACTACGAATATCAGTTACATTTGTGGGTCTTGGCCATTCTTCAACAACCTTTGTTTTTACAGGATCCATTGTTATCCAATCCTTTGAAACAATGTGACCAACAAAAGAAATTTGTTGCAACCAAAACTCTGACTTGCTGAATTTTGAATACAATTTCTTTTCTTTTAAGGTTTTCAAAATAACCCTTAAATGTCTTTCCTGATCCTCTTTGCTTTTAGAAAACACCATAATATCATCAATAAAAACAACAGAAATTTTTCACCTGAGTCAACTGAGCCATCACTGCAACAAACAGTTTAGTTCTGATTCTGACCATCTCAGGATACTAATTTAAAAGGTCATTTCCCTCTGTATGCCTTCCCAGAAAATCTGTTCTATTTCTTATATGAAAATTCACTCTTAACAGAGAAATATCTTAGGCGAAGCAACATGGTAATCCGTAAATGCTATATAATTTCAATCATATTATAATTTAACACTTTTCTAACTCGTGAAGTTGTCTAAACCGACCTCTGATACCAACTATAAGGCCCCAGCCATAATCCTTAATTAATTTTGAGTTATCACAAGATTACACATTGAGGATCTTTTCAGGTTTACAGTTTTAGAGAATTAGATCATAATTCTTGCATTACATTCCACATTTAAACAAAGAGGTTACAATAGAAGATAGTATTCTTTTTCCCCTCAATGGAAACATATTGAAAATAAAACATGGATTCTTTTTTGAAACTTCCTTGACACTATCATCTTATGATGTACCTTTCCCATGACCTGTGAAAAACATTTCAAATACTTGGGATGATCATAAAAAGCTCAGTATGGGTAAAAAACATGGAAAGGAAACATGAGTTCATATATACATAAGAATGAAATCATACATTACCCATAAAACATAGGCACTTTAACATACCTCATAAAATCATGAATAAATCATAGAAATCATAAGACATAAAGGTAACTTGAGGCATTCATAACATTCATATGTAGTGAGTAACCCTCTTGGTTACGTTTGGAATACCCATCACAATATATTCCCTAAATCTCTTCGGAGAAACCATAACGTTTCACTCCTTCACATTATCCAATGCATTGGAGAGCTATAACGGGCTCACTCGCCCTTAGATTATCACGGAACCACCCGTCTTCATAATAATGCCCAAGAACCATAATATAATCATATCACATAAAACATGCATAAAGGAAACATAACATTTCCACATTTCAATCACGAGATATCAATACAACACATTGATATAATAAAAACATTATGAAACCCATTTTCAATACCAAAGTAAAAAATGGTATTTATATTTTGTTTAAAAAAGGGTATGGCCTGTAGAGGAATCCTAAACTCAAATAATGGTCACGACGGCGGAGAAGTCGTTGTCGCCACGTACGTAGGACAAAAACATTCCTTTTTGTCATTTAGTAAAATTCTTCATATAAAAAAGATTCCTTTTGGATAAACATAAAAGTCAAAGGGTTTTATACACCGTATAAAAGATGGTTGTGTATAAAATAAAATATGCCTCAATGAAAGGAGATTGAGACGAAGTCCCATACCTTGTGTCCGACGTGACTCGATAGTTCTTTAATCTCCTGAATAACAAACTAGTGTTAATTTTTACTTGCTTAAGAACCTTTTTAAAGTTCATTTTTAATTTTATATCACTTACTACCATGTTATAAACATTATTTAATCATTTAAGTTAATAATGTTTGTTTTGTCGATATATGGTTATTAAGTCGAAAGTGGACTTCTTACAATTAAACATTATTCGTGTGGTCAAAGGGTCATTATATCCAGAATTATATTTATGACTTGGATATCATATATTTCTTATATATCCAGCATATACATGTATTTATAAAATTACATAATCATTTAGAGGTATGAAATGAAATGCACCATTCATGGAGACGGTAAGCCGTGCATACGCATGAACACTGCTTTCATTTCTATGTCATATTGATTGAGTTAAAACTAAATTAGTGATATGTATATTTTAATACCAGAATTATATTCATCATTTATATGTAACATACATCATACATATCCATTATATGTACTTATAATAGTACATTACATTTGGGGATAAGAAATGAAATGCACCGTTCATGGAGACGGTAATCCGTACGTATGCATGAACGCTACATTCATATCTATCTCATACTTTAATGGAATGAAAATAATAATTATATAAAGGTATATTATAATTACAGTATAACATCATATATAATAACTTTAACTCCATCCTTTATAAGTCCCACATATGGCATTAACGAATCAAATCACTTTGAGGGGGCGGTAGTCCGCACTTCCTATAATGTAATTATCGTGTTTACCAACAATGGAAACAATAAAGGTATTACCAAAATGATAAATACATAAGCATAAGGAAAACATAAACATATTATATATCATATATAAATATAGTTTCATCTTAACGGCCGCCTTTGAAGGTGTTAAAAGAATGTTGAACAATCATCGTTTCGGGAGGCAGAAATTCGCCATCCACGGAAACAGTAGGTTCTTTAACCATTAGATGTAGGTGTGTGTAAGTGTAGCTCTAATCATTCTTATAAAAACATCATATAATATTTAAGATACTGTAGTTGTTACAAAAAAAATGAATAAAAAGAGTTTAGGGGGTTGGAGAATCAAAATAAAAGAAAAGGACTCAAATGAAGACAATACCTTAAAATCGGGTAACTCTTCTTGGTTTTAACCAAAGGGATTCCTTGAAGAGATTTCTGCCCAAGTTAAGGATTCTAGGATTAGGAGAGGGATGTGTAGAGGCAAAATGGGCAGGGTTTGTCCGAGAAAAAGGCTTGAGAGGTGTGTGTGAGGAGGTAGAGGTGGGGGCCTTTTATAAGAGGAGAGGAGGGGCACTCTTGGAAAGTCAAAAAAGGCTACTTTATTTTCAAATGAGTTTCGGATTTTAGAGGTCCCACATTGATTTATTTTGAGGATACGGTGATAAGGGTTCTAAATCCACCCATACAATAGGTTTTGGACATGTGTAGGTCTTAGATATTACATTATCTTTCAATTTTATTTAAATCATTAAATGATGAGGTCATTACTACATCATCATGATGTCATAAATAATTTAATTTATCTGATGTCTAAAAATTATATATAAAATACTATTATGTAGGAAATCTTTTTATATTTCCAATGAATATTTATAGGCAAAACTCTGACTTGTATAACCCAATTTAAAATTTTTTTTAGTAAAACAACTCATGTTTCTGTCATTTTAATTTTAACATTAAATAAAAATATATTAATGTCATTTTCCAACTAAAGTGGCTCCATGGGATCCCCAAGTTGACTCATGTCTTGTCTTGGTCGGCCAGGACACATCCAATAAGGTTAGGACATGTGTCTAGGTATTTTCAATTTATTATAATATCATTTTTGCCTTAAATTGCACTAATTACCTCTAATCGCGATTAAAAACTTAATAAGTTACTATTCACCAAAAAATTATTTTAATCCCATTGACCAACATTTTAGTTACTAATGACAACCATGTATGTCGGTTATTTGAAATTCAAAACACAAAGGTGGTAAAATTTCATTTAAATGGAAAAATCAGTTTTTATAAGTACCACTTAGTGGTTTCACTATTCATCAAAAATTGAAGTTTTTCAGAAAAATACCAAATTTCACCCTAAGCTATATTTTATATTCCGAGATAAAAAATGATGTCAATTTTTAAAAATTCAAAACATATAAGTGGTATTAATTAATTTAATAATTAATTCCCGCTGTCAGAGTAAATAGCGTGTTTTTATTAAAAAATATGTATCAAAAGATTGACAGTAGTTTAAGTCCGATTACAAAGTGAAATTAATTCCAAAGATCACTATTGGATTAAATGGTAAATATATATTCTTATTTCACTTTAAAACCAATTAAAAAGATAATCTAATCATATAAATAAATTAGATTAGAAGAGGTTTTGAATTAAAATACATCATTTTTCACTATTCATTAATAAATGAACTTTATCGGAAAAATACCAAAAATTTACCCCACATAAATTTGAAAGTCCCAATAATGAATAATATGTTTATTTTGAAAAATAGAGATTATAAAATTGTAAAAATTCTGATTTAATAAAGGTTTGCCATCAAAAGGAAGTAAAACAATCTTTTTTTAAATATCAGTGTCTTCCAGGCTTAAGATTGGATTTATTCTCATTTTAAGCCTCTAAAACACTATCTAATTCATAAATAGACGTAGATAAAAATATCTATTATTCATTAATTACATGGGATATTACAAAACCTATGAGAGATATGAAGTCATTTATAGGTTATAATAGAGTTTATAGGTGGTTTATAAATTATTTTACTAAAATATAATTTCTTTGATCTAATTCAATAAAAATATAATCATAGATTGTCTTTGAAAAGTTATATAAAAATCATTAAATTTGATGAAAAAAAAAGTAACCTCACCCATTGTCTGACCACCAAATTAGGACCTTCCATTTGAAATAATGATTAATGCTTTCTATTTTTCAATTGGAGAATATATTTTTAAAACATTAACAGAAAATATTATTTCATTTATTATAAATATTTACTCTATATCGATGAAAATAAAATTACTCCACCATGTTAAGTGATCTTATAGTTATATTATTTTTCTAAAAAATATGAACATGTTTATTTGGTTTAATGTTAATTTTTTGATGATAATTTTGAAATAAAACTTTTAATGATAAAACATAATAATAACCGAGGATTTAGATATTTTAACTTTTTTTATGACATAAATATTAAAGTAAAGGATAATAAATGGAGTCCAAATATCATGGTAAACAATCTAATCTAACAAATCACATCTTATTATTAATAAATTTCGTAATTATACCTATTAAAGAAATGTTTAATGAGGATAAATTATATTCTAGAAGGATTGAAAAAACATTGTTTCCCTTTTTTAGTGATTTATCTAGAGAATCCTAAAACCCACCATGAGTTTTTCTTAAAAAAACATTTGTATGAATGAGAGTGATTGATGGAATTATTCATTGTAAGGTCCTTCCCATGGAATATTGGATGTGACCAAATGATATGAAAATGACTTCTAGATTATTAATTTCAATAATTAAAAAATATTTGTCAGGATTTAAACTATGGATTCCACTTTGGATATCAAATAACTACTTAGAAGACACTGAATTTTTGATTATATTCAAACCATGTAAATAAAACAAATTTCATCGAAAATTTTCCAAGAGAATATAAATTCTAGAAAAAAGCATCATGTTCTATAATGTATTTGATGTATGGGGTATTTATTTAATTGGAAAATTCCCTAATTATTTTAGATGTTGTTATATATTTAATGATATTTATAATCTATCAATGTTTTAAATAATAAATCCTCACGTGATATGATGATAACAAAACCATTATAACATTTGTGAAATGAATTATGTTTTCTTGATTTTGTATGACATTGTATTTTATAAATAATTATGGAAAAATCATCTTTAATAAATATTAAGAATGTGTTTTTGGGAAATCATGAGTATATTATCTGGTTTCAATAACCGATCTCCCAAAATATTTAATGAAGGAACAATAAAATAACTAAAATAAATAATTTTTTAATAGAATTGTCTACCAAATTTACAGAGTCTAGGGTATGAGACTAGAAGATGTATAAAGTGATTATATAAATGGATTTAAAACCACAATTGGAATGCCACCATTTATATTAGCCTATATAAAATATTTTCTCTATCCCATTGAAATAGAAAAGAAATATTTCTAGGTTGTACACTCATGTTACATGAATATGATTTATACTAGAAAAAAAATTAAATTCTAGTTAAAATAGTTAGAATAAAATATTAAATATTTATATGAATGTTATAAGATATATAAGAGAAATTGATAGATTTTTTGATTAAAGGATACTAAAAAATACTTCAAATAATATTTTTTTACTACCAAATGAAACTATATTGAGGTAAATTTAATTTTTAATTATAGGGAACATTCAATATCACTCATGCATTTAATTTTGATGCAGTCGAAATGTTAAAATTGTACTAAGAATTAACCATAAAAATAAATGATATCTAAATAATGTTTTTATATATAGGCTTAATGACCTTAAAAAGAAGGAGGTCCTCCTTCACACAGTTGGGTAACTCTAAGCATTAGGTTATGTTTTAAAAACTTGTTTGTTGACATTATCCGGAAATATAAATTTTATTTTCTCATCAATAATTTATTATAAAATTAATACATATCAAGAAATATGTGTAGGTGAAGGAACATCTTATGTTTAATAGATTTAAATTTTTTATTTTTGATCATTATTGGAAGTAATTATACTTTTAATATTTTTGTTTCTAATATTTCATTTCATTACATTCATTTATTAGAATTTGTAATAGATTGTACCTTGAAATTAAATACATTTGTGAGTATAAAATCCTTTTCAATGGAAATAACTAATTTGATTCATGTAATTGAATGTAAATGATTTCTAAAATGATCATTATTTTAGATTCGAATTTTATTAAATTCCCAAAAAGAACATAGAATTTTAATTCCAATCCATGAATACTATCCATATTTGAAAATAAATTACTCCTGACAACTCTAAATGATTTTTATATCTAATTTAAAATATCCTCACTTGTCAAGTGAATTAAAAAATGATTGATTTATCTATATTTTTGCATGTTTCTACCAAAAAATGTGGGATTTGAGGAACATTAATTTGAAATGATTGAGGTAATTTTTTTGTTGTTAAAATACACTCATTCACATTATACTCATTAATTTATCTAACCATTTTATTTGATCATTATTATCACTTTGTATCGATGAACAACCTTGTTATTTAGCCACATTACAAGACATTTTTCCCTAGAAAAATTTTTCATGAAGTTCATTATATGATCATAGTGAATCTTATGTTGGGGAGGGGGTTCTTGTACTGTTGTACATAATTTTGAGATTACTTCAGCAAAAAATAAAATGTTTAATTTTTGTTTCTTATATGAAGAAGTTGACTTTCTACTGCTACTAATGTGATGGTTTTTTAAATTATTAATATATATATATGGATGATTTGTTAAAAATTTCTCTAAATGGAAAATAAAAGAAAAATTTTATAATGGTGAAAATATGTATTTCAATTTTAAATAAGATATATATGACGCGGACAAAATATGAAACTCAAAGAGACATCAAATTCATGAAAAGTTAATTAAAGAATCATTCTAAAACATAAAAAATAAATGATTATCTATGAAGGGTATTGAATGAATCATTTTATAATGATGATATAGTGAAAGTAATAAATATCATTAAATATTTCTTTGTGGTCATATTTGATTTATTTCCAAATATAATACAATAACATACATGAGTGGAATCTAAAATCATTTAATTTCGCTTTAATAATTGAAAAACCATATTTTTATACCTCGTAAATTTTGTCATTAGAAACCCAAAAATGATTATCCTCAGAACAACCCTAAAAATACATCATGATACGTTCATTTATTTTACTAAATATCATTGATATATATTAATTTCTCAATCTTATGTTGACCCTCTCATTTATTTGGATGAGAATAAATTGACAAAAAATTAAAATTTTATTGTAATGGAAAACCATGGTGAAGTAGTTATATATTTTTATTAGATAATGAAAGAAATTCAAATGGAATGAATTAAAATTATGGGGAATACATAATTTAATCTACTTTTAATGACCCAAAATTTTAGTTAAAATAATAATACACTTGATAAATTTGATTACACGCAATATCGATATCTATGAGAATTATGATATATTATAAAAAAATTATTATAACCCAGATCATAAATTAATGTGTACTAATATTATTAAAATCATTATTAAATTAAGTTATAATTATACTTTAAATAATAAATTTAGTTATTAATTCTTTGTAAAAATGGACACAATTTTTAGTGAAGGTAGTTTATGCTTCAAAAATACATTTCTCCAATATGATATTAATTAGATTTTGTGTGTGAAAAATATAATTAATTTATTAAAAATATAGAAAATTTATTTTTTTTAAAAAATAGTATTTTACAATATTATATAAAAATTATATTAAATTTCTTTTTTTATTTTTCTAAATGAATTATTGTTCATTTAATAGTTAAAAAAATAGTTTTTCAAAAATTATTTCTGATTTTAATTAGATCATGTAATTTAAAAGTCTAAATATATTTTTAATAATTTCATAAGTATAATTATAATCAATTTATTATATTTTAATAATTAATTAATTTTTAGTAATTAATATTCATGATTTGAAAATAAGATAATTTTTATGATTAAAAACACATTTTTCTAAAAACTTTTTTTCATTGCATTTTATGCATTTATATTCAAAATGATTTTTTAAATATATATAAAGACTGTTTCTGGAAATATCGATTCAATTTTATTAATCATGAGGTTCAACATTATTAAATATATCAATTTTTTTCTTATTATGAATAACAACCGTGGTAAATAGTTTTCACTGCAGTAATGGTAAAACAGGTAAATAAAGGTCTAAATTTTTGGATAAGGCTTACAAATTTCATTCACACATGATTTTATTCTTTTTTAGGAGTTTATTTAATAATTTCCCATCCATTTCATCAATATATGGTCACATGGTTCCATTTTTCATTGATTATGGACACTATATTATTTGTAGGAAATGTTTAAATAGTAAAAGTAACTCTATTGACATTAATATCCATAATTTTTACACATAAGGATAAAAATAAGATATTTTTCGTTAAAATCTTCCTTTTAAAGTTGAATTATTATTTATTATTGTTTGATTTGATTTTTAATTTTTATTGATGTAATAATTTACTAAAATTCATACATAGAATTGACATAGCGTTTGTGAAAATACTAGACAAATCAAGTATTTTATTTAAAAAATAAAAAAATAAAATTTAAAAGGATATTTAATTATATTCATGAATTTTGAAGATAAATATAACTTATTAAATATGTTGGAATTATTTATATTTGAATTCCATTTCATCCATGATGTTTTAAAAGTAAAATTATGTGAATAGTTCATAAAATAAAATTAATACTATTTTATGATAAATAATATTTTATTTATTTACTTAAAAATAATAATAACATTTTAATAAGAAAAATAGTATGATAATTTCTATAAAATTTCATAACATTTTTATTAATGATTGAATTGTTTCCTTATTTGTAAAATTATTAACCAATTCATTACTACGTTTATGGTTATAATTGGTCAACCAAGGGTTTAAATAATAATATAACGTTAAAAATGATACCAAATCATAAAAAAATTTATGGATTCATTATATTAAGATCTTATATTCCTTATCATTAAATAAATTTCATTTTAGAACCAATTTAAATGTTTAAGACAGACATTTTATTATAATACATCGTATATTTCTAAAAATTGTATTCTATAGTAAACAATATTTTATCAAATGATTTAAAATTTAAAAAATATATAATTGGATACGTTACGAGGAAATGGTCTAAAATATCAACCATGGTAAATTTATGGGCCAATTTAATTTTTATAGTTACATTTTGGACCCCTATATATTAAAAATCATTGATATCATAGTAATTGTCAAAGAGGATAACTAAGGGTTAAAATTAATTTTTGATTGTTAAAACATACAAAAAAACATAGTCTATTTTTATTGGATGAGATGATTTATTCACATCCACATATTATATTATAATTATACCAATTTGAAACAATTTCTCTATGAAAATAAATATATATAAATTTCTAACTGTAAATAGTTACAAGGGTTCCCCTCTCATCACATATAAACGGGAACCTCTTATCTTCTCTTCTAAATAATTTAAAGCCTTCCTTCTAAGAAAATATCTATTATAATTCCAAAATAGATACCATTAAAATATCAAATAGATTATATTCATCACAAATTTCCATCTATTCATGCTTTATATTGTAATATAAACATTGTTTCTCAACAAAGGGGAGGTTGAATGTTCTTTCAAATCATGTGAAACATGAGGTATATGATTATCATCTCATGTTGTCTTCTATTAAATTTTATTTATATTTTAGACATATCATATTTATTTTGTTTTAATAATTCCCCAATGAAATATTATATTATTATTCACTTTATGATCATGAAATTTAATTTTTTTCCTTTGAAATTATAATTTCAGGGGGTTTATGATTCAAATGTCACCAATGTGCTAAGGGTTTAATGTTATAATATCATTTTTTCTATTATTAAATATTATTATGTTTATTATAATTAAATTTTTGTTGAATAAGATATATGTAATATCATGAATTTTTATTCTCTCAATATTATTTCTAGAGATTATATTTTTTGATTCATTTCACACTTTATATGTACTCATGAGTCTGGAAGAACATGTTTAAGGAAAATCAACTTTGTTTCTCCCTTCGATTGTAAATCCTTTTTCTCCAATATTATTTTTTGTGAAAATGTTTCAATAATGTTTAAATATAATCCTATCATTTTTTAATATCACTTCAACCCATGATATAATTTTTACAAAATAGTTTTTGTGGAGCATTATAGTAATTTTTGAAACAAAGTACCTTTTACCTTTTTATCCAAAATTTTAATTGAATTATCATTTAAGCATACACACCAGGAATGAAATTTATCACCACTATGTCCCTTAAATTATATGATGCATCCTATAAATTTTTTTGATTTTAATTTTTAATGATAATTTATTTAATAATAATTTTGAAATTTTTTATATTTTTTAATAAGTTATTTATAAATGAGAACAATGTATTTATAATGAAATATTTCTGAAACCTTTCAATCTAATTTTCATCAATGAATAAATCTTTTATTGTCATTTTTGAATTACTGGGGAAATGATATAATGATAAAATAAAATATAATTATTTTTATGTCTTATAATGATTATTATTTAAGGATAACTCTTCGAATATAATTTTTTTACTCAGGTTAATTATATTATGAATCCCTTTTCTTTTACATGATTTATTATGTGATGAAATGCTTATGAAACCCATTTCACTTTCTTGAGTTATGATATGATGAGTTTTCTATGATATTATTAAAAACATGTGTATTATTTCCATTATGTTATGGGTGGGTCTAGAATTATATTCAACATCAATTAATTAAGTAAAGATGTATATCTCATGAGATAATAAATAATTGAATAGTGAGGGCCCTAATCAAGTAAGGGAATCCATATACTATGATTTTTTTGTGTGAATGATGACTAATTATTAAATAGCCTTATAAGTGAACCATATCCAATATATTATTCATTATAGTGATCATTAAAAACTATGGAAATGATTTTCTATGTTTATATGTATGACAAAAACATATGTCTTATGTTGTTGTTATTCTCTCATGGATCATGTTATTTGATTCCTTTATGATTCTTATATTATAAATCAATAATCCTTAATCCATGAATTATTTTTATGATATTTATATTTCGGGAATTATTTTGAAATATTAATCTCATGTTATCATAGAATGATCTTAATGATATGCTTATGTAAACTTTGTTATTTCCCTTGTTTACCCATACTAAGGATTTGAGCTCACCTTTTCTTTTTTTCCTTTCCCCGGGTTATGAAGAATATCATTAAGTAGGTTATGGATTGTAATAGTACTATATGGGATGATTGTTATGGGTGATGTTTAAAATCTTTAATAAAATAATATTATTATGTGTCTAGTCCCCAAGACTCAATGCTATAAGTTTCATTCATGGTTTATAATATTAATCCATTAATATTCATATATTAAGATGAAATATCTATATATCAATAGTGAAAATTAATATAATTCATTTTAGAGTAATGTTTTAGTAAATATTTGGATATTAATATTAGATATCATTATAAAAAACCAATGGGAAAATTCTATTTATTGGGTAACATCATATTGATTTTGGAAGGTAAATAATATGTTATTTTTTTAGAAATAAATCCTATTATTGATATTATAAGAAGAAATATATATTTTTTAATCTTCATCTAGGGGATATAATCCCGAAAATAATTTGATTATTTATATCTCAGGCATCAATCTAGTACCTAATTGATGTTCCATTAACACACATCTAGTTAGACACTCCCGAGGGATATTCTAGTGTAAATTAATATTTTATTTATAAAAAATGGTAACATATTTTAATAAATGAGGTCCATTAATGAAATAGGTTAAACGTTTGGATTGAGAGTATGAAAAGAATATTTCACTTATATATCCTATAAATTATTTTCATGATTATGTGGTATCCCATTACGTTCATTTTTAATCATACTATTTTTTTAGATTTAATCAATTTTTGGAGCCATGAGATATTTTGATAACATTGAAAGGGATGAACAATATAATCACAATCCTTATTAGTAACCAAAAGACACCTAAGCTAGAATGTGAAACCTTGTTATTATTCCTAATCATTTTTCTTATTATAATATTAATAATATCATCAGGGATGTGTTTACGAATACCCTAATAAAATAGAAATAGAGATTCTTAAAGTCCATATAGGAAGAAGATTTTCATTCCTATATGACATGTATGTGGGAAGAAGAACACATGGAAATTTATTAGTTGAATTAAAAGATGATTTATTTTTTGAAAATAAGGTAATAGAGAATGTAATTTCCATAAAAAAAATTAAGTGTTTAATGTAGTGATATAATGTTCATCCAATGTTACCATTTATATTTCGATATCTTTTATTTAGGGAACAAAGGAATTATTACTCTTAATTTTCTAATCTATGTGTTAACTCATATATTATGGAAGAGACAATTATATATCAATAATTTGAGTGAACGAATTTCTGTTCATAGGTATTTTGAATTAATTATAATGTTGTAAATGTATTATAAAAATTATATTATGGTTATATGAATCATGAAACATCTAATGATTATTATAGAATATTTCTTATTTAAATAGATTAGATCATATATTGATTGGTATAATTGACTAAAGAAATTACTTTTGTGGTAAGATGGTATTTTTAGAGATCATATGATTAAGTAATTGATAAAACATAATTTTTATTGATTTTAATTTAATATAATTTATGAATAAAAGATTATTTTTATTCATAATGTAAATGAAATAATGTTTTTGACCAGGAAATCTGTTTTTGATATGTGGAGAAACATATATATGTCTTCTTTAATGATGATTACTTAATTTCTAGATTTAACGAATATATTCAATATTCTATTATTTTATTTTAGGAATAATAATTGTTTTATTTTTTTGGAATAAGATGTGTTTTAATTTAGGTTGTATAGTGATTTATGTTAGTAGTATTTTTAAGATAATATATGATCTATGTATTTATATGTTTAGTGTATGAAATTATTAGAAAATTTATATTTTCTGAGGATAAATTTTAAAGTTGATCTAAAAAATTATGTTACTAAATAATTCCTATTTTGGGGTTTTAAATTTTTTCATTCATATATTCAATGAGAGTTTTGGTCAAATACTTATGGAATTGTTTATGTTGAAATTTGGATATTATTATTGAGGTTTTATTAATTATTATTTTATTTATCCATATTGGATGTCAAGTGCTAATAATTTTTTTTGTTTAATAGATGGATATTGATGGAATGATACTCCATTATATTATGAATATTTTAATACATTAAATTTTTATTTTTATTATTTTCGCTTGAAAATATTTCATCATGAATATCCATTTCTTGCAGTAAGGGATGAGTTAGAAGTGAAATTTATCAGAACACAACCAATAGATGGTATTATTTCTATGAAATTGAATTAAATCATGCAACTATACTACATCATTTACACAATATTTACAGTAATATAATTCCTCAATTTTAAAGAAAAAAAATATGAAAAATTTATACCTTTACATTAATTTCCAGTCAATTGATAATAATTTCACCCATCACAAATTTATGGTTTTTATTAATTATATTTCCCATTTACATGTTTTATAAAACACTACTATAGTCCTTACACAATATTTTCCCCCTCAATGTCGTAATTTTTATATATAACCATGTTTCTCTTTATCCGGAAAAATGATAATGTATTATTTCATTAAAACTTTTTGTTTCTTAGTTTTCATTTTAGAATATGTTTTGTTATCCCTATATATGATCTTGGTTTACAACAATGTTTTTTTCAAACATTAATTTTTTTTTCAAAGATTAAATTTTTAGGTGTAAAATTATTTATTTAGGGGGGGGGGGTGATTTAACAACCTTACAATTTAGTTAAACGAACAAAAGATTGATGGATTTCTTAATACACAAAACTAATCATTTATTGAATTGTGATATATTATAAATACATTATTCTAACATCATTTTTGAATTGGTGGGTATGAAAATGCGTTAACCCATTTTGAAATAAATTGTTCATGTCCTTACCCATTAAATATTTATTTATTAATGTTGAGGAAAAATACACACAATAAATTGTGAAGTCTTTTTATGTTTCAAAGATGAATATTCATTAGAAAAAATTGATTAATTTTGCCAATGGAAATTATAAATAATTTCTTCCATTTTTATAAATTTTATTTTATAAAAATAAAAAAAAAATACTTAATTATATAAATATAAACTTATTTTGAAATTATGAGTTTTTTAAAATATTGATTTATCAATGAATAGTTAAAATTACATATTTTTCAAACACTTTCATTTAATTTTATTAAAACAAGTAATTAAAAACTCCCATTTTATTTTTAATTTGGTTATAAAGTGAAATATAATCCATTTAATTGATAATAATCATATTAATTTCTTTTTAATAGAATATATTCAGGATTTTGAAATAAGTTAATTTTTATGTTAAAAAATATTTTCTTAAAACTATTTTGGTTACATTTTATGAATTTATATAAAAATTTATTTATACCACTCATATATATTTTTTAGTCAAATTGGATGCCATAATTTAGATGATTAGATTCACATTTGATATGTAGAGACCTTGATATTTTTATTCAATAAGAATAGTTACATTGGTAAAAATTTATCACTATAGTAAGGGTAAAACCTAGTTAAAACATTGGGATAAGGGATCATAATTTCTATAGAACATGATTTTATAATGTTCAATGTGTCGATTTCGGAACTATATATACATGTCCTAAATATATGGAAACTTGGTTAATTTTATTTTTATATTGGCATTTATATTATTTTATGAATATAATAATTAAGAATTGTCACTCTCAAGACTTTTATATCAATGATTTTTTAACATAAGGATAAAAGGAGGATAATATAAATAATAAATTAATATTTTAAATTTAAGGTAATTTTTTTATAATGGTAATTTATTTTCAAATTTTTTATAATAAATTAACTACCTTAATGGATTATACAATATTGACTCAATTTCTGTTAATGGAGTATAAAAATAAACTTAATACTTTTAAAAATAATAAAAATATTATTTTTTGGTTGTGTTATGTTTTTCCACAAGTTTGGAAGAAATATTTTACATATTATAGATATTTTAATGTTTTATATTAAAATTATATTACATTAATGTTGTTTTGACAGTCAAATTATGTTAATAGTTAAAAAATAAAATTAATAGTATTTTATGTTAAATTTTTTTTTTAAAATTATTTAAATACAACAAATATATTAAAAGAATAAATTTATAATATAAAATTATCAAAAATTTATTTTCGTGCCCATTTATATTCCAATTTCTATATTATATATATAATTATAACCAAAAACATCAAAAAAGTTATTACCATAGATAAGGATAAAATTGATATACCAAGGGGTTAAACAAAAAGAAAAAAAATTATAATGACACCTAAAAATATGAATATTTAAATGGATGGATATAGAATGTCAGTATCGTCATTATATTCAAATATATAATATTTTATAACAATTATACATGAGTTGGACACATTTTATAATATAATATTTCATATACATCAAAACAACGAAATTAATGATATTTTATAACAAAGAAAATTTTATTAAAAGATATAAAATTCACAATTATTATATCATTATCCAAGTGATAGGGATATAGTCGATAAAATTAAATATTTTCCATTTATAGGGGAATTTCCATTTTTTATGATTTTGGATACCTAAAAAATTATAAATAGTGATATTACATTAATTGTGAAAAGGGTTACCAAAATGATAAACTATGTGATAAGGTTGAAAACATAACCAAAATAGATATAAATTTTATTGAATGGGAATACTCTAACACAGAGTAATATTATCATATAATTATATATATTTAAATACATTTTTTTTAATAATTTAATTTATAGTAATTTAATACAGAAAGTAATTCAAGGAGTTCCCCCGCACTTATAAAGGGGGGCCTCTTCTCCTCTCTTCCGGACTCTTTTTGAACCTTATTACACTTCCAATACCTTCCATAATAACTTTTAATATTAATTAACCATATTATAGAGCTTCTAGTCTATCCAAAAGACCATTCATTCATAGTTTAAGGTGTAATTAAAATTTTTCTCACTAAATAGTTGGTAAAAAGTGAGTTTGAAGAATCTAAATCTTGAGGTAAGGGTTTATTATCTCATGTTTCCTTATTTGGGATATATGATGTCTTATGAAACTATATTATCTATTATTTGTTTATGAAATAAATTTTACATGTTATATAATGAGTGAACTTATAATCACGACATTTAATGTCTCGTTTGATGTTATTTTTTCATGGGGATTACGTTTTAATGTTATCGAAAGCTGTAAGGGTTTAAATTTACAATCTAATTGTCTATTGAGATTATTTATGATAAAGTTTAATATTATGAAATTTTATATCATATCTCTCAAGAATACCATGATTTTTTTCCATATAATTATTTATAATGATTAGGTTATTACGTTTTGATTTCCTCTATTAGTAATCAAGACACTAAAATATCATTTTTATAGATAATTAACTTTTTTCCCTCTTCAATAAAAAATAATTTTGATATGATATATTTGTTTTCTAAAAATGATTTAAATGATGTTTTAATATTTTTCAATTATTTATTAATCTCACTTTGACCCTTGACTTATCTGGTACAAAAATCTTTAAATGAAGAGTTCTTTCCATTTTCTAAGAAAGGTACTAATGACTTTTTTTAAATGAAAAAGGAATAATTGTTCTATATTGAATGAAATTTTATAACATAATGACCAAAAAATTATTTAAAAATTAAATTATATTTTTTAAATTATATTTTTATAGAAAATTTATTCCTTAACATTTGGGAAAATCAAATATTTTTAAAGAAGTTATTTCAAAATGAAGAGGGTACTTTTTCATGGAATATTATAGTTATCTTTTAAAGGAATTTTTATCTATGATAAAATTATATGATGTTACTTATGACTTATTAGGGATATGATCTAATTATATCATATAAATTTATTATTTGTATGGATTATGACAAATATGATTTAAGTAATCCTTTATGAAAATAGTTTCTTTCACTCTATTCAATTAAGTAATGAAATAAATATCTTTTCTAGGAGTTTTTCTATGATGAAATGATGAAGTGGTTACTAAAACCCTTCCCATTTTATGTGTTATGATATAATTAAAATTTAATGACATTTTAGAACACATATGTATGATTTTAAATATGTAATGGGATGTAATATCATTATATTACCCTTGAATATATTGGGTACAGATAAATATCTCATTAGATAATAAGGATTTTAATGGGACGGGCCATAGATTATTAAGGGACACCATCCAGTATGATAGTCTTGGGTGTGGACCTTAATTAATCATATGATGTTTTGGGGAGTGAACCAAATCCACTAAGATAGTCTTGGAAGTGATTCTTGTCTATAAGGGAAATAATTTTCTCAACTTATGTGAATTTCATAAACACATGTATTATACCGATGTTATGATCTAATGTCATATTTTCATTAAATAATATATTATTCAAATCTAATGAACTAAAAATATTTATTCCATGAATCATGATTATGATTTAAATATGAGTGGTGTTGTTTTAAAATATTTATATCACATTCAATTCCTATTATTCTCATGTTATTCCTATGACATCATTGATATATCCCTGGTTTTCCATTACAGAGTATATGTTCATAGCGTTTCTTAATTTTACTTTCCAACGATCATAATTAATGGTTTTAATAAGGGTATTTCTAATAAGAGTATTATGTTAGAAGATCTTTATCTAAGATATTGAATATATTTCATGAAATAATATGATTATGCTTCTAGTCTTCAACGACACAAAACCATTATGGTTATTACAAGGGGCATAAAGTTATATAAAAAATATTCCTCTATTAATATATAATATTAATTTATTAAAATTGTGAGTCACTATAAAATAATTAAGTTATGATGAGTATAAATTAGAATGTATTATTTTTGGTACATTTTATTGGAATGAATTTTTAATTTTAATTTGGAAATTCTTTTTTAATGTCCAATTTCAAAAAAGTCCAATTTCAATCTTTTCTGGAATTTTTTGAGCACATATTTCTTTAATTTTTCCTTGAAATTAAATGTTTTAAACTCCCTATTCTCTAAATTTTGTGTAATGTTTAATAATATTCATGGTCTAAAAACATTATGGATTTTTATGAGAAAATATAATAATTCTCATGTCCTAAATTATCATTTAAATATTTAGAGTAATTCCATTCCATCGTTATCATTATTAAATCATAGGATGAAATCATAATGATATTATTCATGGTGAACAAGTGGTATTTACAACTAGAATGTTATGTCTTTTTCATGTTTCCCTATACATGTGAGGAGATTCAATAAAACCTTCTCCACTATGACATGGTGGAGGATTATATGCAATTATTAGCAGTAACGGAGTTATAAAATAGTATGAAAATTATTAACTAAATGTTAAATGGTTTACATTGTATTGGAATCAAAAATTGGCTATGTAATGGGGTATCCAAAATTCGAAACATAAAGGTTTTTGCATCTTCTCTATAAGGGTACCCCACTATATATGATGCTTCTTAAATATTATCCATTCACTTCATTATGGACATGAACATGGTGTATCATAAGAATGAAATAATAATATGGATATAAGAACAACTCTATTAAAACTAATAAGGATAATTTTACAATCAATTTTGATGATTGTTTTTAAATGGGATGGAGTTGGATAAATTCAAAATTCCTTGGATAACGGATTTTGATGCGGTGTGTTTATAATTCCCAACTTAGGAACACCAAAAAATTGTGGAAATCTATGGCTACGAAATTAAATATCTATTATGATTAAATAATAACCACAGTTTTATATGGTCTTGGGAATTAAATTCTCAATGAAAAAACAATATGGGATGATTATAGAATATGACAAAAAGGGAATGAATATAATGAGGAACAATACCATTTAGTTTTCACAAGAAGAGTATTCTAAATACATTAATTGTAGATAATGTGCTCCTTTTTTTAAAATAATGAAGATAAATATTGTATTTTTAGATAAATATGTACAATTTATTTATATATTCAAATTAACATTCCACCTACTTGGAAGATAAAAATTAAATCACGGTTCAACGCATGGGAGTTCAAAAAACCAATAAATAGTTCATGTGTGTTGTGGGATACAATAAATTTTATATTTGTTAGAGGGTTTTGATAGAAATAATACAACTGTATATGGAGTTAAAAAATATGACTTTTACCCATTTTTGAATAAACATCCAAGTGGTTGTGGATGTGGATATATAGGGAGGATCAATTTGCATTATATGTATTTTAATGTGACTTATCTATATTTTTTTGGAATTTATATTTATGACTAAAGATTTTTTTTCTTTCTTTAATTATATTTTCTTCTAAAATTATATAATTATTAATTCAATTTATTAAATTAAATTTAATATTTTATTTATTTGATCTTCATTATAATTGTGTTTCCTATGATCATAGTTATTTAAATAAATATGACTTCCGTAATTTCGTCATGTAGTGGAGTCACATTCCTTTTGGAAAAAACACCAATATGAATTTTATTGTTTAAATTATACGAAAGTTTAATTTTCAACCAAAATTTATTTAGGTTATTATTATCAAATATAAATAGATAACTATTTTAAAATCATATCTCTCCCTCATTTTTAATATTTTTTCAATTTTAATTAATTTTTTGTCTATGTCCTTTTTTTTATAATGGAGTTATTTTTTTAAATCCTTTAATGACCCATAAATTTATATTTTATCAAAAAAACAAAAATACAAATTTATAGAATAAATTATACCTTCCTCATCATCAATAAGAGACAACTGAAGGGACTGAATTACGACATTATTTTAGGTGGTAAATTATTTAATTTGGTGTAACACATATGATTTCACTTAAAATAATCTTCATTAAGATAATGGGATTTATGGACTAGGGAAGAGCAATCTATGTTAAGGTTCATATATTGATGTTGCATTTTGTTCAAGAGGCACAAAACTATTTTTAAGTTTTAGATGACCCATTATTCATACTACATGAAATTTTAATTCATTGTTTCATTATCTTACTAGGGATACATGATTACTAGAATTTATTATTACTTTAGGTTAAGATTTTTTTTATAAGAAACATCATACTTTTAAGCCTTACTTATCCGAACATTAAGGATATTCTAAACAGTGGGTGGTTCCGTAGGTTTATAATTATGTGGAATATTTTTATGAATTATTATGGGAATTTATAAGGCCCCAACCTCAAAAATGGAATAATCTTGAGTTTTGTCAAGAATTTGAAATTGAATATATTATTAGGTTTAGAGTTTTATATAATTAGGTCATATCTAGTACATTAAATCTCAAAAATTATATAGTAGATACTTCTACTCTATAAAAAAATTTCAGAACATTAAAACACCTTAAATAAATCAAGAATTACATTCATGGAAAAAATATTATTGAACTATTCCTTTATATTATTATTCCTATTATCCTGTGAAAAACATATTGCAAAAAATTGGGATCGGCACAAAAAACTCAGTAAGGGATATAAAACAATGAATGAAAACATCAGTCTTGGAAAGCATAAAAATTAACGAAATCAAAGTCCTCAATCAAAAAACATAATCTATTTAACATACCTCATGAAATAATAAGAGTTATAAATAACACATATAAATCATAAATAATAAAGGTAACTTATGGAATCCAAAACATACTTATATTGTAGCTTTCCCAGCTATATAGGGAGTTACATTTGGAATAACCATCGGAGTATATTCCCTAATTCTATTAGGAGAAACATTATCATTTACCTCTATCATGTTACAAAATGCATTGGAGGGATATATGGGGCTCACCCTTAATTATTTTATCATGGAACCACTCATATATAAAAATAATTCCAATTAAACATAATATAATCATGAAAAAGAAAACCAGAAAAATGTAAAGATTAAATTTCTACATTGCAATCACAATATATCATTTTAAGATACTGACTTATTAAATTCTTTATAAAAACCATTTCAATATATTAATACATAAAAAGAGTATATGGTATTTATTTACCTTTTAAAAACATTATGAATAGTTTAGGAATCCAAATACAAAATAATACTCACTATAGGGGAAAGGTCATTGTCAATGCGTACATTAAAATGAAACCTTCCTTTTGTCATTTAGTAAAATGCTTCATAAAAACAGATTACATTTTAAAACCATTTTGTTAAATTAAAATAAAAAGGACATAATTATAGATTGTATAAAATAATGTCGTGTATAAACCAAAATATTCTTAAATGAAAAACTATTGAAACAAAGTCTCTTATAAAGATCAAATCATTAGATTAAGGATAAATCAACGAAATAATTATGTGGGACAAAAATAAATTAACCAAATACAAGTGGATATTAATTGTAAAAAAGAAACAGGTCATTCAAAAATTTTCATAGGACAACATAATCCGGAAATAATTTTTTATCCCAATGAATGGCAATTTGGTTAAGATGTTCCCTTACCTAGTGTCCGAATCGTGTGGTATTTTCCTTGTTCTTACCGAATAATAAAACTATGTTAATATATAAATTATTCAGAACCATTTTAAATTTTATTATTCCTTCTCTATCACTTATTAGAGAATTAAAAACGTTAAATAATTATTTAAGTTGATATCAGTCATTTTTGTGATATTCAGTACATGATTCGAAAATGAATTTGTTTTGAGGTAAATTGTCCATATAGTCAAAATTACATCACCTCCATTATTTTATACATGATTTAAATATCATATATGTCCACCATATATATATATCTATATGTATATTTATATTTATTTATTATATTACACAACATTTGGAGATAAAAAATGAAATATACGATTCGTGTAGATGGTAAGCCATACGTACGGATGAACGCTACTTTTATTTCATTGTCATTTTTAAAGGATTGAAAACTAAATGATACAATGGTATATTATAATATCCGTATAATATCATATTTTATATATGTTACATAGTTTCATAAGAAATATCCATTATACAATCCATGTACAACATGAGTGAGTCATATCACATTGAGGGGTCGGTGGTATGCATTTTCTCAAAGAAATTATCATATTTACACATTAAGAAAAGAATAAATGTTCGATTTAAATAAACATAAATATGTCTAGAGGAAATATGAATATAATATATATCATATATAAATATATTTACATCATAATTGCCACCATGAGAGGAGGTAGGAGAAAATTTAACAATCATCATTTCGTAAGGTACTAGTTTTCCGTACAAAGAAAATGTATCTTTGTATCTTTTAGATGGAGGTGTGTGTATTTGTAGTTAGAAATAATTGTTATAAAAAATACTAGAATAATAAGAATATTGGTTTCGTTATGTTGTAAAATAATATGAATATAATAGCGAGTTCATAAGGAAAATAAAGGAAAGGAACTTGATAGAAGACGTTACCTCTAAATCGGTTAATTTCTTTACATTTGAGGCAAAAAGAATTTATAAATTTCCTTATGAACAAGGTATGGATTATAAGTTGATGGGAGGTATTTTGTGATATTATTTGATCAGAATTTGGATTATCCAAGGCTCTTGAGAGAATTTAGTAAATGGGTAGATGTGGTTCCATTTTATAAAAGGGAGGAGGGGAACATTAAGAATGTTTTGAAATATTATTTTATTATAAAATTATCCTAGTCTAAAATGTTCCCAAAATAGTTAAATTAAATTATAAGATGATTTTGGTTTTGAATTCTCTCAACTAATTTGTTTTATCCATGTTTAGGGAACAAAATTAAACTGATTATATATCTTTAACCATTAGTTATAAATAGTAACTTTTACAATGTCTTCTTGCATTTTTAAATATATGGTAACTATATTTACTATTAAATGCTAAGTGTACCACAACTGTATCATTTATGAAATTTTTAACATTATATTAGTCATTTATCAAAATATTAGATATTTAAGACTATTATATCATTTAATAAGATAATATTTGTTTTAAAAACTCCTGTATGTTAATTTTGACACTATTAAGTAAATGATTTTTATTAAAGTGATAAAAACACTGTTCCATCAAAAAAAGGAATTAACTCAAATATAATATGTCAATATCATCAAAGAAAATGATTGCATAAAATCAAACAAATTACATTTATTTTAATATTCATAATATCATTTATTTGAATATTTCATTAATAATGAAATCACCACATCATCATTATTTCATAACTAAAAAAATTAAATTTAATGTATAAAATATATAATTAAAATACCAAGATGTAGGAAATGATTTTATATTTCTATTGAATATCTACAATCAATGAAATCACTTATACAACCCCGTATAAAAATTCTTATAACAAAATATACATGTTTATATTATATTACATTTTTACTTTTAATTGATTCATATAAAATGTATTTTTAACATTAAAGTGGCTACATGGGGTCCCAATATCAACCCAAGGATTCCCATTTCTAGACATACTTCATAAAATAGGATTAAGACATGTTTTAGGGTACTTTAATATTTATATATTATTTTTTTCCCTTATTTATCAGAATTACCCTTTAACCATGGTAAAAATAATAATTACTAAAGTTATTATTCATAATGTCAAAAAAATAACAGGTACCTATTTACCCAATTTGAATATTATGATTCCAAATATGGAATAAATTTTTCCAAATTCAATGCTTAGTATATACATTAAATAATTTAAAATTAATTCATTTTGTCAAAACCCAATAATGGGTTTTTAAGAAGTAATAACTATCAAAATATTGACATGTGTTTATTTCAAATTTAAAAGTGAAATTACTTATAATGAAAAATATTTTGTAAAATGATAAAAATATAATCCAATGACTCTATAAAACAAATTAAAAGTATAATATATCTATATTAAGAAATTATAATAAAATGGAATTTTTATTTAAAATGAGGTATTTTTCACTATTCATTAAAAAATGATCTTTTTCAGAAAATTACAAAACAATTTATCCAAAGTAAATTTTCTTGTAATGATTCTATAAAAGATGATTCTTTTTCAAAAATTACATATAAATTTTAGAAAAACTATATTTAAAAAAGTTTATCTATCAAAAGGTGGTAATAAGAAATTTTTTAAAAAAATAGAGTATTTCATTCTTAAATTGGATTCATTTTTATTTTAAGCCTATATAATTTATTGGATAAATTTAAAGACATTTAAAAAACATGTAAAATAATATTTTAGTTAGCTCTATTCATTACCAATAATACAATGGCTTGGAGTTAACTAATATTATTTATAATAATATTTTTATATTATTTTTTGGTATAACTCAAACATGAGTGAAACATAAGATTTAAAAGAAACCCATTATTGTGTGTTGAGTACACTATCGAAAAAATCATACCCTTTAATTTAAAAATAATATATTATTCACAAATACTAACAGAAATGATAATGTATTATTCTATAAATACATAGGATCCAATATCATTCCACACTTTTGGAAATTGTCTCCCTGTAATTTTATTTACTTATCAAAAAATTGAGGGTTTTTATCCCTCATAGCATTTTCAAATTCCCATGTTTCCTCTTAAAGCATAAGTGTTTTCTAAAAAACCATTACCTAGTTACTTACCTTATTCCTCAAAACATGCTCTCTACATTCAATAATCATGACGAGATGTTAGTCATAAGAATGCATCTCTTCCAATTGAACTACATATAGACTCAATACATGAGCAAGATCAGGAATATATTTTCTCAAAATTGGAACATCAAAATCATTGTGTACCTGGGATAAACATGGAGTTAAATCCAATCTATAGGAATCTTTCAATCATTCTCTAGGATTTTATAGGGTCCAATCATTCTCAGACTCGACTTTACCTTCTCACCCAAATACATCAATCTTTTTCAAGGAGAAACTTTATTAAATACATGATCACCACCATTGAAATAATGTTCCTTCCTTCGGTTATCCGTATCACTCTTCTACTTTATTTGAGATGTTCTCATGTGATTCTGAATCAACTAAACTTTTTCTGCCATCACTTCTTTTAATTATGGTCCCATCAGCATCATTTCACCTACTTCATCCCAAAAAGCTGGATCTCGATACCTCTTTCCGTATAATTCTTCAAATGGTACCATTTGTATACTGTAATGAAATATATTATTATAAGAAAACTCAACCAAATAAATATATTGGTCCCAACATCCCTGATAATCCATTGAACAATCACGCAACATGTCATCCATGTTTTGAATTATTCATTCACACTTCCCATAATATTTCTGATGTAATGATGTACTAAAATTTAATTCAGTACCCAATAACTTATGAACGTCATTCTAAAAGTTTTATTTGAACATGGGATCATGATCAGAAACAATGTAGATAGGAAATCCATGTAATATAACTAACTATTTAACATACAACTAAGAATGTTGATCTAGAGACAGTGTATCTCGAATTGGAATAAAACGATCATATTCAGTGAATTGATAAAAAATAACCTAAATTGCAAAGTTACCTGAAGATGTATTTGGTAATCCCACTACAAAATCCAACGACACATTTTCCCATTTCCACTATGGAACTGAAAAATTGTGAAGCATATCATTCAGTAAATACCACTCTTCTTTAACATTTTGAAAATTCAAGAATCTCAAGGTAATGTCAGCAATATTTTTATCATTCCATCCCACAAGTAATACTCTTGAAGATCTCTGTACATCATAGTACGACCAAGATGAACTGATAATGGGGAACTATAATCTTTATATAATAACCATTTCTTCAACTGTGAATTACAAGGAATACATAATCCCTATCTAAACCTCAAAACCCAGTCATTATCATTGTAAATTCAGTTACCTTACCCTTCTAATCCAATAATACCTTTTTCTCCAACTCATTCTCTTCTATCTGTGCTTTCTTAATTCTGTATGATTGAGATGATTTCCCTTCCACCTGAAACAAAATATGGGAATTTCATACACTAACAACTACCAATCCAAAATTCATTAAATAAAAGTCCAAAAGATCTCATTTCAAATGTTGTACGGTTAATATAGAATTTCTATTTCGACACAAAGAATCAGCTAAGTTATTTACCATTATTGGATGGAAATGAATCATATAATAATTAATATTTGATTAATTCTGACAATCTCTTATATCTCAAGTTTAATTCATTATGAGTGAATATATAATTTATATTTTTTTGATCATTATATATTTAAATCGTCACACCATATATATGATGCCTCTTAAATTTTAATCAAATAACACCAACAACTAATTTTGATTACTATGTAGGGTAATTTAACTCATTAGTTTTTAAATGACATAAATCATAAGCAATTACCTAATAATTTTTCATTAGGACAAAACCATTTCCTTTCAATGAAGCATCACTGTAGAGAACAAATTCACCATTTTTGGAAGGTAGTGCCAAAAATGACACATTCAACAATCTTCTGTATAGTTCCTAAAAAATTCACCGCATTCTATTGTCCAGATAAACGTAACACATTTTTGGGTTATCTTTTTCAGTGGGCTAGATAACCATGAATTTTTTTCCAAAAACCTCCAGTAAAGACATTTAAAAGACATGTAAAATCATATTTTAGTTAGTTTTATTCATTCCCAATAATACAATGGCTTGGAGTTAACTACCATTTCTTATAATAATATTTTTATATTATTTTTTGGTATAACTCAAACATGATTGAAACAAAAGATTTAAAAGAAACCCTTTATTGTGTGTTGAGTACGGTATCAAAAAAATCATCCCCTTTAGTTTAAAAATAATATATTATTCACAAATATTAACATAAAAGATAATGTATTGTTCTATAAATACATGGGATCCAATATTATTCCACACTTTTTGAAATTTTCCCCCTGTATTTTTATTTACATATCAAATAATTTAGGGTATTTATCCCTCATAGCATTTTCAAATTCCTATGTTGCCTCTTAAACCATATGTTTTTTCTAAAAACCCATTACCTAATTAATTACCTTATTCATCAAAACATGCTCTCTACATTCACGAATCAAGATGAGATGTTATTCATAAGAATGCATCTCTTCCAATTGAACTATCTCTAGACTCAGAATATGAGCTGGATCTGGAATATATTTTCTCAAAATTGGAACACCAAAATATTTGTGTACCTAGGATAAACATGGAGATAAATACACTCTACATGAATCTATTTGATCATTCTCTAGGATTTCATAGGGTCCAATCATTCTCAGAATCAACTTTCCCTTCTTACCCAAATACATTAATCTTTTTAAAGGAGAAACTTTAATAAATACATGATCACCTACATTGAAAGAAAGTTCCTTCCTTCGGTTATCTGTATCACTATTCTACCTTATCTAAGTTGTTCTCATGTGCTTCTGAATCAACTGAACTTTTTCTACCATAACTTCTTGTAATTATGGTCCATCAGCATCATTTCACCTACTTCATCCCAAAAAGCAGGATCTCGATACCTCTTTCTGTATAATTCTTCAAATGGTGCCATTTGTATACTGTAATGAAAAGTATTATTATACGAAAACTAAACCAAATTAAGATTTTGGTCCCAACATCCCTGGTAATTCATTGAACAATCAAGCAACATGTCTTCTTCGTTCTGAATTATTCATTCGGAATTCCCATAATATTGCCGATGAAATGATGTACTAAAATTTAATTCAGTACCCAATGACTTATGATGGCCCTTTTAAAAGTTATATGTGAACTTGGTATCATGATCATATACAATGTAGACAAGAACTCCATGTAATATAATTAAATATTTAACATACAAATAAGAATGTTGATCTAGAGATAGTGTATCTCTAATTAGAATAAAACGTGCACATTTAGTGAATTGATAAAAAATAACCTAAATTGCAAAGTTACCTCAAGATGTCTTTGGTAATCCCACTACAAAATCCATCGACACATTTTCCCATTTCCACTATGGAACTGAAAATGTATGAATCATCTCATTCAGTAAATACCACTCTTCATTAACATGTTTAAAATTCAATAATCTCAAGGTAAAGTCAGCAATATTTTTTTCATTCCATCCCACAAGTAATACACTTGAAGATCTTTGTACATCATAGTACTAATAGGATGAACTGATAATGGGGAACTATAATATTCATATAATAAATATTTCTTCAACTGTGAATTACAAGGAATACATAATCCCTATCAAAACCACAAAATCCAGTCTTTATCGTTGTAAATTCAGTTACCTTACCCTTCTAATCCAATAATACCTTTTTCTCCAAATCATTCTCTTATATCTTTTCTTTCATAATTCTGTATGATTGAGATGATTTCTCTTCCACCTGAAACAATATATGAGAATTTCATACACTAACAAGTACCAATCAAAAATTCATTAAATCAAAGTCCAAAAGATCTCATTCCAAATGTCGTACGGTTAATATTGAATTAATATTTCGACACAAAGAATCAGCTAAGTTATTTACCATTATTAGATGGAAATGAATCATGTAATAATTAATATTTGATTAATTCCAACAATCTTTTATATCTCAAGTTTAATTCATTATGAGTTAATATATAATTTAAATTTTTTTGATCATTATATATTAAAATCTTCACACAATATAGATGAGGACACCTAAATTTTAAAGAAAAAACACCAAAAACTAATTTCGATTCCTATGTAGGGTAATTTAACTCATGAGTATTCAATTGACATGAATCATAAGCAATTACCTAATAATTTTTCATTAGGACACAACCATTTCCTTTCAATGAAGCATCACTATAGATAACAAATTAACCATTTTTGGAAGGTAGTTCCAAAACTGATGAATTCACCAATCTTCTGTTTAGTTCCTAAAAATTCACCGCATTCTATTGTCCAGATAAATGTAACACATTTTTGAGTTATCATTTTCAGTGGGCTAGATAACCATGAATTTTTTTCCAAAAACCTCCAGTAATAACATTCTAAACAAAACTCACACTTGATAAATTTACCATAAATTTTCTTTTCATTTAATATATTCAAGACAATCGTTTAATGATTTTATTGTTCCTACTTACATTTATTATAAACCAAAATATCTTCAATAAAAAAAACCACAATCTTATCCGAGATCTCATGGAAAATTCTATTTCTAAGAACCATAAATACAACAGGTTCATTGGTTAGCCCAAAAGGTAAAACTACAAATTCATAATGCCAATATCTAGTACAAAACACGGTATTTGAACTTTTTTATTCCATTACATTTAACTGATCCTACCCTAAACTCAAATCAATCTTTGAAAAATACTGACCTCCCTAGTGCTGATCAAACTAATCATCGATATGATGCAAATGATACTTGTTCATAACAGTGATGTTATTCAATGCTCTTTAATCAATTCAATGTCTCATTTAACCATATTGATTTTTTTAGAAATTAGAGAGGAAAACCTCATTGTGATGTGATTGGTTGAATGAAATCATTATCTAATGACTCGTCCAATTTATTCTTTAACTCAAAATGTCCAATTTTAGCCACTAAATAATGGGGTCTTAAAATGTTTTTAGATTAGAGATCAAGGTAAACTATAAATTCGTCCTTTTTTATTTTTTATACCAAGAATATCATTAGAAGAATCATCAATATACTCATTCACCATTACACATCATTAATCTTAAAACATCCTTTATTTTCAACAATATGTGCAAGGTAAAATTCACTTCAAATGTTTAAATTTTTATCATCTTCCAGATATATTATCAAACGTATGGGTTCATTTTTTATCACAAATTAAAATTATTTCTGAAAAGAAACATATTTTGTTCGACATTCAATCTTATGTTGTCAAATTGAAATCCAATCCATACCCAAAATAATATCTGACTCTACTAGAGGCAAAACTATATGGTTTTCAGGTAGATTTTTTTCCTTACACAAAGAAAGAAAGGTGCATATAATTTCTTTTTTCTCTCATATTTTCCCCTAGGTTATTTTACCTCATGTTAAGGATTCATATCTTGAGATGGAATTCCCAATTTACTAGATAATTTCTCCGATTTGAAAGAATGTGTGGAATCGGAATCAAACAACACATTAGTATAATCTGAATAAACAAACAATGTACCTGATTGTACTTCATTTGATGGAACAACATCTACTCAATTCTATGAAATGGATTTAATAACAACATTCTTCTTGTAATACAAATTTTTTCCATAGTTTGAGTTATTTATTAGACACTCATTTTAATAATGACCAATTTCATTTAATATAAAACATTTTATAGACTGTAAAATAGATTTTATCTAAGCAATACCCTAATCATTTTTAGGAAAATTATGAGCCTTATGTCTCATTTTACCACATCAAAAACATTTTCCCAAATTCAAAATGCATTCCCCAATGTTTTTTTACAATAATTCTCACAAACTATAAACTTGTTTTTTTACCATCTGTCATTTTTGAAGAGTTATTCCCTTTTATCGGCCACCTCAACCTCTTATTATGTTATTTATGGAAAGAACAAATGATCATTAGAAAACATCATTTCCACCTTATCCTCACATTGAACTAGTTTTTCATATGTTTTGAACTCAAGAAAATCAAATTCCCTTCGATACATTGTCTTTAATATTGAGTCAAAATGATTGATTTTAATATTATGATCCCATGTGACATTTGAAGAATAACATGTTATTCAAGTGAATGTATCTTTATTTGAATCCACTAAGTCATCCTCTTTCCTCAATTCTATGAATTGTTTTTTCATATCATATAGAACTGCCTTAGGGAAATATTTCTTAAGGAACATACCTTTGAATGCATCCCAATCAAGTGAATAAATATCCTAACAATCCCAGATATGTTAAAACATAAACCACTACTGATTTTCTTCAACCTAAAAATGGTAAATAAAAAGTCTTTTTTTTGTGATGTTATAAACATCCCATTACATTAAAAATAATTTCCTGTTATTTAATCAACCCAATATCTAGAACATGGTCAGATGGTCCTTTGAATAATGGAGGCCGTTTCCTAATGAAATGCTCTAGTACTGACATGTTCCTTTGTGTTTTATTGGGCTGATCTCTTTCATGGATACAAGAACTATTTATAGATTGAGTTGGTTGTTACATCACTACAAAAAACAGTTCAGTTCCTATTCTGACCATTTCGGGTTTCTAATTTGGTAGGTTATTTTCCTCTTAATGTATTTGTTGGAGTTGGCGGCCTAGTGCCAACTCTTTTTAATTTATTGATTAATAAATAACTTATCACATATTTATTGTTCTTCCACATGAAAATTCATGCGATAATTTCCTAAGGATAGTTGTTTCATTAATGGGTTGTAGCAGATCTCTACTATGATGAGAACCCAGATTTTCCATAACACTATTCTTGAATATATGTTTTTTGGTCAGATGCTGTTATTTGAGGGGGAAAATTAAAACCATCAATTAATGGTGAGGAACCATAAAACATTGATGTATCTTTTCATTGGGTGTGACCCTAGAAATATCCAAGAGGGTATTATGAGAACGAGACCCGCCGGACAGAAATCCCCATTTCATAGTGTCATTGAATGTTCTTATCTAAGGATGTGTGTTCTGTTCCTTAGATTTTAATATTATTATTAATAGGTATTATAAATTGCTCACATATATTTATTGAAAAAAACTATGATGACACATTGTTCTTGGCTAGGTAGGATATGTTGTGTGCATCATGAGTAACACTACATTAATATCTAATGAGAGAAATGATTTGTACCTTCTGTTCCATAACGGAAGTGGATCTATCATCCATTTTATGTAATAGATACAGCCTAAATAAATTTATTTCCATTGTATGGAATGGTTGAGTTAAATTCAAGAATGTAAATGAAATAATAATCAAGCACATGGGTTGATGAATCTAGATTGCAATCCGCTTGATTAGAGATATGTTGAATAAAGGATTACATTACATGGTAAGCGTTCGTCGGAGGTGACATGTCATTGCTGCATTAACTTCATTCTTTATGGGTGTGATGTCATATTTCTAGATGATAAAATTGGACTTTAGGTAGCTCTACCTAGTTCCATCGAGAAATAGGCTTAGAGGATCACACATTATGTCTGTCCAAGTATCTCATTTAAATATTAATTTAACATGTTGAATAAATATTATTTCAACATTACATATTTTCTATAATATATTGTGGGTCTAACAATATATATAAATTAGTTAGTAATGTAATGATATTTATTTGAGAAATAAATATCAATTATTCCAAGTCTTAAAAATGTGGTGGAGGAAATAAAGACAATGGAAATGAAAAAAGTACATGCTGTGTATATTAATATATACATGCCATGTAATTTTTTTATGGATTTGTGAGATAAATTATTATTTATTTAATTAAATAATATTAGGTGTAATTCAATGGATGCATGTCAAATAATAATAATAGTCAACTGTAATTATTAGACATTGGGTCTGACGAAGAATTAAATTAAATTGATATGTGATTTTGGGTAATTAATTTATTTTATTATTATATGTAATTAAATTCCCAAATATATAATTATCAATAGCGTAGCCTTTTTTTGTAGAGTCCTCACAATGGATATAAAAAAATATCTCATACAAATAACAAATTACTTTATTCCATGAATGCTATCAAACTATGATATAGATCCTCATCCACCGGATCAAGGATAGAACATTACAAGAGGCTCTCTAGGAATTAAAAAGAAAACATTTTAAGAGAAGGTTCTTCTATGCTAGCACCCATAGATCCCTTCGGCGACATCTTGAGATACATTGATAATTTGTGGATCACCACTAGAATAATCATACACTTGGATTCTAAGACGCAATAATAGATCACATCAGATTGTGATCCGAAACATCAAGAGAGGTAGAGAGAATTCCATAAAAGTAATTCATGTATTTTAAAAAAATTAATTATAAACAAAATATGATGATCCGATCTATGGTTTCGGGACTCCCTTATTTTTCTTTCGTTCTTCGTGATATTTCAAAGATCCGAAGATTTATTATCGTGATGGATCTTGGATTGATCATTTTTAACATAAAAATTATTGTTGGGTACACCCACCAATGTGCTTCTTGTACACATGAAACATATAAGTGATATCATATGGGTCATATCATTGATTATTATTATTTAGTTTTTTTGTTACTGATTTATACATTTAATTATTTAGTTGTTTCAATTATCGTTAATCGTTCTATAAATCTGAATCTCAAGATCTATTCCTTTTATTTCGTTTCTCGTTCACCTTACATGAATGATATTTTTTCATTATATTTTTATTAAACTAAAATTGAGGATCTCATCCAGAGGTGCCAAAGGTGGACATACAACACCAAAACACACAAAATTTATTTGTTAGTACACATCTTGTAATATAGGTTCTAGGCACTGGGATGGTCTACCAAACCATGTCGTGTAATTGGATTCTATCTATGTCATTAAGACTCTGTGAGTTGACAATGAACAGGTAGCACATGGTTTCTAGATTACACACCGTATGGCCCACTGAACACAAAATGTAGTCCCTTCAGATAATGGTTGGACCGTGTACCCTGTACAAGGATTGCCCGGCTGGTAACGGTGTAACACAGATACTACACGAAGTGTGTCCCACTGAACAAACTTTGTACTCCAAATATTTACGTTGTACATCTACATGCCATGTCCCTGAGCATGTACTTCGGATGGATTGTGAAAAAAAGTACAAATTGTGTAGTCAGAACTACACATTGTATAATCATCCAAATTAAACAAATGTATTAAAATTTATTATTATATTATACACACTCTTGACACATGTACCATAGTGTGAACAAAAAGTTGAGTCACAACAGATGATTGGTGTTTTATATATATTCTTTTAATTAAACACATGCATAATTTTCATTTCTACTCATTGGGAAGTTATGAAAGGGAATACATTGGGTTTCATCCAAAGTATATGTTTCGTAAATAGATAATTTTAAATGAATTTATTTATTTAGAATTATGAATGATGAGAATCAGAATGTGTTTCAGAAAAGTGTTTATGATAAAAAGATTCATTAAATAAAGTTAATTAATTGATTTGAGCATGATTTTTCATAAACAAGAATGAATAATTAATTGAATGCTAGTTTTATTTATCTGTAAATATCACAGCATAAATGTGATATCATGAGAAAGACAGTGAATGTTGTATGTTAATGGATTCTTTTAATTTATTTATTGAAATTAATTTTTTTGGTTTTTGAGACTTCTCTTCATTAATATGTAGGGAATGTGTGCCCACGATTTCATTATATAAAACCCCGTTTTACCCCTCACAAATGATTGAGATAAATGAATATTAATATATGGAGCTCCCAATCTAGTCGAGGTGGCTTATGTTAGGATCCAAGGTGAAACAAATCCAAGGAGATATAAATGTGGATATGTGGAAAGAAGTAAACATGAACCCAAAATATTCAAGGTTTTTCTCTACTTGGTCTTGGATTAGTTTATCAACAGTTAGATTAAAAAACAAATATCACAAGCTCATGACCATACCATTTATTTTATTTATATCAATTTCATTGTTTATTTATTATTATTGTCTTGTCACGATCACACAAATAATGAATTAAACAAGCATGCATGATGGAACTAAAATAATACCATCTTATGTGTGACTATTTTCTTAGACATGGTTAATAACATAAGTATATCCAACTTAATATTATCATGTAATCAAAGATAATAAAATGAAAATTTACGTATAAGGATTAAATACATCTATGAAAATATTATGTCGATATAGCCTTCTATAATCTAGATAAGAATCGAATCATAGTTCAATGTGCTTGACCAACCCTAGTTGGGATGATTTCAATTATCAGGGAATTATAAATCATGGTTTTCGGTTGAATTGACTTGATTCCCATTAAGTGTTGACTACCATAGAAGAACATGGTGTGACCATGAGGCAAAGATTTATGAAATCCAAAATAAAAGGATTTCTGGATTGGGGAGTCCACTCAGCGAATCAAGGAGTAGCGAGCTAATGCAGTTGGCATTTGGAATGCCTACATAAAACCCTTCATGTTTCTTGATAAACCCATGTTGGGGTAATGTGATTGAAAATATGGATCCATTCCATTTGAATATTCATTAAATAAATACTCAGATGCCAATGGTGAGGGATTTTGGGTATTGAATAAATAGTGGGTGACTAATAAGTACTATAATTGTTTTACTTTTATCATGATAATGTAATAAAAAATTTCTCATTATAATTTGTAGAAACGGTCAAAAAAATTACCTCAAATATATAATTTTAAACCTTCCACAAGAAGGTAAACCTTCTAACCATCAACAATTTCTATGAATTGCATAGGAATTTATGCACCATCCTTTTCCACGAGTGGAAATTGTACGTGTTGGAGGTTCCTATCCCAGTTACACCTAAAAAAGAGGCCATTGATGAGGAACAATCTATCTAAATTAATCATATATATCATGAAATAGATGTCCAATGATTCATTCTATCTGACATGTATAATGATCTCTTGAAGAAAAATGAAAACATGGATGAATATAATGTGGTGTCTCACCTTATAGATCTCTATCAAGAGAAAACGAGAAAGAAGAGATATAAGATGTCTAAAACTTTTTTAACAACTAATCATAGAGAGTCTGCACTAGTTAGGCCTCATTTAGTCAAGCTTATTAGATTCATTGAATGCCTAGAGATCTTAGGGATTAAGTTCCTAGATGAGTTGCATACTGATCTCATCCAATCATCACTACCCAAGAACATATCTAGATTTGTATTCAAATAAGTCATGAGAAATAATGAGATGAATATATCAAATCATATGACCATAAATGATTATGTAGATAAGGACATAGGGTATGACGAACCCACAATACTTATGGTGAATAAGAATACGGAGGACAATAAAATAGGTCCAATATTCATAAACGATATGAATCCCCTAAGAATCGTCCCCCTATGAAGTTGAAGATCCAGAGGAAGGACAAGGAATGGGAGGTGGTATGTTTTTCATGTGGAAATCTAGCCAATATAAGAGGAACTACAACCAAAATCATGGGGATGCTAACTGTACGTTTTTTATCGAGTGTAACATTTCCATTTTTACACATTTGGTATTAAATACATCTTGTGGGGATGACATATATATTCAAATTAAGGAACCAAGTAGATTTAGAAATATTGCCAATGGAGAGGTGGAACATTGATATACCAATGGTGTGAGAATGGCTTCATGGGCTATTGGAGATTACCATCTCTCATTTCCAACTGGGATGCTTTTGGTTTTACATGACTGTAAATATATTCCTAGTGTTACCAAGAACATAATTTTTGTAACATGTTTGGATATGAATGGATTTATTTTCTTGTTTTGAAATAACTATTGTTTCTATTATAATAACTACATATGTTATGGTATGGAAAATTTATATAAGGGTTTTTTATTTATTAAATTATGAAAACCATGTGTTGGAAATCGACAATGAAACAAACTCACATGACTCATACATCACCTAGTTATGGCATCAATGTCTCAGTCATGTCAATGAGAAGTGGATGACAAAGCTCTATCAAGATGGTTATTTAGACACTACTGAGATAAAACCACAAGATATATGTCAGGCTTGTTTACATTGTAAAATTACCAAGATGCCGTTCAATGGATAGGGTGAAAGGCCAATAGAGATTCTAGGATTGGTTTACACGGATATGTGTGGACCATTTCCTGTAGAACCTATAGGTGGATATTCATACTTCCTTAAATTTATTGCTTATTTTAGTTGATATAACTATGTCTACATAATGAGGTATAATTTGGAGTCCTTAGCGAAATTTAACGAATTCATGAATAATATTGAGAATCCTCTTGGTATGAAGATAATGAAACTTTGATCAGATTGAGGTAGAGAATATATTAACCTAGAGATCATTGATCTTATAGAGGAGTCTAGGATTCTACCACTTCTCACTACTCCTTATACAGAATAGTGCAATGTATATTATCCTTTTGGGGATATTCATTACAAATTTTTGTATAAACAATAAACAGAGTACCAAAAATGGTGGAAAATGGAATTCCCTCCATGTTATTGAATGAAAAGAAACCCATTTAATCCAAAACATGTGTATGGGGATGAGAGGTGTTTGTTAAGGCCTTTCAGGAAACAAACTAGCACCCCATGTCATAAGTTGTATCTTTATAGGATATCCCTAGGAAACTAAATGATGTTACCTATATAACCCTTTATACAAGAATGTGACTGTCCCCAGACAAGAGGTCTTTATTGAGAGGGAGAACATCCTCAAAAAGGATTTTGGGGGATAGATTGACTTCACCAAAGTTGATGCTAAAGATGCACATTAGATGGTAGAGGAACAAGTTCCATAGGTCCCCATGATAGAGGTTCTAGAAACACATGTACTGTCTAGGAGCTCAAGAGAGGTATGTGAACCATAGTTATTTGGTTCCCTAGTCACCAAGGGTGGTTAATCATTATTGTTGGACAATAATGAACCTATATATTACATGGAACAAGTATAATGATCATAGGATGCTTTATGGCTAAAACCTATGTATTCTGAGATGGATTCCATTTATCAGAACCAGGTCTGGTTTCTGGTAGATGCGCCAATTGATGTAAATCCTGTTGGATGATAATGGGTATTCAAGAGAATGCTAGACATAGAAGGTCGTGTTATCACCTGTAAATAGAGGACACTGGCTAACGGATTTAGATAGCATCATGGAATTGACTATGATGAAACAATCTGGTCATTAACTATGTTTAAAACCATAAAAATCATACATTCTATAGTATCTTACCCTGACTACGAGATTTGGAAGATGGATATCAAAACATAGATCTTTAACATAAACTATAAAGAATATGTCTATATTACACAACTAGAATGTTTAGTGACACCAAATGAATCCAAATTTATTTTCATGTTACAAAAAACAAATTATTGATTAAAGAAAGCATCTAGGTCATGTAACATTTGATTTGATGATGCCAAAAGAGAATTTGGATTCATTAAGAAAGAATTTGAGCCATGTGTTTATATGATGGTTAATGAGAATGCGGTAATTATCCTAGTTGTATATGATGATGACATATTTCTTATTTAAAATGATGTACCATTCTTACAGTCAGATAAGGATTGGATGAACAAGTGTTTCTCCATTAAGAAAATTGGTGAAGTATACTAAATTCTATTGATCAAGATCATTCATGATAGATCCAAGAGGCTACTCTAAATAAGTGAGGAAATATATATTGACCAGATACTAAAGATAATTAGTATCAAACAATCCAAGAGGGGATTGGTTCTAGGGTCACAAGGCATACATCATTCTAAAAAAATTTGTCTTTTGACACAACATGATAAAGAGAGAATGTGTAAGACCCCATGCGCTTTGGTTATAAGATACATCATGTTATCCATGTTATGTACCATTCATGATGTTTCCTATACACTAATAATGGTAGTTATATATCATGTAGATCTAGGAGAACAAAATTATACTACAGTTAAGACTATCCTTAAGTATCTGAAAAGAACTCATGATATATTCCTAGTGTATGGTGGAGATGAGGAGCTTGCCCTCCGAGTGTATGCTGATTCTAGATTTCAGACAGATAAGAATGATCTGAATATGAAATATGGATATGTTTTCTACCTCAACGTAGGATCTATGAGGAGGATGAGTTTAATGAAAATAGTTGTCTCTAATTATATAGTGGATTACAAATATATAGTGGCTTATGATGTGTCCAAGTAAACTATATATATTTGGATATTTTTCCAAGATCTTGATGTGGTTTCGATCATTAATGATCATATCACATTGTATTTCTATAATACTATAGTGGTGGATCTTGAAAAAGAACCAAGGACACATCAACATATAAAGCAAATACGCCGAAAGTATCACCTCTTGAGGGATTTCTGTCAAAGGGGTGATGTTTTATTGAGTAGAGTGTCCACGGAAGGCAATTTTTCAGACCCCATGACTAAAGTCCGATATTATTAGAAGCATGAATACCATGGGGAAGCTAGAGGGTTAAAAGATGTTAATAGTTGGCTCTAGGTCAAGTGGGAATCTGTTGGAGTTGGTGGCCTAGAACCAACTACTTTGTACATTATTCATTAATAAATACATAAATAGAATCTTGATTATTCATTTGTGTATTAATTCATGTGATAATGTCCTAAGGATAGTTGTTTCACTAAAGGGTCATAGCAGATCCCTACTATGATGAGAACACGGAAGTGCCATAACACTATTCATGAATATATCTACTATGGCCGGATAATGTTATATGAAGGACACAAATAATATAGGCCATTAAGGTCGAGGAATAATAAAACATTGGGGCATATTATCAAGGTGTGCACCCTTGGTAATATCTAGTAGGGTATTATAAGAATGAGACCTGCCAGTAGGAAATCCACACTTCAATGTGTCATACGATGTTCCTATCTAGGGACATGTGTATTGGTCCTTAGAATTTATGATTATTTTAAATGGGTATTAAAAATCATGCACTTAGATGTATTGATGAAAACTACGATGAAAAATTGGTCACAGTGAGGTAGGATATCTTGGTTGGGCCCTGAGTAATAATGCATTAATAGATAATGCAAGAATGGATTTGTCCTTTCTGTACCATAATAGAAGTAGATATCTTAGGAGAATTTATAGAATGTATATATCATAAATAAATCCTTGGCCATTGTATATAATAAAAGAGTTCAATTCCGAAACGTCGAAGAATGAATAATAGATCACATGGTTTGATGGCACTAGCATGCAACATGCTTGATTCGAGATATTGAGATAAAGGGATTACATTAAACGGTAAGCATTCGTAGGTGGTGACACATCATTGCGGTGATAACTTATTTCTCTATGGGTGCCTTGGATTGTTTCTTGATTCTAAGCTTAGACATTAGGCAGGCTCTGCCTAATGAAACTAGGAAAGAGTCCTAGAGGTTGACACAATTTGTGTGTCCAATTATCATAGTTAAATTTTAATTTAACAAGTTGAGTAAATATTATTCCCGATTGTGGTTTAATAATTATTCAAGGATACCTGATCACATTTATTTTGACACTAGTTATTCGACAGAATATATTGTTGGAATAATAATATATATTTATTAATGTGTAATTCAGCGATATTTATTTGAGAAATAAATATCCATTACTCAATGTCTAATAAATGTGTTGGAGGAAATAATGAAAATAGAAATACAAAAAGTTCACTCCGTGTATATTAATATATACAGGCCATGTAATATTTTTTGGAATTTTTTAGAAATCACATTATGTATTTAATTAAATAATATTAGATGAAATTTTCAAGGTCCATGTCAAGTAATAATAAAATTAAACTGTTATTATTAAACATGGTGTCTTACTTAGAATTAAATGAAATTAATAAATTCATTTGGGTAATTAATTAATTTTGTTATTATACGTAATTAAAATCCCAATTATAATATTCTCATTATCCTAGCCATTTTTTGGAGGGTGTTCACAATAGTTCTAATGAAATATCTCATTCCATGAGAGAATTATTTTCTTCTTAAAAAGCTCTCAAGCTACAATAAAGATCCTCCTCCACCAGATCAAAGAGTGCACTTTACAAGCAGCTTTCAATGTGATCGAAGGTAGAAATCCCAAGTGAAGGCCCTTACACACATTCTCCTAGAGATCCCTTCAGTGATGTACAGTGATACATGGAGAACATATGGATCACTGCTATAGGAATCCTACAGTAGTATTCTATGATGCCAAAACTAATCACATCAGATCATGACCAAAAACATCAACAGCGGGAGAATTCAATCAATGTAATTCTTGTTTATTAATTAAAATAATTATAACCAAAATATTATGATCGTAGATATGGTTAGGGTAATCTATTTCTATTATTTATTTCTTCATTCTATTTAAATTATCCTATGTTTTATTATCATGACGGATCTCAAATTGATCATTTTTTATTCAAAAAATTTACTATTGTGAACACCAACAAAGGTGCTTTTGTTGCACCCATAACGTAAAGTCATCGAAACATAGATGCCCTATTTCCTCTATAGAAAACCATTCTGAATACAGACATATCAATGATGAAGCAACATAGTAATATTAAAACTCTACATCATTACAATCTACAATAGAGTAAAAATAATTTATGGATATTCTATTAAAAATATCCAAACTCCTAATGTTATCTAATCCGACCTATGATACCAACTATAATGCCCCATCTTAAACATTACATAATCATGATTTATGTCATGAATTCTATAGTTATAATCTTTTTAGGTTTATTTTTATGGATAATTAGGCCATAAAAATTACATTACATCTCAAAAATTAAAAATTAGACACTTCTACTCTATCTAATTTTTTCAAAATAACAAAACTCATCAAATAAAAAACAATTATTTTCATGATAAATATCTTCTTTAATTTATCCATTCTCTTATCCTTACTTATAACATGTAATTTTTTTAAAAAAATTCATCATGAACACAAAAATCTCAGTAAGGGATATAAAATAATGAAAGAATACAATAGTCTATGAATACATAAAAATCAATGAAATAATATGATTCAATCATAATACATAAGATAATTAAAATAAATCATGAAATCATAAGATTTATGAAGAAAACATAGCAATCCAAAAGCATAATGTTAACTTGTGGAATCTATAAAATACTAACATTGTAGCTTTCACAGCTATTTAGGGAGTAACATTTGGAATACCTATCACCCTATATTCACTAAATCTATTAGGAGAAACATTAACGTTTACCTCTTTCAGGTTACCCAATGCATAAGAGAGTTTTCATGGGCTCACCCACCCTAATTTAATCATGTAACCTCTAATATATATAAATAATTCCCAACAATAATAACATATTCATTACACATAAATCATGCATAAATAATGAAAATATTTTAAAATTAAATCACAATATATCATTTCAAGATATTAATATAATAAATGATTTCAAAAATATATTTCAATACCATAATATTTAAAATCAGTATATGTTATTTATTATACGTTTAAAAACATTAATGATTTTATGTAATCCAAATACGAAATAATACTCGTTGTGGAAGAAAGGTTGTTGTCACCGCGTACGTTAAAAATAAACATTTCTTTTGTTATTCAGTAAAATGCTTCGTTAAAAAATACTCCATTTCAAAACCATTGAATTAAATTAAAAGAAAAATCTTATAATTATAAAACATATAAAATAATGTTATGTATAAACCAAAATATGCCTTAATGAAATGTGATTGAGATGGCATACCTTAAAAAGATAGTATCATCATATTAAGGATAAATCGCATAAATAATTATGTGTTACAAGAATAAATACACTGTATAAAATTTGATATAAAGTTTATAAAAACAATAAGACATTAACACATATTCATATTATTACATAATCATTAAATAGAAGTTTTACCCAAAGAATTTAAATTTTGTTAAGAAGATCCCTTACCTTGTGATTGACTCATAATGTATGTTCCTTATTCTTCCTGAATAATAAATTTAAGGAAAGTTATACATTATACAGAATATTTTTCAAGTTTATTATTCCTTACATAAAACTTATTACCATGTCATAAACAATAAAATATTATTATTGTTTTTATTGGTTGTTTTGTAAATATTTGGTACATGATACAAAAATGCAATTGTTTTGAGATAAATTTTCAATGTAGTCAAATTTAAACCATATTCAGAATGATATTAATTATTTAAATATCAAATATATCCAGTGTATATATTTATTTATAACTGAACATAAAATTTAATGATAAGAAATTAAATAAAAGATTGATGATGATGGTAAGCCATATGTATGAATGAACACTACTTTCATTTCATTTCCATATTTAAAGGAATGAAATCTAAATTATACAATGGTATATTATAAGTACAGTATTATATAATATTTTATTTTTGTTACATACATTCTTTATCTATCTTATTTATACATCTATGTATGGAATGAATGAGTCATATCACTTTGAGGGGGCGGTAGTCCGCACATCCTCAAATGAAATTATCATATTTACACATTATGGAAAGCATTAATGTTTCGGTTAAATGAAAAAAAACCAATTAATATAGATAATATAAATTAAATTTATATCATATATAAATATATTTCCATCATAATGTACACCATGATATATGGTAGGATAAAATTTAACATTCATCGTTTTGTGTGGCACTAGTTTTCCGTACACATAAATTATATGTTCGTATCATTTAGATGGAGTTGTGTGTATGTGTAGATCAAAATCCTTCTCATAAAAAAAATTATATTAATGATACTTGTTTTTTATTTAAAAAAATAATAAGAATATAATATGGAGTAAAGAAGTAAATTAAAGGAAATAAAATTGAGATAAGTTGTTACCTCTAAATCAGGTAACTTCTTTTGATTTTAGAGAAATAGATTTCTTGAAATTCCTTATTCCTAAGGTACGTATTATAATAGTAAGGGATGTAGATTGGGAGATTATTTTGAGCAAAATTATTATTATCCAAGGACCATGATAGGTGTGAGTATATAGGTAGATATAATTCCCTTTTATAAGAGGATGACAGGGCATGTTAGGAATGATTTTAAATATTATTTTATTATAAAATTATTTTCTACATTAAATGGTCCCAAAATCATTTATATAAAATATAAGATGATTTTTATTGCCATAATATCAACCAATTGGTTTTATATGATTTAGGGAACAAAATTAACCTTATATTTTGTCATTATCCCTTAGTTAAAAAAATTAACTCTTACCATGTCATCTTGGATTTTGATAATATATGGAAACTATATTTACAATAAAATTCCCAGAGAATAATAATTGGATCATTAATATCATTTTTAACATTTCATAAGTCAATTTTAAGAATCCTAGATTTTTTGAATTATAATATCATTTAATAAAATATTATTTGATTAAAAAACTCTTTTATGCCAATTTTTACAGTATTAAGTTATTTATTATTGTTAAATTCCTAACAACATGGTTCCTTCAAAAAAAAGTCACTAAATTAAATCAATATTCCACTAACATCTATAAAAATAATGTATGGAATAAAAATGATCAAATTACATTTATTTCAATATTTATAATATAATTTATTTGAATCATTCATTAATGAAGAAATCACTACATCATCATTGTGTCATAATTAAATTTATTTATTTAATGTCTTAAAATTATAAATAATATAACACAATGTTGGAAATAATTTTATATTTCTATTGACTAATTATGGTGTAATATATCACTTATATAACCCCATATAAAAACTTTTTTAGTCAATGATTCATGTTTATGTTATATTTCTTTTTTACATTAAATTAATTCTTATAAAATGTCATTTTCAAGTCCATGTGGCGCTTTGGGGTCCCGAAATCGACCCAAGGATTCAAATTGTTGTAAAAAACACATCCAATATGATTAGGACACATGTTCTGGTAGTTTAATATTATTATAATATTATATTTTACCGGTAATTACCAGATTTTCCCTTTAAACATGATAAATAAAATAATTAGTGAAGTTACTATTCATAATGTCCAAAAATTAAAGGGAACTATTCAAAAAATATAAAACATATAATTAAAAATACGGAATCCATTTTTCAAAATTCAAAACATTGAAGTTGTAGTAATTAATTGAAAAATAATTCCTATTATCAAAACCAAAAAGTGGGTTTTTTTAAGAAGTTATAACTATCAAAAGATTGGCATGTGTTTATGTCTATTTAAAAATTGATACTACTTAAAATATAAAAAATTGGATTGAATTATAAAAATATAATCCAATTAAACATTAAATGCAATTTAAAGTACAATATAACTATATAAATTAGATGAAAAGGGAGTTTTGAGTTAAAATGCAGTACTTTTCACTATTTATTAACAATGAACTTTATCAGAAAATTACCAAACTATTATCCAATGTAAATTTAGATGTCTTGATTCTATAGAAAATATTTATTTTTTCAAATATAACATATAAAAAAAATTATATTTAAAAAAGGTTCTTCATCAAAAGGCAATATAACGACCTTTTAAAAATATTAGTGTATTTCATACATAAAATTAGATTCAATCTTATTTTAAGCCTATAAAATTTATTTGATAAATGTAAAGATAATTTAAAAACATTTATAATCATATTGTAGCTGGTTTTGTTCATTCTTTAAAATACAATAGCAATGAATTAAATACAATTTAAAATAATTGTAATGTTATATTATTTTTTCCTATAACTCAATGTCCTATGAAACGTAAGATTTCAAAGAAACAATTTTTTTTTGTGTTATGTAAGCTATCAAAAAATTCATCCCATTAATTGTAAAAAAAATATCATATTAAAAAATATTAATAGAAAAAGAAAAAAATTTATTCTATAAATACCTGGGATCCAACAGACATTCCCTCTCTATTGAGTGGTTTGAAATTTGTGATATTTATTGATAATGATTTGTGAAGTGTATAGTCTACTTTGATAAATGACATGTGATGTACTTATCTATTTAGGTGTATGTCATTTTATGTACGTGATTTCATAGATGAATTAAATGGGTTTTACTTATTTATATTATATTGCATGTAATGGTCTAAATGTTTAGGTGACTTGTTTTTGGTAAAACATTGACCTAGTTTTGTGTAATTATATGTATTTAGGTTGTTATTGTCATAGAATAATGATTGACTGGTGGTTTGGGGATGTTGGTCTAGATTTGAATCATATTTCCTTCAAATAAATGGGGAACCTTGTACTTGGTGAGACTATATTGGGTACATTCTCTAACAATTTTGATTGAAGGGTGGTTTTGTGAGGTTCGCTGACCACCCAATGAACCTAAAATTACAATGTGATTCCCCATTGCATTGTTTTGTTTATTTTATTTATTATTATTTATTTCTTTAATTGTTTCTAGAATGTGGTTGAAGTCATCTATCTCTCTAGTAACAGAAGCATGACCCAACCCCCTCTCTCCGTTCCTATTACATCCTTGGGTAAAATCATCATACTATGAATGTTATTTGTATGGTTTATCTCCATGGATGAAGAAGGTTTATCAACTCCTATATCCTTCCACTATTTTTAATATTAAATATATTATATTGGATTTTAAAAAATATATTTTTGAGAGATTTATCTGGATTTCATATTTCTCCCTCATGGAGTGAAATTAGCACAATTGATCTGGTGTGAAAGATCCTATAATTAATAGGCCAGTTTTCCATTATATTTGCCAATGGATTATGATTTTATTTGTTTCAACTACCGTGTTTAATTATTTGAACATTTTTTAATTCCCTTTTATATTTTAATTTTTTTGGATCATTATAGTTATTATATGTCCAACAATGGTCTAGAGTGGTCCTTGGAGAGTTTTACATCGATATCATATGCATAAATTTCAATGGACTATAAAGAAATGTTTTGGGAGATGGGTTATTAGGTTTATAGTGGTGTCATTAGACACATAATCAGTAGGGTATCATTATTATTGGGTGATTATATTTATTGGTATATTTAAGAATGATGATGTAGACCAAGATTCTCTTGGTTCATGGTCATATGATGATGGTGATGTAAATAACTATTGGGATGAGGCCATTGTCTTTGTGTGTACATGGGAGAGGGAAGTTGAATATTATGTTATTGATGTAATAATTCATAGATTTTGTTACTTGGTTTGATATTGTTGATCAAAAAACAAATATATGGATTCATAAAAGAGGGTATCCGAACATTATTGGTTTATGATGATCATCAGATATAGGAAATATGAATGTTTTACAAGGATTTCAATTAGGGTTGTTGAGTCAAATATTGGTATGGATGATTTGATAGAATAATTATATTAAAAATTACAACACAATATTTTATCACATGACATGGGTATTATTGGAGGACGTTAGAGTCTCCAACTATGTCAAGAATAGGGAAACATTATCCTATTTAGACAGTAAATGATGTAGACAGGGATGAACATTGTTTTTATACTAAAAAACATTTTACCAAAATGGTTTACTTTATTACCTATTTTTATTAAAATGTCATAAGGATCATTCACAAGTATAATTGGATTTTATTAGTAATTTTTTGGTGGTATCTAAATATTATTTACTCTCACACAATATGATATTTTAAGAGAATATATATATTTAATTTCTCGTGACATAGGATTGGGAAATGGGCTTATGGATCGTACATAGAGGGTAGTGATACAGTGGATGTGAAAGCAGTATGTTTGTGGTTTTTTAAGTTATAACACTACATTCATTATTCTAATTTAATGGAAATTATCTATTCCACCAATAGTAATGATGTTTATATATTGTTTACCAAACCATAGGAAACGTATTACCAGACCACTGTTTGAATATATATGTAATATTATTTTTTAATCATAGTGTGTGGTATGTTTCTTGTTTCTACCCCTTTTAGGTACAATATTGAGAGATTTGTATATTTTATATATAGTTTTTTCCTTTATGTAATAAAAATATAATACATGGGTATTGTATCTTAAATTAAACATCATTCTTTATAAATTGTTTGTAAATCTTAATGGATTAATAAGATATATTCTATGTTTAATGGCATATAATATAATCCAACCCATGATTAAAAATAAATTGTTATTTCAACATGATAGTTATATATATATATATATGGATATTGGACACATATCTATTATATATATATATATCTATCTATGATACATATATATTATCTATTTTGATTTTAATTAAATTTTCTAGAAATGAAGATAAAATCGTTTGAAAATAAATGTGATATATTCAATTAAACTATTTTTTGGGATAATAAATTTTATCTTAGTAAACTAAAGTTTTAAGTATTGGTAAATGGATAAAATTAAAAAACAATATTATATATATTCAATATAATCAGTTAAAATTCTTTTAAATGTGGTCATTAGCAATGGAATAAGAATAAATTCATATTATCCTTAACAAATGAATTTTATCACATTTTATATTTGAATGTTTAAATTAATTTATATAAAAATTAGAAAATATATTATAAAAAAGTGGTCTAATTTTTAATTAAAATATTTCATTATTCTTAGAGTAGTTGTATTATATTTTTATGAATTGATTAATTTTTTAGTAAATAGTGAAAAATACTGACTTCAAATGAAAAAGGTTTTTTTCAAGCATTAAAAGAATCCATTTTATTTGAAAATGTATAAACAAAATTGCATCCTTTATTTTAATAATAATATAATTATGATAAATTGAATAAATTTCATACTTGATTTTTGTTTAAAAAATATTTATACTTATGAATACTATTTTTCTGGAAAACTAATTTTTATTGATTATTGTGAGGTTAATTTTAAATTAAATTCTTTCACATATTTGAATTTATTCTTAAAAGGGAAACAATATTTGGAATCATAATTATAAATATTATTTAATTGGGTCAACATATTATTTTCATTGTGAAGATTAATAGTAGTAAATATTTGTCACCACAATATGCGTAAAAGATGCAATAATGGGTTAAAACTATGGGGCAATGATTTCAAATCTCTATATCACTAAATATTATATTATTGGATGATCTGTTCTAAAAAAATATTTCTATGTTGATAAATAATTTTTTAAGAATTATAAGTAATTTGGGGACTTAATATTTACATTTATAATGATAATATATATTTTATCCAAATTTCAAATTGTTTTTGGAACTTCACAGTTAATGGAATAATTGGAAAATTAAATTCAGGTTTGTGATGAAAAATATATATAAAAACATATATGTTTATATTATTTAACCAAAAAATAATTTACACTAATTTATTATAAGATTTTAAAGATAAATTTTTTTACTCTTAAATCAGTTATTTTTATAAAAAAAATTCATCGTTTTTATGTTCTTATTTTAAATGTAATTTCATACTTCTATTAAAATTAATTATTTTTAAATAAATTACAAATATTAATAATTGTGACTATATTTTTTTGCAAGTAAACATTTTTTTGTCCCTATATTTATTTTGACTTGGTAAAAAGTAATATTTTCACGGTTAGGGTTCAAAAGAATTCAAAGGGGTTTATCATGGAGATAAGGCATAAAATGTATTCAAAAAAAAACATTGTGTAATTTTTTGTGATTATTTATACACTATAACATATTATCATAAAATATTGGGAACCTTGGTTCTAGTAAATAGGATTATGATATATATATATTATTAGATCTATAAAGTGATTCTCAGGGCTTCCTTCCCCAAACATATAAATGATAACTTCTTCTAGTATATTAATCACACCTTTTAATCACCCTATTTTATCCAATAATAGATCAATTATATTATATAAATCCCAATTCATTTCCATGAACCCCTTGTTTAATCAAAATATCAATCCTATAAGGCATAAGATGTCATCTAAAATCGTTATCTAGGAATATGGTATATGTTCTAAATGATTTATTTAAACTTCATTTATTCATCCACATCCTAAAAAACAACATAAACCATGCCAAAATGATAAAATTAGTATCATACATATAATAATATTTTATTTTGATTATGGAATAACCTATATCTATTTCCTCTTCCATTGATTGTGATGTGAAATAATAGTTCGTGTGTATGGTGTAATACCCCTCGTGAACCAATGTAATTCATTTCCCATTACTGCCTATTCTGATATGTTATAATGATAGATTTAATTGATAAATATGATATTATTTTAATAATTTTTATTCTGTGTATATTTATTCTTACACACATTGTTTCTTTAATGTTCATTAAAAAATGGAAATGATACATATGTGTAAATATGACCAACCATCACCACAACATTAGAAAAAATCATTTTTTATAACTCAAATTCATGGATGAATTTAAAATTATAATTAATTTATAAAATTTGTAATTATTTTATAATTATTATTTTTTAGATGACTAAATAATAGCCACATAGACAATGTGCGTCCTAAAGAATCTGTTTTAGGATTATGAACAAAACATCCTCAAAACCTCTGACGAAAACCTAATTGAAAAAGTTACTAAATAAAACATATTCATAAATGATATAAATGGGATAATGATAATTGAATGATAATGAAAAAGTATCTTATGAAATTAAATTACATATATATTTTAATTACTCATTAACTAATTAACTTATAAAGTTGGATGTTTTTAATGAAATATATTTATAGTATCAATTATGCATCTGTGTGACTTGAGAAATATTTACCACATGTTTAATTTTTTTTTGATATATCATAATACATTATTTATGCCTATTTTTATTATTAAAAATAAATTCGAATTCGAATTCATCAATTTCTTGTTGGTATGAATGTTTCAAGCTCTAAGGGACACTTTACCTTAAGATCATAAATTTAAAAAAATTCCTTCATTATCTGTATTCATAAAATATTTTATATATTAATTTATTTGTACAGTAATGAATTATAATGTATATTTCATATAACTTTATAATTAATATCAATGTTTATCTAATGTAATCATTTTATTTATTTAATATGGAAATGTGTTGACAAAAATTTTAAAGGAATATTATATATTAACACATATGACATACATGGTTTCTCCTTCTACCATAATCATTATTTTATGTTTGGTATAATTTATAAGAATCCATGATTTTTGAAAAACCTCTCCATCACATTGTTCAAATAATATATTCGTTTAAAATTTATTTTAATATGAACTAGATATATCAATATCAGAAAATGTTTTTCTTATATGGTCAAAAGTATATTATTATGAGTTTAATAATGAAAAATAATGCTTTTATGTATGATGAATTTAATTGTATTGGAATTTTTTTTTATTTTGTGATCATATAGTATCTCTTCAATCCATTGGGTAACGATTATGTTGTTGAGAGAAATATATTTCAAGTTGATTGTTAGATTATTCAATTTGTAAAATTGAATGTAAGAGTGATATAAAAATGGATGACAATGTTATAGACATGGATTTGATATTAATGATAATGATTTTATATAGAAATTTATTAATTTCATTTGATAAAACAAATTTTTAAAGGAAACAATAATCCATTTAACGGTAAATGGTTTGTTTTTGAGAAAATGATTTCATGGGTTCCCATGATTTATATGAAACCTTCATGATTAAGATTTTTCATTTATGATTCATTGTAAAATATATTAGAAAAAATATATTTCAATAAATTTTTTCTTGTGTATTTAAATGATTATGTAATCTCATGTATATTTTGTTAAAGAAAATGATATTTCACGGTATCTTGGGATAGAAATGAACTAACTGGTTTTTTTCTTCTATGTCTGTTACTGATCCTTTTATGCTTATCCCATGTTTTTAATTATTCATCACAGGGATTAAGGATGTTTTGGACCAATTATTAATATTTAATATATAGAAATAAAATATGGAAAAATTGATGAAAATTTCCCTTAAGGTCATGGGTATTGTTTTTTAAGAGTTATTTATAATTATCTAAAACTCTAACTGGGAATTAAGATATATATAAATGTGACCAAATATTTATGATTTATGGAGTATTTTTTGGATGTATTAAATTTGGTAATTTTCATTGGTATCAAATCAAAAAATATAAGATATATTTTTTGGGCACAAGATTTGGGAGTGTGATTTTAGGTTTTTAACAATTGGAATAAATGGTTTGTTTAGATAATATTTGAGATTATGATATTTTAATATGTGTTTAACATAATAGATATAGATACCATCATTTGATTGTTAGTTTATGGTTGATCTTAGATTTAATGGAATAGGTAACCCTTTTATGAATTTATGTAATGAGAGTTTATGATTATTAAGATTGTATTAGGATAGATTTATGGTACAGAAACCCTTGGTTTTAGTGAAAAGGGTATTTATGGAGTAATGATTTTATAATGTGTAGACAACAGTATAATCCTGTTGTTAAACATTGGTGTAAATATGATCATCTATGTTTATGTAATAATGGTTAATTTGGATGGGATGGTTATTATATATTGCGAATATATGATTTATCTAATAGATAACTATGGGATAAAAAAGTGTATTTTTGACAATGTGAATATGTCATTTTTGAAGAAGTTCACTATTATGTGGAAATAATATGATTATGTTAGTTTGTAAACATATATCCCCTTTTATTATGTCTATTTAATTATTAGACATTCCATTTCTAATTTTAGAGCTATCATGAAAAAATTAATGCCCTAAATTTATTCAAATGCATGTAAATATGTAAATTGAAATATGAAATCAAAAGTTTTTATCTTGGAAAATATTTTTCTTGCTAGAAATTATGTCTCTTGGAAATGGGTGAAAAAAATCAAATCTCATGGTCAAAAATAATAATTGTGGAAAATATTGGGCTACTCTTATTGGTGAAGAAGAATGTAATAATGAATTACCTTGGACTTCCAAAAATATGAATAATTTTGCCATTCATTTAATTATTAGTCTGGGGAGAATATATTTTTGACTAGTCATGATGAAACCATATTTCTAAAACGACACATGATATTATGTTAATTATTGAGTATTTGTAATTTGTTAATACCGATAGTTTATCTTCAAGAATGATTGTCTTGTAATATCTCATCCATAAATAAATAATTCGTATTTATATACTCATGAATGTAGGGATAGTAAAAATATTACTCTGAAAAGATATGTGGATTATGGTGAAGGTATAAATATAGAACCTATATATCCTTAAGATTAAAATATACTTGGTCAAACTCATGATCATTTTGATTATAAAATGGTGGAAAAATCAATTATAGTCCTCCACAGCCTAATATATCCCATAAGAATTCATCCACACATAAAGGAAGTGATTATGATTACATTCAACACAAATAATCTTTGAATTTTAGTGGATACAGTGAAAATTACTCTAACAACCACGAATTTCAATGTAATTTTTTTTAAATATATGGAATTTTAACAAGTCCACAGTTTTTTACGGCACTTGATACCAAGGCACAGAGTGCCCGAAATGATCTGTCGATGTTTTCTTAAGCTTAAATTAAAGTGCGTAATTAGTTTCCCAGAAAAAGATTAATTACTGATAAACTGTTACTCGGATCAGAAATATGAGGGCACCGTTGCACTCAGGATGGTGGGTTTACCTTAGGTGTGACTTATATTTAGTCTGTGCGGACCTCCTGTGATAAATCATGAAATTGGCATAACCATAAATAAATAAATTAAATAATGTTATTTTATTTTTAAAATTCTTATAACTCACATATGGTAGCTCTGATTAAAAATATGAGACCACCTCTATACTTGTTAAGGCTTGATTTATTTATGCAGATACTAACATTGGCTGGGGCGGTCCACCAAAAAAAGATAGTTTTTGGCCGCAAATAAAATAATTAAGTGAAAATTATTTTATTGTAAAAATTCATAACATCTAAACAGTAACTAAAATTGAAAATCTAAGAGTATAGTTTGGTACGTTGGGGAATGTTTCACCTAGGAAGAGCTTATCCTCGATGGCAGTTGGTCGAGGGTGACTGATAATAAATTTCAGAACTTTTTTTGGATATATTCAGTAAACGCATGAGTGGAATTTTATAACATTTGGACAAGTGCTTTGAGTTGAAAACCAAGGGCACCGTTGAACTCGCAGCGCCGATGAATGCTTAGTGATACCTTCACCGCAGTTACGTTCTAACGAGATTAAAAGTTAGTTTTTTGGCTTTTTATAATAAATTAAAAAAATAAAGAACAACACATTATTTTATTTTTAAGATGCCATGTGTTGAGTGTGTTGGTTTAAACCTACCCGAGGGAGTTAGTGGTGGGACCACCACACCCTAACCCCCCATGGAAGGATAGTTGAGGTGGGGACCACCTGAACCGCATAACGTCTATATTAATGAAAGGTGTGGGGACCACCCGACCCCCTATTAATGGAGGAGGATAAAACCTCCTCAACTCCCTATTATATGGAGAGAAACTCCTCAACTCCTCCACTTTATGTTTTTACAAACATTTATGGGGAGCCTCTTGACCATCCAAATTAATATTTCCAACCTTTTTTGAAATTAATTTGGGGGAGCCGGGTAAATTAATTCCTACTTTTTGTATTACTGGGCCAACATAATATTAGATAGAAAGTGTATTATTATTTTGTTGGCATTTCACTTTTAGTGGAATTGAGAGAAGCTTGGAAGAAAAGTTCTCCCAACGAAGAACACGAAGAACACGGAGAACGCCGACGACACTCTTTCATTTTCATCTTCTTCCCCGGCCACCTATCGATCAACGTCGTCAATAACCCAACGGAGCTCGGAATTGAGGATGTGAGGTGGACACGACGATCGATGGTCTCCTCCATCATCCATTCACGACTCTGTCAGCAAACGACAAGGGTCGTGCGACAAATCAAAAGGTAGGGTTTTTTATTTTAATTATGATAATAAACAATCGTTAATGGTATGAGAATATCTGTTTTATATCACCGTAACAAAGAGGGTTCAGGAAGCACTATCATGGTCTGACCCTCCCCTTGTTTCTTCTTGTTTGGTTATGAAGAATGTGGTACACGCAGTGACGACAACGAAAGAGGCAAACAATGGTCGCACCACCCGTAACCTCCATGATCTGCACCAACCCCGTAGTGCCCCCATGCGCTACATGGCACCCTGCGCCCCTACCAGCATGCACCCAGTGCCCCGCGCTACTGCCGGAGCTCTACCTAGAACACCCCAACTCTGCCGGCGCACTCTTGGTGCCCTGCGCCCCTGCAGGTGCACTGCCCGGTGCCCTGTGCCCATGACGGCATGCTCCCGGTTCCCCTCCCCCTGTAAATGGGCTCTCGAATCACTGTGCCCATGCCAGCGCACTGCCTGGTTGCCCCACACCCCCTTCCGGTGTGTTGCTTGCCTGCACGTCTCCTGTTGCTACCTGCCCCGTGCACCCAGGGCCTGCCGGCCGACCCGCGCCCCGTTCAGCCTGCCTGTTGGCCTCCTCGCTACCGGCCTCCTGTTGCCAACCCACGACGTCCCGAGCAATGTTGTAGGCCTAACTAGCCTGATAATCAGGTCCGAGTTATCGAGCCACCTACGTGGAGACAATCGGGCAGAACCGCCCTCGCGGTCCGCTGGTCCGGGGCTAGCGTACCGGGTCAAAACATTCCGTGCTAACCCAACCAATGGGCCCGGTCAGACCTAGCGGGTATGACTGGGTCGACGAAGGGCAGGTCACCACAGACTTGGTTGGGCTGAGTCAGTCGGACCAGACACTTTCCCATTACTGACCCTTCAACATCTTAGGAGATATCATTGGAACCGGACATCCGTTTGACGAACCGTCAGTGGTACTGGTATTCTTTAGCATAGCAATACCTTTGCGTATACACCACTGGTGTTCGGGGTATAGTTGAGTCACAGTCAGGTTGGATCATACACTAATCTAACCGGGCCCCTGAGACTAAAATGCTAATAACTGACAGACTGGTCGTCCGATTGACTCGTTGTCTATTGCGTTGAGACCCCGATGACGTGGGGGTCCTTTTAGATACCACCAACTGAGACATCATGACACTTGTATTATTTAATAGTATCTCGTGGAGTAGATCCTCCGAGATACAAGCAGATGGAGTGTGAAGACCTAGTAGTTGTAGACCATACTACTGCTTGACCGATTCGACTCAGAGTGATTTGACTAACCCAGTGGATGGAGTGCCTAGTTTGTAGGAAGAACCATAGCGGACGAAGCACCTAGTTTGGCAGCAGACCTGCGATACATGATTGGTGGGTTACATTTGAAAGCTATTAAGGGGACCGTCTGATTTTGTGGCAGACCCACAGTGGTTGGAGCGCCCAGTTGGCAGCAGACCCACGGTACACAACAAGAGATGTACCTCAGTAGTCTAAGGTTAGTGTGTAGTGCATCAGGTCGTGACATGGCCACTGTACTCGATAGAGGAGGAGTTATATAGCATTTTTGGTTTCATTAATGAAAATTTTGGTTTGAGCTGAGTCAATGACCTTTGTTTTTTCCTCATGATTGAGATGGTTATTTGATAACATAGGTATATGTATGGGAAAATACCAAAGTAATTGTTATCCGTTTAAATCATAGTTTTGGATTTATCCTTTTTGGATTTGTGATACCATGAGGGTCTCGGGGTCCCTACATAGTATCGTTATACTCATCCAAGCACGGGCTATGCCGGCACCATGTTGTGTTGGATGCAGACGACAGACAACGCTGACGAAGACTAAGAGCGCCGGGATTGGATGGTAACTAGAGGTGGACCTCATGACGAGTCAGTATCCGGAGGAGACAGACGAACGTGGAGCACTAAGGAAGATATATGTACCTACCATTCAATTAAGATCTGTGGTGGATGATCCAAGAGCTTCTAGACACCATCCAGCTATTTTTATTTTAGTTATACATGTTTTTTCTTTTCCTTTTACTTTATAGTTGGGATTGTTTTTCCAGACCCTTTTCTTTTCATCACTACTTTTCTATACATTTTTTACATAGTCTATTCTTCCACTTTTACTCTAGTTGTGTGTGTTTATGTTTTATAAAGGCAAAACTTCACATTTCTAGTGAATTACGCCTTTGGTGGTAGTCACCTGCCCCTGGCCTATGGAAGGCGAGCTTCGGGTTGTCATGATGCGGGCCCTGGGGGATGGGTCATGAAAAATTTGTATCAGTGGAGTCATTTCTACCATAGAACATAGGACTCTGATACTTTCTTTCTGTGAATAAATAGTTTTTAGGGTACTGAGTGTAGTTTTCAGTTCAGGGAGTCCAGTGTTAGTGCGTCGGCCGACGTATCCATACACCGGGACCCTGACAACTGATTTCTGACTTAGTACATGAAAACACTAATTGCATGTCTATTTTCAAATGTTTTTCTTTATGTTTCTTCAATCCAAGTCAGCTCACTAGGTATAATCTTTTTTCTATGTTTCATCTGTCCAGGAATCCTCCATGTAGGCAGCCAGTTGGAGTTTCGAGAGAGTACCTAATGATGGCCAACTGTGTGATGTGGAACCGGTGTAGGGCCCTCCTTCTATGTTGGCACTTTCTTGTGGTGTACCAGAAGCACCACCACCCGTTGGGCAGCTGATGCCATGAGTTCTAGTGTCAGAGGCCTTCTAGGATATCAGGCGAGATAGATTCCCAACCATCAAAGGACTGACTATAGGCGATTTCTAGAGATCTCCACCTATTATAGACACTAGTAGAGAAGATTGTGATCTTAGCTTCTATTTTTTCCCAGTGAGTGACCATGAGGATGATCCACACAGTTATGAGGTTTTAGTACTTGGACCATTTTCCGAGATTGTACCTTCAGATAGTGTGACAGCTATATCACTACTTATGGGTCAGGAGTTCTTACCAGCGATACTAGTTGATGAAACATGTAGGATTAGTACCTTACACGTGTTTCAGCATCAGATAGCCCTTAGGTTCCGTGGCGAGCCCTACTTATAGGTGGCTATGGACTGGCCTGAGGAGGTACCTAAAATTTATCTAGAACATCTACAGATTTGGTAGGAAGACATGTCGGTAGTTGAGTATTCATCGAGGCGTACCGATCGTTCCGGTACTTGATTAATATGATATGATCAGTGCTTCGGAGCTTCAAACTCCGAGTGAGATGTTTTTATGGACATCTAATCCATCACATTCATTTTCCTTTGTACATTTCTACCAATTTTAGGATGCTAGTAAAAACCTTTTTGGTTGAATTTTCTTTTGATGAACAGATACAGATAGATAAATTTAACTGTGTGAAAGTATGAAACTAAATCTCGTCTCAAAGACTTGGGCATTCAAGATGTTTTGTGAAGAGGATGTGACATGGACAGATGAATCTGCACGGCTACAGACAAGGAAGTAGAGCTAGGAGATCATCATGAGGTGGTGTACATTTTGACATGCTACAACCACCCACGTTTGTAGTCCCTGCCAGGCTCAGGGAGCTGGAGGGAAAGGGAAAAGAGTAGCAGCATGCGGTCAAGGAGTGTGAAACAAGGGATCTAAGAATGATTTGAGGTATGATCTATGTCTACTAGTAGCTATAAAAACAATAGACATAGGTACCAATCATTCATTCCTTCAATGAATCTTTTCCAAGACATAGAGCTTCTTGTTAAACCATTGACTTGAACCTCACGTTTGTAGAAACCTTTGAGTGGAGGCTCAATAATCACACTTACGCCGATAGTGTGATCTGACCCCTGAGGCGAGAGTTTCGGTTGGAACCTCTTGGTGGTAGTATCAAGGCCTTATGACATAAGTTTGGGTTTGGACATTACATCCACAGTTCAAAATCAGATTGACTGTATTAGGGAAAAGGGTTTTGGTTTATCTACAACGTTGAGAAGAAGTTTTCCCTAGTCGGTGAAAATGGAAACGAAGGAAGAACATGTTAAACTCATGCATAGGAGGGTGCAGCCGATCACTATTGAGTCGGTCAGCCATACCCTCGTGGCAGCAGGAGTTTTAAGATTTCAGCAGGAGTGACAGAACATGGGGACATCTTTTCCAAATATGTATCCAAGTTTACACACCAAAGGGGGAGGGACATCTGCTTTGGCTGGATACTACTAGACGTTCATTCCAGAATTATCCATATTTTAAGGACCACTATCATCCTTGATGAAAAATGGGAAACCATTAATGTGGTCGGAGAGATGCTAGCAGTGCTTTCAAGAGTTGGGGCAGAGGCTGACTGGTGTCCCCATTATGAGGCTTCCATAGGAAGGAGTAGGGTACGTAGTCTACTATGATGCATGATGGACCAGAATCGGCTGTGTCCTGATGCAGGAGTAAGCTGTGATTGAGTATGGTTCTTAGTAGTTGAGACAACATGAGCAGAACTGTACTACCCATGACCTGGAGTTAGCAGCAGTGGTCTTCGCCTTGAAGATGTGGTGGCACAATCTGATGGGTGAATGTTTTACCGTGTACTCTGATCACAGGGGTCTCAGGTATATATTCTATCAGAAGGACCTGAACCTGAGATAGTGACGATGGATTGAGTTCCTCTAGGACTATGACATCGAGATATTCTATACTCCTGGGAAGGGGAACATTGTAGCGGATGCACTCAGTTGGAGATCTGGTTTACAGCTTATAGAATAGAAGATATAAAATCTTTCTACTTTACAGATATCCTTTGTGGATAGAAATGGAGCGTCCTTAATTTAGTCTCTAACAGTCACTCCCCCACATTTTCAGTGATTCAGGGGGGCGCAGTGTGGGGACGCTGACTGCAAGACATGACGTGCTCATATACCCATAGGGTAGGGACCTGATGGGTTTTTTCTAAAGGTGGGGAGCACATCATCCTTTTCAGTGGATGTACCATGGTACCAATTTCACTTCAGGAGGAAGTGTTGAGTTAGTACCACACATTCACTCTAACGGTACATCCATGTGTGGGGAAGATGTACTAGGACCATAGACAATAGCACTGGTGGACATGTATGAAGAAGGAGGTAGCAGAGTTTGTCTCTCGATGCCGCACTTGTCAACATGTGAAAGCGGAGTGTCAGGTACATGAAGGTTTCGTTCATCCTTTTATGGTCCCAATGAGGAATAGGGATGAGATATCCATGGACATAATGATGGATATTCTACGTATGTCCTGGGTACATGACTCTATTTGGCTGATCATCGACTGACTCACCATGATGGGACAATTCATACTAATCAGAGATGGTATGAGCTACCACAAATAAGGTGCAGGTCATCCAGGAGTGGATGAAGACTGTACATAGCAGACAGAGGTCATAAGCTGACAGAATATGGAGACCTCTTGAGTACGAGTATGGCGACCATGTCTTCCTACGGATCTCATCTTGATGAGGACTATAGAGATTTGGCCGATGTGGAAAGTTATCTCCGAGACTCATAGAACCTTGAAGGTCCTCAGCAGGGAAGGTGAGGTGTCTTATCATTAGGCTCCACCACCTCAGTTGCACCGGGTGAATGACTTCTTCCACGTATCTCAGCTGAGGAGATACATGTATGAACCTTACCACATCATCATCCACAGGGATCTTGACAACAATGATGGGGTGACTTTAACGGAGGTTCATGTGCAGATTGTGTATCGACTGGAGAGGGTCCTATGTGGACGGTCGATTCCTATAGTGTGTGTTCACTGGAAGCACGAGAACCTCCAAGTGTGCACATGGGAGCGGGAGGCTCAGATGTCTGTTCTGTTCCCCCACTTGTTTCCTTAGTTCAAGTTGTAGCTTATAGGGACATAAATCCAAGAGGTGGGGTGAAAGTAAAGACCTTGAATTTCCATGTAATTTTTTTAAATATATGGGAATTTTATGAGTCCATAGTTTCTGACGGTGTGCGAATCCAAGGCCCAGAGTGCTCGGAATGATCTGTCAATGTTTTCTTATGCTTAAATTAATGCGTGTAAGCTGTTTTCATGAAAATGTGGAATAAATATTATATAGTTACTCAGATCATAAATCTGAGGGCACCGCTGCACTCAGTATTGAATGTTTACCCAAGGGGCGACTTATGTTTAGTCGGTGCGTGCCTCCTTTGAGAAATCCTAAAAATGGAATAACCATAAATAAAATAATTAAATAAAGTTATTTTATTTTTCAAATGCTTATAACTCAAAAATGATAGCTCAGATTAAAAATCTGAGACCATCTTTGAACTCATGAGTGCATGAATTTTTACGAAGATGCTAACTTTGGCTAGTGCGGGCCAACAGAAAAAGTTAGCTTTTGGCCGTAAATAAAATAATTATGTGACAATTATTTTATTGTAAAATTCATAACTTCAAAAAGGAATCTCAGATTGTAAATACGAGAGTACCGTTGGGTTAATTGGGGCATGTTTCACCTAGCTAGAGCCTAACCTCGATGGATATTGGTCGAGGGTGACTGATAATAATTTTCCGAACTTTCTTTTCAGGTATGTTTAGTAAACGCGCAAGCGGCATTTTATAACATTTGAACCAGTGCACAAAATTGAAAACTAAAAGAACCATTGAACTCGAAGCGCCGATGAATGCTTTGTGAGACTTTCACCACAGTTGCGTTCTAACGAGAACAAAAGTTCGTTTTTTTGGGTTTTTATAAATAATAATAAAATAATGTACAACAAATTATTTTATATTTAAGCTTCCATGTGTTGATTGTTCTATTTAAAAACTCCCCATGGGAGTTGGTGGTGGGACCGCCGCACCATAACCTCCCATGGGTGGATAGATGAGGTGGGGACCACCCGAGCCGCATAACCTCCCTATTAATGATAGGGTTGGGGACCACCCGACCCATATCAATGGAGGAGGATAAAACATCCTCAACTCCCCATTAAATGGGGAGAAACTCCTCAACTCCTCCTCTTTATGTTTTTGAAAACATTTTTGGGGAGCCTCTTGACCTTCCAAATTAATTGTGCTAACTTTTCATGCAATTAATTTGGTGGAGTTAGGTTATTTAATTCCTACTTTTTGAATTGGTGTGCCAACATAATATTAGATGGAAAGTCTAAAATTAATTTGATGGCATTTCTGATTTGGTGGAATTGAGAGAATCTTGGGAGAAAAGTGATCCCAATGAAGAACATGAAGAAAGAGATGAATGCCGGTGACACTCATTCTTAATCGACTTCTTCCTAGACCAACTATCTATCAATGTCATCAACAAACTGATGGATCTCGGAATTGAGGACATGTGGTGGACGCGACAACTGACGGTCTGCTTCATCGTCCTTTCATGACTCCATCAACAAACGACAAGTGTCCTGCAACAAATCAAATGGTAGGGGGGTTTTGTGTTATTTTAATTATGAGAATAAACCCTTGTTCTTCATCAATCATGTTATGGAATGAGAATCATCATTTTCTATCACCATAACCAGGAGGGTTCGGGTCGCACGAACACGGTCTGACCCTCCCCTTTTTTTCATGTTTGGTGACGACGAAGGTGGAACAATTAGCGATGACGACAAAGGCGGAGAATAAAGGTCATCCTACCCACGACCTCTGTGAACTGTGCTGCCCCCGCGGCACCCAAGTGCGCTACCCGACACCCCGCACCCCTTCCGGCGTGCTCCCGTATCCCCGCGCCCCAGCCGACGTGCACCCGGTACTCCGCGCTCTTGCCGACGAGCTTCTCGAGGCCCTTTTCCCCTGCCAGCGTGCTCTAGACACACCGCTCCCCTGACGGTGCGCTGACCTGCACCCTTTCCGGCCTGCTCCCGGTGCCCCGTGCCCCTGACTACGGGCCACCGGCGCCCCGTGCCCCTGCTAGCGTGCACTCGGTGCCCCGCGCTCCTGCCAGCGCACTGCTTGGAACCCGACGCCCCTTCTGTCATGCAACCTGCCTACTCGGCTCCTACCACAGCCTGCCTAGTACGCCCGGATCCTTCCGACACCCAACTGGCCAACCCGCACCCGCGCGGCCTACATGCTGGCCTCCTAGCCACTGGCATCCTGAGCCGACCCACGACATCCCCCACTATGTCTCTAGCCGAACTTGCCTGGTTTCCATGCTGAGTTACCATGCCCGCTACGTCGTGAAAATATGGCCGAACCACCCTTGCGGTCCGCTAGGCCGGGGCCAGTGAACTGGGTCAAAACATAGTAGGCTGACCCACCCAATGGGTCGGGTCAGACCCAGCGGGTTTGGACGGGTCAACTGAGGGAGGGACAGCCCAGACTGGGTTGGGATGAGTCAGTCCGACCTGGTCGGACCAAACCTGGACCCATTACTGACCCTTCAACTTCTTGGGCAATATCTTTGGCACCGGACGTTCGCTTGACGAACCGTCATCGACGCTGGTATTCTTGGAGCATTGCCATTCCTTTGAGTATACCCCACAGGAGTTTGGGGTATAGTTGAGTCATGGTCATGTTGGTTCATACACGAATCCAACAGGGCCCCTAAGACTAAAATTCTAAAAACTCACTAACCGGGCCCCTGATTGACGTGCCTTCTATTGCGTTGAGGCCCCAATGACGTGGTTGACCATTAAGATACTACCACCTGAGACTTCGTGAAACATGGAGCATAGACCAGTTTCTCATGGAGCAGATACTCCTGGAGGCAAGAAGACGGAGTGCGAAGACCCAGTAGCTGTAGACCTGATTACTGCTTAACCGATTCGACTCAATGTGATTCGACAAGCCCTATGGACGGTGTGCCCGGTTTGGCAGAAGAACCACTGCGGACGGAGCGCTTGGTTTGGCAGCTGATCTGCGGTACTCGACAGGAGGATTACCGCTGATAGTAATTAGGGGGAGTGCCCAGTTTGGCGGAAGACCCTCAACGGACAGAGCACCCGGTTTGGTAGCAGACCTGTGGTACTCGATAAGAGGAATAACTCTGTAGTCTAAGGTTAATGAGTAGTGCCTCGGAGTCGCAACAGGTCCACTGTACTCAACTGAGGAGGAGTTCTCCAGTATCCGTGGTTTTGATAATGAGAACCATGGTTTTATCTAAGTCAATGACCTTTGTGTTTTTCTCATGATTGAGATGGGTTACATGATAACATAGATATATGTATGGGAATATACCTAAGTAATGATTATCCATTGAAATCATTCATTTAGATTTATCCTTGTTGGGGTTGTGAGACCTTGAGTGTCTTAGGTTCCCATCTGAGTATCGTTATACTCACCCCTACACGATGTATGCCCGTACCTTGTTGTGTTGGATGCAAATGACAAACAATGCAGATTGCGGCCGAGAGCACCAGGACTGGACAATACCCAGAGGTGGACCTCACGTCATGTCGGTACCTGGAGGATATAGACAGACGTGGAGCGCTGAGGATTCTCTCTATACCTACCCATCATGTAGGATATATGGTGGACGATCTAGGCTCTTCTAGACACCATCCATCTATTTTCCTTTTAGTTGTACATGTTTTGTCTCTTCCTTGTACATTACAGTTAGGCTTGTATTTCCACACCCTTTTCTTTTCAGCACTACTTTTGTTTAAAATTTTTTACTTAGTGTTTGCTTCCTCATGTACTCTGGTTGTGTGTGTGTTTACATTTTATAAAGGCATCACTTTCCCAGTTCTATGGAATTGCACCTTTGGTTCTAGTCTCCACCCCCTGGCCTATGAAAGGCGGGCTTGAGGTAGTCACGATGCGGGCCCCAGGGGACGAGTCCTGACAAGGACACTATAAAATATCATGGGAAAAGTACACATCATGTCTTCAATAATGATTTTCATCATGATTATAATGATCAAGAGAATGATGGAAATACTACGAATATATATAATTCTATTCATAATTTTTCCACTACAATTGAAAATATTTTAATATAATGATAAAACCTACAATATTAGAAAAATTGTAACCAATATAATCCACCTCCATGTCCATCCTAAATGTAATTTAATGGATAATACAAATCACCATGGGATCTTTATGTCTTCAGGTAGTCCTAAGGTGGTTTTAGTAGATACCTAATGCCCTAAGACTGACAATTATTAAGATAAAAAGGATGATGTTTGTTTCTAAAGTATAGAAAATCGATAAAAACTAAAAAACACTGATGATATAACTATTAGAATAAATATATTTTCATTAGAAAATTTTCCGTGTATAAATATTTTTTATTAAAGATGAAAGGGGGTGTTTCTACAAACACATGTCAAAATCAGAATTATATTTTTAAATTCTAATGTTCTAAACAACTCTAAAAAAATTAGATCACATCATATTTAAGTCAATAAACATAAGAATGATCTTATTTTAAAATTTGATCCAATGAATAATATTTATTATATTATTTTATATATTGATAATAAGTTCTTCTATCTTATAAACACAAATCTGCCAAGTAAATTCATCACTAGACAATTTTCCTTTTCTAATTAGAGTTTGGGACATTGGGACATAACACATTGGTGGTTGGACTGAATCTTATATATCAATTACACATAGAATATGGTATCTCTAATATATAATTTTATGAAAATACCACAATTTTCCTCCTTAATAAATTCTTATAACTGATATCATTAAAAAACATGATTATGGATCAATATATTGGTTTTGATTCTCTCAATATATAGTTCATGGAATCCACATAGAATCTTCAATTATATAATAAATATATATTAGAGTTTAGGAATAGTTTACTCTTTCAACCCAACTATATATTTTAGGGAATGTATTGAAAATAGAATAATTCATAAAGATAACTTCGTGGTTTCCAAAAATAGATGGTATAAAAAGAACCTAAAATGGTGGAAAATAAATTTGATAGAGTTTTTTTCATTCCATTATACCTATGTGTTTGGGGATTCATTTTATACACTAATATAGCATGATTTAATTCAGATCACCACCATATATTGAAAAATATTGTTAATAGAGTGGTTAAACCACCTTTTTCATTTATATTCAAAATGATTGGAACATTCATCCTGATTATAAAAAATTAATTCAAGACACTTGTAACTATTTCAAATATATCAATGATTCTTTGGTATGTGTTTTCATAAATAAAATTATTATGAAAAATCTAGGATGATGGATTCCAGATCCCTTCAATAACATTGATGAAAATAGTGCTAATGTTGAATCATTGTTTCATATGATTAAAGATAATGACACTTATATTGATTTGTCAAAATAAATTAGGTTGGAAAAGGTTATTATTCATGTTCTCAATATCCTTTTAAATCTCAAATATTTTATTTAGTGATAATATATTAATGTTGAAGGGAATAAGAATAGTGATAGGAATACCAAAATTTTCAACTCTCTTTAATGAATCAAAAAAATCAATAGACCCTAGGATACTAACAGTGATATTGGGGTGTTTTTTGTAAATATAGAGGATTTTTCTCATCATGATTTCTCTTATTATAAAAACCTCATGAATTGTCTTAGCACTATTAATAACCTATTAAAAAATCATTTTTGGATTTTCAATCATGAGGATAATTAAAATATTATATCAAGTACCCATGAATTTGATATTATGGAATCTATATTTCATCTAAATCATGGTATCTCTGGGTGGGTTCATAAACTCATTATTTTAGAAAGCTGATGAGATTACATATTATTATATTTTTATATTTTCTAGTTATTTTTTCAATGGTAGTTACAAAAAAATGGTCATTAATGTTAAATTTAATTCCCACAATCCAAATTTGGATATTTTAATGGGAATAATTTTTTAATTACCAATAACCCTTTTCAATACTATATATGCATTTATTGGATTTTTATGGTAACTGTCATGTTATCATTTTGAACATGATTGTTTATCCAAACCAATTTTGATTCATTATTGCTAGAATTTTTTTTTCATTTCTTTATCAATTCTCTCTAATGTGTTACCCCTCTTTGGAAATTCACCATTAGAGGTAATATCACTCAAAATAATGATGTTGAAAAGTATTTAAGTAAGTTATATTTGGGTTTCATTTCCAAGGTTTTTACCATTTTTGCTTCAATGAGGTCTTATTAAATGGGTTAGATTATTTCAATGCTTATACCATATTTTAGTGATTATAAATGTATCTCATGAAGGAAAAATCAAATGCGATAGAGGTGTGAGACAATGTGATCCTCTCTCATCCATTTTTTTCTCATTTTCTCAATATTACATAAGATTGATTCTTCTCAACATAGTTAATGATAACAAAATGAAGCACCACCGAGCTTCTAGAGGACTCGTTTCTCCCATTCACTTACTATATAAAAAATTCTAACATCCATTTCACCCAATGTAAAATAATAAACATTAGTAACATTAATATTTATATATTAAATATGAATAAAATATAAGGTATAAGATCTGTTGGGAAAAATCCTTCAACTACATAATAATAAATATTGAACTCGCGTGAAAAATGGACATCGGAAATGAGTTGGTAATTATAGAAGGTGTTCTTACCTTTAATTATCATGGAATTTCTAGGATTTGAAGAGAACCATGTGTCAGGCGTTTCTCCAAAATTATGACCATGAATAGAAATTAGTATGATTCATGGAAAGGAAAAATTATTTCTATGACATGTGGTTTCATCCTTTTGAAATATATTATTGTGTGAAATTTTGGTCTACTCAGTTATGGTATAATAATTTTTAGATTCCCCTATTATGAAAATAATTAAATATTTTATAAAATGTATATAGAGTGAATGTATCCTTTATAAAACACTTGTTACTATCGAGTGGAAATAATGTAGTTATCTTAATGGTAATAGAGGGATTAGTATTAAAAATATATTTAACATAAATAATTATTTATCTCCCAGTTTACTGTCGAGTATCATCAATTAGATATTATAAGATCATGATTTTATGAGATCGATATTCTTTATTAGACATAAAGATATGAATTTATACTATGTGGAACCTTCAAATAGTGTTACATTAAGGATTATTTATCCATTATTATAGTGTGTTTCCACTGGATAGAAAAAACCAATTAATTTCATAAATTATAGTTACATAACTGGACAATTATGCCTCTTACTAAATACACAAATTCTCCTAAACAAATAAATTACTCAAATGTGTTGTTGAAGGAGATTATTTCGAATTACTTCGGCATGATTATTGATAAAATCTAGGAAAGTGTATTGAAAAAAATACATAATTTCTGGAGTAGAAATTTTAATCATTGAACATGAAATCAATTGGATGATCTCTTATAAATAAAATTTAGAGTGGTAGTGGAGGGGCATGTGAACACTTTAGAGAATAGGTTAATAAGATGTTGTATCCTCTCATCAATATTTTTCCTTTCATGGATGGTGATACGTTCAAAAATTTCTAAAGATGGTTTTATTAAATTTTATGCATTTAATATTTATTTTAAATGTTTCCTTTGTAATAATCACATGGATGATATAGATCATGATTACTACATTATAGAAAAACATCTCTAATTTTTTTAACATTAATAATACCCAGAAAGCCAGTATCTAGAATCCCTTATCTGTCTGTATAAAACTTCCACATTCCATAACACTTTTTAAACAATTATTTTTTTCTAATTTGATGCTATTCGTGTGATATGTACCCACTAAAACATGTGGGTTCATTTGTATATATTTTTTGGTATGCATTCATCTCTAATTCAAGTTATAGTTTCTGAAAATAAATGTCATTTCTCTTAAAAATGATATTGTGATAATATTACACATGATATTACCTTTTTGGTTCATTTTGAAAAGATAGGTAATTATCATCCTCATTTTATAACCATTAATGTAATTTGGATCCCACCTTTTATATTTTTATCTAGTAAAACACAAGTGGTGATTCATGATTAAATGTAGCTCCTTCTGGACCTGATGTGATTTTCATAGATCATAATGGGGATTCCATGTTGTGCCTCAATACTCGATGTGGAGACACTAAATCTATTGACATATAAATTATCAGTGTAATTAGTAGTGTAAAAATAAAAAATAAATGATTTTGGTTCAATTTAGGGATTAAATGTAATTCCAACACTATTATGAAATGTGTCATAAATATAAATCTTCAAATATCATGGATGCTGACTTCCTAATGGATAAATATCATAGACTCTAATTCATCCATTAATTAAATCATTACTCATATATATTGGGATGAAAATTATTTTGTTGATGGGATTCAAATAATGGTGTAACTTCTCTTATGTTTACCTGGATCAAATTTATACCTAATATAATTTATCATATTGGAAAGGTAATATTATGAAAATCCTTATTTCATAATTTTTTATCATTTATATTATTCATTAATGTATTATTTTTCTTTTGGAAATGTTCTCATTCTAAATAACAATAATTTTTTATTAACCATTTTTTTTATAATGATTTTTAAAAAATGTATTTCCAAATCATAAACACATGATTACCATGTAAAAGATAACATTATGAGGAATCAATTTGTTTATAAGAGGGATGTTTCACCCACTAGTTTTAAAATATGATTTCTATATTTGTTAGAATACAAGACACAAAACCCCATGATTAAATGAACAATGACATGTTATTATTTAAATATCACCATTATAAATATATGAATGTTTGAAACAAAGAAAGTAGATATATATATATATATGTTAGGTAAATGTATATATATTTTTTTATGAGTTTTTATAAAATATAACATTTTGTAGATAAAGATACAATTGATTAAATATAAAAGAAATATTTTAACGAAAGAAATTTATTTTTATCATAATAGATGAACTTTATCACAATTAATAAATGATGATAATTAAATAATAGTATTAAATATATTCAACCAAATTAATTTACATCCTCTTGACTATGCTTATTTGGAATGGAATGATTATATTGCTATCTTTCGTTAAAAAATAAGTTTATTACATTTTGTGGATGGATATTGTAATTATTTTTTTCCATTTTACAAACGATATCTAATAATATTAATTTCATTTGTGAAATAAACCATTCAAAATTAAATTGGAGCGATATTTTCAATACATTCTCTAAAGAATAATTTTTTAATGAATAATGTAAATATATTTTTTTTATGTAAATCTAAATTTTAAATTCAAGCATTAAAAAAGATTGACTTTAGTTTAAAATGAAATTTTTTTATTATTATTCCATAAATATTATGGATAATAGATTTAATATCATTGGAATAAATTTTTATATTTTTGTTGATATAATTTTTTGTTATATCGAAGAAGAATATTTTTTAGAAAACCACGTATCTTTAAATTCTACTAGATTATTATTAATTAAGCTATATCTATAATTTGAATTGAATTTGATAAAACAGTTTGATTATTTTAAATTAAAATAATTAATATAATTTAAAATATTCAAATTAATTTTCATTCATTTGGTATTGTTGTTGTAGTAAATAATTATGAACACAGAATGGATAAAAGAGGTATAACTAGGTTAAAACTATGGGGTAAAGCATTAAAATCTCTATAAAACATACCTTATTCCTATTATATGAGTTATTTTGACAAATTATAATTTAATGAGTTAAATAATATATTTTAAAATTTTCATTTTCATTTTCCAACCGAATGTTGACTTTTATAAATATGATTTATATTTTATTCATATTTTAAACATTTTTTGGGTCTATGAATTTAAGTGTGTGTTTAGAAGATAAAATTCATTTTGGGATTGATTTGAAATTTTAAAAACCTAATTTTTTATTAAATCACCAAAAAAAATTGGATAAAAGTTTATTATATTATATAATGTTGAATGTTTTCTTACTCATAAATCAAGTATTTTACTACAAATTCTATTTCATGTTTTTTGTGTTTTTATTTTAAGTGTTTTCATAAAATTATAATAATTTATTGTGATAAAAATGTATCCACATTCTGAATCTTAATTTAAAATTTATGTAACAATTCCTCTTTTATTTTGGGTCTTATAGGGATGTTATTATGGTAAAAACTTCTGATATCAGAGTTAAAGTTAAAATGAGTTTCATGTTAATTATCTAGGACGTAATGGATAAAAAATCCACACATAACAAAATGTGATTGTTTAAGTATACTTATACCCTATATAATATTATATTTTAGTATTTTCACCTTTTTTCCACTTGAAATCATTGTGATATATATATACTATTAAATCTTTTATTTAATTCCAATTGTGTATTCTCCCCCACATACAAAAGGAAACCTACACTCATATATTATTTAAAAATTTGGAGCACTCTCGTTTGAAAAGTATTTTTCAAGCCTCATCATTAAATCTCATCCCACATCCAAGTTTCCATTTTCTCATTATAATACCCATACTAGGAATCTTAAGGTGTATGCCAATGGTGCTATCTAACAAGATGATAAAAATTCTAGCTGTCATATTTCTTATGTATTTCTTCTTAAAAATATTTCTCAAATTATTTATCCATGATGAAATAAAAACATTAATATAATCCCTAAATTTATTTGTTAACATTATTATGTAATAATCTTTATCCATATCCTCATTAATCCAATAGGAAATGAAACCACTGCTCATGTGTATGATGAGCTACCACTTCCCAAACTAATGTAATTAATTTTGAATCACTGCCTACCAAAAAAGATTATACGTATGTAATTAATTTATATAACTAAAATTATTAATTTTTTTCATTTTAAAAATATATAATGATATGTACCATCATTCCATATTGTACATTGAATAATTGAAATGTTACTCATGCGCTTATATGACCTACTGTCTCAATGATTTCAACACAACACAATTGTCGTAACAATTTTTATGCTTATATTTAGAAATATATTTAATGTATGAAAATTAATTTTTTAATTAATATAGATTTTAATATAATGGAAAAATGACTTATTTTAATACATTTATCCTTACAAATCCATTTTGGGTTTGGGATCCAAACATCATTAAAACTTCGTACATAAAAAAATGATGAGGTTACTAGATAAAAGGTTATCATATGTGATATAAAATATATAATGATAATGGAATGAAAATAAAAAATTCTATTAATAAATAAACATAATAATATAATTTCATTATTCCAGAATTAAAGTACATATGACACATAGAGGACTTTAATTTAAGGGAATTCTTCTCCTACTTCCATTTCATTAAGGATTATGATAATTTTACCACATGATATCTTTTTTGTAGTGTATAATAAATCCATATAAATCAATTTTATCATTCTTAAAAATCAATTTTAATTTCATTTAATTAAATTTTTGATTGTTGAAATTCTATCTTGTCCTAAGGTACACGTTAACATTAAAAAATTGATTTAAATATTTTAATAATTAATTTTATAACTTTTTTTCATCTATGTAAATATTTAAAAAATTATTTTATCATAGTATTTTTATTGAAATAAATCAATTATAAATGGAATTTAATATCCATTTTTAATTTCACTAAAAAAATTTCTAATGATTTTTTTTATATTTTATACATTGTATTGTAATAAAAAGGAAGAATTACATGTTTTATTTTATAAGATTTGACATCAATGTTTTTTACTACCACCATACAAATTATTCAATTATATTTTTCATCTACAATATTTTATGTCTTATTTCACTAAAACCCCTCACTAATTTTTTTATATGTATTTTAGTTTCAAAATTTGGTTTTTTGAGGAAGGGGACATATCAATGATTGAAAATGTTTGACTTATTAATTCAAAAATGTATTGTTAGAAGTTAGATAATGAAAATGATTAACTTTAGGTGTCTTATTATTATTATGTTCCTTAAAAATAATTTTTGATAATGTATTATTAGTATATTTCTCCAATTATTTTTCTAAGGATTACGTTCATCAAATATTTATATTGGAAGCAGACTTTTAGGTTATACCATTTGTAAGAGTGATAGTTAGAGTGATATGAAAATTGTGTCCCATGTTAACTACATTAATTTTAATCTCTTTATACTGAGTTTTCATTGAAATATTTTTATTGGATAAGGTAATATATTTTATATATATGAAATTTTATGCCCTCTAAGGTTAATGATGTATGTTTTAAGAAAATATTTATCATGTTTTCTCACGTTTTATTAGAAATTATTATGATTATTATTTTTCATTTATATTTTATTAAAATGTGTTTTATTAATAAAAAATTGGTAGTAAAGATGGATTCATGTGTATGAAAATGATTATTTAATGTCATATAAATTATATTAAAGAAAAAACACATTTTTATGATTTAATATATAAGAAATTAACTCATGGTTTTCTTTTCTTCTACGCCCCTCAATGAGATTTCTAAACTCATCCCATGTTTTCAAATGTTTTTCAAAGGGTTTAAGTAGTGGTTGAGATAATGATGATGATTTATTTTGGAATTAGAGAAAAAAAATTTCTGGAAAAAATGATCAACTAATTACATGAGTATTGTTATGTATGAGTTTCCCTTAATTTTCTAGAACTCGAATCCAAAACAGTTCTTGGGAATGTATGTCATTCAATATTTCAATTTGATTTTATAAGTTTTGGATGGAAAAAAATGTGTCATAGTTAAAGTTATCAAATAGATAAATGTAATAACTATTATTTATCATTAGACAAAATAGTCCAGGTTTATAATAGTTATTGTAACATCCCGACACAAGAGCCACTATAATGGTGGCTTTGATTTGGATGGTAGCATGGCCTTACGTTTCTATCCCTATACGCTAGAGGATTCCAACAACCAAAGAAGGTATCATGGTAGTACAATGGGGAGACTATACCCTCAAGATCTATCGAAGATATATTAGAATAAATCATAATAATAATAAAAGTTAAAAATATATGTTGGTACCAATTATAAATAAATTAAATGATCATGAATAAAGCATGTTATTTAATTAATATAGGAAGACACATATATAACAAGAAATAATGAAATTGGCGCAAACTAAAAATTGGTAAATAAATAATGGAATCCAACTAAATAATGTATAATTATAAATGCTTATCCATTTCTCGAGATCCCATATCTTGTCATATCTATATGGAAGTGAAACAAAGCACAAAAATATCCTAACCTATAACAAAATATTTTGTTCAAGAACCCTCATGCAATAGGGTCTCAAATAGGGTGGGTGATATATTCAATAGGACACCTCCAATGGTTTCAATGAAATCCATATCATGACTATAAAATAAAGTTGTGTATAGGTATAATAATAAAAATAGTGAAATGACATATATAAATATAATCATCTTGGGCTTAGTTTTCTCAAAGGACACATGACCGAACATACCTGCATTGGTTGTAGCTAGAATACTTCTGAAAATATGACACTAGATATATAAATATCATCATATATATATATATATATGAATTATATAAATATTAACTTATATATATATCCATATAAATACAAATATAGATACATTGTACTAGTTTAGAACTATGTCGTAACACATCCATCTATGTATAATGATAAAACTCATATTTTTAAAAAGTTTCATGATTCCCTTGAGTCATAATTTATTAGTTGTTCCATGTAGAAGTATCACAACAAATAAGAGAATTCATGACCATGATTCATAATTTTTCCGGGAAACTATACCATTATTTAAAAAATTATAAGGGAAGACATGTCAAAATGTTATAATTTATAATGGATTCCATGCTTATGTATCATAACATATAGGGGATTCCGTTCATTGGTCTCAAAAATCATAATGGTTTCTATGTCCATGATACATAGGGGATTCCATGAAAAAAAAAATAAGTGATGCCTTTCCAATAATGAGTATGGATTCCATTCCCATTATGACAAGCGATTCCTTGCCTATAATGAAAAGGGTATCCTAGAAAATTTATACTATAGAATACGTTGTATATAAATATTGAAGGACCCTATGACTATAAATACTAAGGGACACTTTTCCCATTTACCATTGAATAAAATGCATGATAACAATTTCATTCATAAGTTCCATTAATCGGTGAGTGAGGTGGTCTAACCATTCAATCTTCATTTAATCTTGTTTACATAATAAAATAAATACATTAAAATTCATGAAGTCTATGTGAATCACCCATAAAATATGTGAATTCAAATACAGTTTATTTATATAATTTATTTAAATGGATAAGACAATGCATCTACAAGGAGGTTTTATAAGAAACAAAATTTATGGTGGTCTTACAATTTAAAAATACCAAATTATTTATATTAGGCCATTCATACATAAATTAAAAAAATTCCATAAGTGACCATGTAACACAAAGGTCTAACTGAACTATTTATTTCATTAAATAATTTGTATGTGTACTATTTCATGATAAATAAAACACTCGATTGGTTGTATAATCCCTAATAAAGGCCAATGAAAATGGATAATTCAACGAAGGCTCTATACAAGGTGGTTCGGGTGGAGGTCTCATCCTGTAACCGTGTTAAGGGGTCTAAGAGACATCACATGTGTAGTCTAAATACAGAATTTAATGCATTTCACATTTTAGTATAAATTCACATATTTCAAGCACGTGCCACAAAAACAATAATTTATTAAATATTAATCATTAAGTGATAAGTAACTGGACCACCAACCTCATACATCAGACACTCTACACAACAAAATAGGGGCCTTGATTCGAGCTGGAATGAGATAAATTAGAAGAATAATCAAATTACCTGATAATATGGTCAATTATCATTCAGGGAGATAGTGATGAATATATAGATATAAATAAGTGAAAAATGAAGAGTATTAGTATTACTAAAATTCTTCAAATACACAAGATGATGTTATATTTATAGCTCATGTGAAGGAGTTACATGGAATCCTAGCCAATGAGGGGAGGGGAGATTGAGTGGCCTGATATAGTGTAAATGAGGGATGAAATATAGGATGAAAATAATTAAATATAGAGGGGAAAAAAGTCATTTAAATCCTATATAATGAGTTTTAAGATTAGTCTACATGTTTTGGGTTACCGTACTCCAAAAATTCATATCATACTATCCATGATCCATATCCCACATTTTTTGCATCACTATTTTGGAAAAAATGCACCATTCAGGCGGTGGAACAGGTTAAGGGGTACTAACCATGAGACTAGGCACATGGTTTAGAAAATGGGGCATATACCATGCAACCAATAATGAAATTGATGTAAAAAAGGTTCAGGGTTTTTCACCTCACCCTTAATAGTTTAAGAAACCTTTTTACTCTCCATATAAGGATATATAGTTTCTCTTGAAAGGCAATAAGAATTAAAGAAACCATGTAACCTTCATTTTTCTCTCAAAATGTTATATTTTGGAACCCATTTCACTTGATCCATTTCCAAAATTCTGTTAAAAATCTCAAGAATTAATTATTATAATGGAAAAATTCTATGGGCTAAATTTCATTAATTTACATTCAAATGATTAAATTATGATTTGACCCATTGAATAATCTTAATTCCAAATTCCATTCAAAAATATTTCCCAATAAAAAAAACGGGACCTTACAATCTCTGCAACATGGATCTTCTCAATCCCGAGAATCCATTGGGAAAAAAGTAATCATTTCCTAGCCAACTAATGATGGGAAATACCACTCAAAAGGATAAATTAATAATCGTATTCCCAATGTACCTAACTGATATTCTTTAAACCCATTTAATGTTCCAGTAAACTCAAACCATTACTCATATTCTAAAATAAAATAATAAAATGATTCTTAATTGATCCCATCTAACAAGATACATGATCACATGACCATATTTTTTACATTGAATTATATAGAACCACCCATAATAGGTTATATCCTTAAATATACAGTCCTAATATAAAGTACATAAACCATAAGAACTTCCCAAGGAAGCTTGTAATGGCCTGCACCACTCAGATCCATTCAATTGAGAAAATCACGTGTTTATGTTGTTCTGAGAGGTCATGGTGCCTCATTCTAATAGTTTTAAAAAAAATGTTTTCAAATTTTGAGCCACATTGGTGGGTCAAATTGGTGTCTCATGAGGGTGACTCACAATGGTGGGTCATGATGATAGGTATCCAGTGTTGGCTAGGAATGGTGGATTCTAGTGGTGTGTCACAATAGTGAGTCACCCAATCGTTAGTTTCCAAACAATGACTCACTGAATGGTGATTCACTGAATGGTAGGTCTCCAAACAGTGAATCACTCAATGGAGACTGACCACTTGTAGCTCACACCGGTGAATCACCTAATGGTGAGTCATTTTATGTTTTCTTCTAGTTCTCTAGTTTCAACCAATGTATATTTTATTTGATTTAAATTGAGTTTAGAACCCCCTTAGAACATTTTGAAATTTGTTTCAAATATTTTGATACAAATATTTAACTTTTCAACACTATGGAGACTATGAAAATATCAGAACACATAATCACGATCTAGATCCATCTTTTATATCATTTGAAACTATTTCCCTTCCATTGATATATGATCTGAACAATTATAATGTTGAGACCCTCTATTCCTTGAACCATTCTGTTTCTACATGGTGCACCACCAGCCTTTTCTTTACTAAGGAGTCACATTTGTGTTGTAGTCGTCAATTGAGTTTTCCCTTGGTGACATTCATAATGCTTGTGTAATCCTCTGTTTTTTTCAGAAGAAGGAATTATTAGTCGGCTATTCTTCGAGGTTGGGATTCCCTTTTTCTCTCTTATTTTTTTTATCATGTGCGGTGATTGTAATTGTATCACCTAGTAAATTCAATCAAACTAAATTTTAATTAAGCTTATCATAATAAAATTCAGTCATGTTAATTTAGTAATAAATAAGGGGAGGGAGAGATGATTAGTCAGAAAATATTGAGGCTAGTTATGATAACTAGCAATATGATGTTTTTACATTTTTATTATTTATTATCTAGTTGATACTGTGTTTTGATTGGGATATAAGACTAATGGAAAATTCTAGCTATTTTTTCTCCTCACTTGTGCACTAGTGGTTATTTTGAATAATTTTTAATGACCTTCTATAAAATGGTTTCAAATATGAATGTCCGATCAATCACATATACCCAGTTAAATAAATGGGTGCCCTAGGATCGATCATGTTATGTTTTCACTACTTATTTAAAATTGTGAAATTAATTAATTATTATTGGGTAAATATAAAAACTACATTCTTGTTTGGTGTGGCTATTTTCTGTGTGTTTTTATATTTCGCCTTGTTTATTGTGTGGGTTTTGTGGTGATGTGTTTTAGAGCATAACTATCTTTATGGGGCTGTGTAGGCGGGGCAATGGAATCTCATATTTGAAATTGATTGATTGTGGAATGGATAAACTTGTTTTGTGGTAGGACTGCAATTGGGTTTTGATTTGGTTGTGATGATGGATATGTTGAGTGTGGCTCTGAGTTGTTGTTGTTATATTTTCGGAGGACGGATTAATAGGGATTAGTTTGAAAATTGAATTGGTTATAGATAGCATTGGTGTTAAGAGGAATATGACTTGTGAAAGAGGGGGTATACTTTGGTCATATTTTCCTCTATGGATTAGGTGGTCTGACTTGTTACATGTGGTAGGTAGTTTCCTATGTAGGGAAAGAATCAATATATATTTTTCCCTATTAATGAACAATAATTAGTTAAATTAATTGGATGGGGATGTGGTTTATGGTTGTGTCATGTTGAGTTGTTGGACATTAGAGGTAGTAGTAAACGAAATTTTTTGTGGGTTGGTTGGTTGTTTTCAATACTCATAGTTTATAATGAGTTGTTGGTGTATATATATATATATGTATGTATTTACTTGGGATTTCTATACTAACCCCACCCTAGTTCAGAACTACATGATGAACACCCCAATTTCATGGGGAAGGGTGTCTCCCCAACATCCCAGTGGGATGATGGTTTGGTAGTTATTGGGTAAACCATTCTCACCCATCTAGGAATTGGTATCCCAAGAATCTTATGGTAAGTTGTTGTGTGGTTGTGAGGATTAGGTGTATGCGGGCTTTGTGTGCTTTCATAGGTGTGTTCGGGATGAGATGTAACATGATTCTCTGGTGTCTTTAGGATGTGGTGTGCTTGTGGACCAGGTGTCAACAAGATGGATGTGGTGAGCATTGTATGCCCAAGTTACCTGAAAAGCTATGAGGACCATGTGTGTGACTATAGGTTGTCATATATGGATTTTAAAATATCATGGTAGTGTTTGGAAGTTCACCATTAGGCATTAGTAGTTAACCTATGGGAGGAGGTGCAGGGTATGAAAAACATTGATGTGCTTATATTACTTTACATGACATGAGTTATTTGGTGAGCATTCCTTAGTGAGCAAGGGGTGGTTAGTATTCCCTGATTTATTCATTTTGATTTTTTTTGTTTCTCATAGGGGAATTATTAAGCTTCTACCAATTGTGCATGAGAGATTTTGGATTTTTCCCACTAATTATACTTGTATGCTCACCCAATGTATATAAAGCAGTTTTCAGGTTTCCAGGAGGATTTCGTGGACCATTCTGGACCATACTAGCTTGGACATTGGGACAACTACCATGTCACTATTTAGCCAATTTTTGGTAATTTCATTTATATATTTTGTATTACTGTTTATTTATATTTGTTTTAAAACATTCATGTGGGTTGGTATGACTTTTTCATATAGAACCTTGTGTTTTTAATGATGAACCATCTTTTCTAATGATTTTACATTATTTAAAAAGGGTAATGTCTCTCATCTTGTAAGAATATATATTCCTAAAATTTGTGCTCATTGCCACCCAAGGGTATACAAGAGGTAGAAATTGTGGGAAATTATCTCGTTATCATCATGAAGAATGAAGTTCAAGGAACATTACCTAATATCTCTCATCTCAAAGAAGGAGGGAGATGATCGAATGTTATCAGTGCTGATGGTTGAGAGATACAATGGTGCTCGGAGATAAGAACAATGTGGATTTCATGGGTTGGTAGGGAAACAATTATAAGTAATCTTGATGTGTGACATAAGATACAGTTTAAAGGATAGAACACATGATTTTAGGGACACCAATGATGCTATATAAGGTTTCTAACCCTACCAAACTACAAACTGATGATGCACCAAGTTTGGGGTAGAGACCCTAAGAATGGTAAACACGTCATAATGACTTGATTTCTCATTAGAGTTGGGTTTTTTTTGGGAAAATGTGAAACTTGTGATGGGTTAAATAAGTCATAAACTAATCTTGAAAAAATTACATACCAATCAGGCTTACGAGTTATGTGTTTTTCTTATCATTTATGTCACCCAATCATATTCCACATGTTTTGAAGGAGGTGGAGGCCTTGTATGATAACCCGGTTGAATAGATGAGGATCAGCCATGAGGTGGGGGATGACTGGTGGTAAATGAAGTAATGTGATTTATAGCAGTATACTCTAGGGAAGTCTGAGGGCTGTGTTTTAGATACTGAAATTGAGAATTGACTCGAGGAGCGATTGATCAGATTTATCAAGATCTAGGATCAGATAGAGTAGTAGTTTCATTTTTTAGTTATTAGATGAAGGGAGTTTTGTTTAAGTGGTGGATGATGTACCCAGGACAGAGGAAGGAGTATGATGTTCCATGGTATGATTTTAAGAATGATTTCTATGTAGAATTCATTTCTTTGATCATAATTTCTGATAAAAGGAAAGAATTAGCATAACTCTTGTATGGGGAGTTTTTTGGGGTGGTAAATTGGGATAAATTTAGAGGAACACCTCCACCATATTCTAGATGTCATTCTAGATGGGGAGTAATAAGAGAGATGCATAGAGGAGGCACTTTATCCTTCCATATAGTATGTAGTAACTCCCTTCACCTTGCTGAGATACTTAGATGTCAAGAATAAAGAACATGCAATTGGGTAGTTAAAAAAGAAGGGAGGTTTACTATTGGATGGGATCCATCTAGGTTATTCAATGTGGATGGGTACTAACAACAAGTCTCTGGAACTGGGGCCTTTATGGATTTGGATAGTGGGGATTCACCGCCAATATTATCTGTTCCAACCTTATTTTCCTTATGATTTTTGCATGGGCTTGGGACTGAGTTGTTTCTCTTGAGGGGGCCATGGTAATCTTCACATATAGTGACTTGTGACCATTCGAGCTCAAAATATTGGAGGTGGGGTGGTTTAGTGCATGACTCAACAATAGTTTCCGGTGAAGATATTTTTGCAATAAGGATAACATGCTCCTACCAAACAAAACTATATAGAGAAGAAGGAGGCTGACCTCAAGGTTTCGGTCAGTGACCTCACCCCGGGTGTGGTCACTGAGTAGTCATCTGTAGATGTGCAGATGAGCTAGGTGTGGTTTGTTGCATGTCGTGAAGGCAGTAGTTCCAGCAGGACCATATGTCATTCAAGGTGTGATCAGTTTGTTCTGTAATCATTCTTTCACATTTTTTGGTATAGAAGATTTTCAATCCTTTGTTGTTCATAGTGAATCACATTATCTAGGACTATTCATTTAGAGGCTTCTTGTGCCCCTGGTGTTGAGTATAAAAATCAGAGGTCATACATTCTTGTTATATATATGTCAAGGATATATACATATACGGGGATTATTTATCTACTATGGGGTCCTCTTCTTACTATAGATTCACCCATAAAATGTTATTCTCAGGATATACTGGTTTCATTTTATACATGCCGTTATCAACTTATTCTAGAGTAGACTTATTTTTCAGATGTCGAGGGCTAGCGTGTGGATTTAGTTGGTGACTATTGTTGTATGGTGGTCTGTTATCATGTTATGCCTATTTTTTCTATGTTGGTTGAATTATCAATGGGATCAGTGGATACTGAGATTATAGAGGTTCCCAATAATGTTGGGGAGTTACTGGATGATTTCCTTGAGGAGGTTGTGACTCTACCCCCTTGACATGACATTGAGTTCGACATAGACTCACAACTCTATGCACATTTGATTTCGATGGATCCATATTGGTTGTCACATTTTGAGTTATGGGAGAATATAATTTAGATTGAAAATAGGATTAATATTGGATTTATCCAACCTAGTGTGTCACTGTGGGGTGCTCTGGCCTTTTTTGCGATGAAATAAGATAGTGGTCTAAGGATGTGCATAGACTGATAGAGGTTGAACTAGGTAACGATCCTAAACTGCTACCCCATTCCGAGGATAGATGAAATTTTTACCAGCTGAGGGGTGAAATTTAGTTCTCCAAGATCATCCTATGGTCAATATATCACTAGTTATTGGTGAATGAGGGTGCCATTCTGAAAACTTCTTTCAGGTGCAGGTGTGGAAACTTCAAGTTTTTGGACATGCAGTTTTGTGTTATAAATGCACCATCCATGTTCCTAGGGATCATGAACTCTATTTTCCACATGTTCCTAGACGTGTTCATCATCATTTTCATTGTTGAAATCATGATGTAATCGATGTTAGGGGAGGAGAACACCATGCATCTCAAGACTCTTATGGATGCTCTTCGAGCCCACCACCTCTATGTGATGTTGTCCAAGTGTATGTCCTGGACAAGAGAGGTGGACTTCCCTGGATTTTTGGTGTCTCTCTATGGGATAAAAGTGGACCCATCGAAGGTTTAGGAAATATTTTTTAGGTAGCTTCCAAGAATGCAGTATATTTTCACAACATTCTTGGTCTGGAAGGCTATTACCAGTGATTCATATTATATTTATCTTGAGTTTCGGCACCATTGATGGATTTTACTAGGAATGTTTTGGATTTTTTGTGAAGTAATAAGTGTAAAGAAACATTCATATATACAAAGAGGTGTTTGTTTAGTGCTCCTGGGTTCCAGTTTCTAGAGGAAGTAGTGATTCTCAATGTGTTTTGTGATTCTTCATATTTTTTCATAGAGTGATTGTTTATCTGGAAATAGGTATTGATATCTTGTGGTTCTATGAGGCTACATCCCAAAAAATGTAACTATGTCGCGCATGACATTGAGCTTGTAGTAGTCGTGTTTTAGCTATAGTTATGGTGGCATTACATCTGTATGGAACACATTTCTATCATCACATATCAAAATATATTGAGATATATGTTTGTTTAGGGAGATCTAAACTTGTGTAAGTATATGTGGATGATGTTTCTCTAGGATTATGATTTTGAGACCTCTTACACCTCAATAAAGAAGAATTTTGTGTTTGATTCCATTAGTAGGAAGTTATTAAAGGAAGTATTTCAGGAATCTACTAATGCTTGAAAGGTAGTGGGTGAGTTGGCTACCATGCACGTAGATGTAGGAGTGGATGGTGGAATCATATTTCTTATTCATATGAGAATGTGGTTTTATCAAGCATGGTAAGTTTAGGAGGCTTTAGTGGGGCGACTTGTAGGCATAGGTAATGTTTGACCACATTGATATGTGTGATGTGTAGTAGGGATGGATTGAAGATGGTCAGAATCATATGTTGTTTCATGGGAAGCGATATTTCTAGTGACGATGCACAAGGGAGTTATTCTTGAGATTCGTAACTAAACATTATAGGTACACCCAGTAATTCCAAAGATGTTTCATGTTTTAAGGGAATATGAATCATGGCTCGGTTTGAAGAAGGTAGTGACAGAGTTTCCAAAAAAGTTCATATTGTGATATTAGGAGAATGCTAAGCATTATGTTTCTAGTGGGTTTTTGTAGTACATGGATCGACCTATGTAGAAGGAGGATGAATTTCCATTGGATTTCATCACAGGACTACCCATGGAATATGGAGGTTGTAATGCTATCTTGGTAGTAGTTGATTGATTGATGAAATAATCTCACTTCTTAGCAATTAAAGAGTTGAGCATAATGGATTAATTGAATGATGTTATGTAGATGAGATGGTGTATCTTCAGGGGGTTTTTAGATCCATCATATTTAATCAAGATGAATGTTTTACATCACAGGTTTTCAGTGGATTGTCGCATGGTTTTGGAACTCAATTACACCTCAACACTTCTTTCCACCCTCAGACGGAATGTAAGAACTAGTAGAGCATCCAAATACTAGATGACATGTTGGGGTCATGTGTTCTGGACTTTTCAGGATCTTGGTTGTGAAAATTTTCCTTCATAGAGTTCACTTACAAAAATAGATAACACTCTACCAGTTTCATGGATCCATTTGAGGATTTGTATTGGAGGTTGTGTGGTTCCCCCCAATGTAGGATAATGGTTTGGGAAATGGATGTCCATAGTCTGGATGTATTTTAGATCATAACAGAGAAGGTTCAGCGAGTTACTAAGAGGATGAAGGTAGAACAGGCTGACATAAGTCAAAATATGATCGTAGGAGGAGGACTTTGTTGTTCATGGTTTTTGACCATGTGTTCTTTATAGATTCCCCTAATTGCGGGATGAAGAGGTTTGAAAAGGGTAGTAATCATTCTCCAAGGTTCATCAGATCCTTCGAAATGATGGGGAGGGTTGTTGAGGTGGCAAACCAGCTGACTTTTCCACTATAGATAGACAAGATCCATGAAAACTTCCACATCTGCTATCATTTTTGGTATCTTCATGATGACTCCCATGTATGTGACTATGGAGAGTTGGACATCAAAGATGAAAATTCATTCATTGATTGGCCAGTAGATATCCATGATCATCGAGAGAAGATGAATTGTTGTAGTTTCATTCCCCTGGTTTTCATTATGTGGAGGCATTGTGGCTCGGAGGAGAATACTTTGGAGAAAGAAGTGCATATTCATGACTAGTAGCCAAAGTTGTTTTTGTTTTTACCATTGTTTGTTTTGATCTGTGATGTGGTGTTTAGAACCTATATTTATGATGAACTATCTTCATTTCCTTGTGGTGTGTGTGGAGGAATGTATAAATTATTCATGACATGGGAAATGGGGTGGACATAATTCCTAATAGAGACACATTAATTAATATTTAATTAAGTCCAAAATAGTCAGTTAGTGCCACCCATAGCAGATAGTATCACCACATCGAGGATGGAATTCCCTAATTCCGGAGTTTTGATAGTGGTGTGTATGTGTGTGTTCCGTGTACCTTGTGTTTGTTTGGGGTATTGGAGATGTCATAGTAGGTGTTCATGTATTTCAGAGTTTCTCTTCATATTTCAAACAATGATAGGGTGGCTTATCGCTAGACCATGAGACCTATAAATAGTAGTGGCATCTCAAATTTAACAATATACATGAGAGGTATCTTATGGTGTGGTTGTTCAGATCCCTCATTGTTTTGGGTTTGGTTTTAAATTCTCTAAGATGAGAATAATTTGATAGGTATTTGATGTAATGGACCATACCTCTCTAGTCTATTCCATAGTGAAAATCATGTGATTATAGTGTTATGGCAGGTCATTGTGGGCCGTTCCATGATTTTTCCAAAAATAATTCTAGTTTTTCAATGGGGTGCCACGTTGGTGACTCATAAATGTTTCTAAAAATGGATATACATGTGCGTGATTCAATTTAATGATTCACAATGGTGACTCGCAATGGTGGGTCGCAATAGTAGGTTGATAGTAGTGGCTTACGACAGTGGCTTCTTGTGGTTAGTGATAATGGTATCTTATACTAGTGATTCTCCAAATGGTAGGTCACCGAATAATGACTCACCAAATTGTGACTCACTGAATAGTGACTCACATAATGATGAGTCACTGAATGGTATCTCACCAAATGGTTACACACCCAATGGTGACTCACAATCGGTATCTCACACCAGAGACTCACCAAATGACGAGTCTCTTCCAGTTTTTTCTAGTTTTCTAGTTTCACACCTCTTACATTCTATTTTATCTAAATTTAGTTTAAACCCCAATTGAGAATTTTGAAAACCATATGAAATATTTGAATCATATCATTAATTTCATAACACCCTAGAGACATTAAAATAGACAATGTGTGTAATATTGATCGTGAAATGAATTTTAATCCCTTTGAAACCATTTTCATTCCATTGATATAGGATATCTGGTTTTCTAAATTCGAGACCCTCTCTTACATGAACACTTTCATTTCCTCTTAGTGTGACCATATCATTTTCTCCTCTTAGGTGTCTTATTTGTGTTGTAGCTCTCGATCGATTATACCCTTCGAGACTTTCCTGCGGCTTATGCGACAAACTCTTTTGGCTTATGAAGGAATGGTTGGTCCTTAGTTATTCGAAGTAGGTATTCTCTTCATCTTCCTTATTTTTTGTATTATGATGGGCTGTCTTATCAATGTCACCATGTAATTTCAGTAAATCTCTATTTTAATTAAGGCTGTTACGAATATATTCAGGCATGTTACATTAGTAATAAATTAATGGGTGAGATAATGATCAGGAAAATAATATGACCTATTATGATAACTGGGAATATAATGATTTTTTCAATTTTGTATTATCTGTTACCTTGTTGATATTGTGTCTAGCCTGGGCTTTAAGACTTTTGAAAATCATGACAATTTGTGGTCTTAGATTTCACATTGGGGATTCATTTGAAAACAAGTTAGTGACCATCTATTGAATGGTTCTAAATATTAAAAATAGGTTAATCACATATACCTGGTTAAAAAATTGGATGACCCATGATTGAAATGGTTCTATAATCACCCATGAATTAACGAAGTGAAATTAAAGAATGAAGGTTGGCTAATTTTTAATAAACCATTATTTTTTGGTGTGTTTGTCTATTATTTTGGGTCCTTTTTGTCCTTGTGTCTTCTGTGTGATGTGTGGTGTTGTGGTTGGGAGTGTTTCTATGTGTCTGGGGTGGCGAAAGTGTAGAAATGGAATCTCAGGATGAGAGATTGAATGATTGTGGAATGGATGAGCTTGTTGTGTTGTAGGGCTACAAATAGGTTATGTGTTGGTTGTGAATAAGGGTTTTTTGAGTTTGGATGTATGTTTTTGTTGTTCTATTTTTGGAGGATGGATTAGGGGGATAATTTTTAAGACTTATTTTGTCGTAGAAGATATGGGTGTCATGTTAAACATTATTTGTGAAGGGTGTGGTTTACTTTGGTCATATTTCGCCCATGTGGTTTATGTTGTGTGGATTGTTACCTTTGGTTGGTAGTTTCCCCGTTAGGGACGGAATGAATATATCATTTTCTGAACAAATAACGATAATGGGTTAAATGAATTGGATGGGGATGTGGGTTTTCATTTTTTCTGGATGACTTTTTCTGCATTATTGGTAGTAACAAAAGCGATTTTTTGTGGCCTGATTAGTTGTTTTAAAAACCAATTGGTTGGGATGAGTTTTTGGTACTTATATATATATATATACATTTAATTATTAGTGATTTATATATGAAACCCATCCTAGTTGAGAAAAACAATTTGAAAACCCCCATTTCATGGGGGAGGGTGTCTTCCCAACATAACGTTGGGAAGATGGATGGATGGTAGTTGAATCCACCCAGCTCCCTCTTCTGGGCATCTGTATCCCAAGAATCATTGGGCAGATAGTGGTGCAGTTGTGTGGCCTAGGATTTTATGGGTGAGGTGTTCTTTCCTAGGTGTCATCAGGATGAGATGTGCTATGTTTCCCTTGTGTCATCATGATGAGGTGTGATAGTGTGCTTTGTGTCTGCATGTATGATGTGGTGAGCTTCATATGCCCATTTTCTGGGAAAGCTCTAATTCCCTGGTGTGTGTGGGATCGTTGTGATATAGGGCTTGTGGAAGAGCATGGTATCTTCAAGATGATCAAATTTATGGTTGATAAGTTAACTAGTGGGTAGTGGGGTAGGGTATCCAAAACATTGATGTGATTATATTCTTTTACTTTACATGATTTATGTGGTGGGTGTTCCTTGGTGAGCCTAGGGTGGTTAGTTTTACTTGATCGGTTTGATTAGTTTCTTTTATATCTCCCAAGGGAATTAATATTCTTCTCCCACTTTTTCATGAGAGACTTTGGATTTTTCAACTGAGTAAACATCTATGCTCACCCTACATATATAAAAAAATTAATGTTTTGAAGAGGATTTGATGGACTGTGTTGGAACTTACTAGCCCGAATGTTTGGAAAGTTTCAATATCATTTCTTAGGTGGTTTTTTGTATATTTATTTACAGATATTTTTGTACTTTATATTATTTTTTGTTTAAAAAATTCATGTAGGTTTGTTTGACTTTAATTTTTACATAGTACATGGAGTTTCATGAGATTATCCACCTTATCTCTTGATATTAATTTATTTTTAAGGGTTTAGTGCTCCAGTCATTTTTGAATTTATATTCCTACCCTTGGTGCTAGTCTCCACCCTAGGGCCTACTAGACGAAGGACTCAGGGGGTCATTATCTCTTTTTTATCTTAATTCATGAATTTCATTTCACATTTCCTCCCTTCCCTCATCATAAAGGAGGGTGGTCATGAAAAATATCACCTTTAGTGTCTTAACAAAACTCCTAGAACCATTTTGATCATACATATGAGGGAAAGACTCGTAGTCCTTTATATGTTTCTAATAGTAGAAATCCTATCGAACAAGATCATACTAGTCGTGTAGGATTTTCATTGAAAATCCCCGAATGAGAAGTAGAATACATCAATTATATACCAATGTCATGTTAAACATGGTTCCCTACAAACTACATATTACGTCTCAAGGAACTCATGTTGAGATTTCATGTTCAAACTATTTATAATTGAACTCATCATCATAGTTGGCACATCACCACCCATATTTATAAAAACCATTAATGAATGGAATATAGAGATTATTCTATGAATTATCACTAATGTAATACTTGGATTCTATTGACATCTGTTGGCCGGACCATCTCATTAACCAAGATGTTGTCGTGTTCTAGAACCCAGAGTGACACTATCCCAATCCAATTCCCATGGATCCTTAAATTATACACCGGGGCGTAATTCCCACATCAGGATTTTATCAAAATCCATAACATAACATGTAGCTAGATATTTAAAAGGATTCCATATAACATCCATATCTTATCATAAATAGACATTGCATAACATTTATGGAATACATAAAATATTATACAAACAGAAACTTATTGACTGTAGTAGTCAACTACACTGTGAAACATGGAATCATGAACAAAAGTACATAACTGAGCAACATTATCTCCCACATAGTTTGTATTGAGTAGAAACCATATTAGTGACATCAAAAATAATACATATCATCATTACCTAGTGAATGAATCATAGAAAGTGGTGATATAATATACATATTAAATGTAGAAAATGGAGATATGTTAGATGAATTGTGAACATAATGAATGAGAACATTATTATTAAAATAAATGAACATAACCTACAAATAAAAGATCATATACATGAATCGTGGGATAAATCAGGGATTTTCATAATATGTGAAACATAACGAAATTGAGAACATATGAAATGAATGACGAATAATGGAATAATACAAGGAATTGTGGAAGACACATAATCATATAATATTATTTCAATAGTATCCAAGGAATCACTTCCAAGATGATCATAGTAGAATGGGATTACTCCACATAATATATTGGTAGTCATGGTTCACTCCCATGGCCATCTTAGTAGCTGAGTTCACTCCTCATACCATTATGGTTTTCATGGTTCACTCCTATGTCCATATTAATATTCAATAACTACTACATATACCATAATAATCTATCTTATGATATATAAATATTTACATAACACATTGGATGATGATATAGGTACCACTAGTCTTATAGTGAAATAATAAATTCATGTTCCCCAAAATCATAAAAAACATATCATAATCCATGAAATGAAATTGGTATCATAAACATAAATCACATCTTAACCTATAGAAAAAGATAATGTTTTCACAATTATATAATTAAAATCATAACCCATAAAATTAAGCTAGTTCCCATGGAATATAACTCATAAAAGAGAAAGAGGTTTCATAATCATCCTATAATGAAAACGTAATGCATTAATGGAATAAAAATGAGTGTAAATAGTAAATAATTTCCTCATAATGGTATTAGTAACAATAAATTAATTCATCGTAGATGGGAAATATTTTTAAAATATCTTTGAAAAAAATTTACTTGTGTAAAATATTCTATCTTCATTTAAAACTGATTTCTTTTAAGACATAAAACATTTTTTAAAACCAATTTCATAGAAAATATTTCTGAAAACATAAAAAGGAATATTTTAAAACAATTATTTTAAAATATAATTTTCCCATGTAAATTATCTTCAAGTATAATTTGAAAACATTATTTAAAACATGGTTTTTGAAAGAAAACAAATTTTCATACAAATAAAGAAATACGAAAATATTTTTCATAAAAACATTTTATTATTATTTTTAAATACCAATGAGTTGAAAAATAGTACAATGACATGAAGATACATTTTATAGATATAGGATAAGGAAACAATTTATTGTTCTTCATATATTAATCATAATATATTTTCAGTGAAATCATAATAATAAATGATCTCAATAAATGATGAGATTGCATCAATAAACTATTACCACATGGTAATTTTTTTTCATACTCTTAATATAAGGAAATAAACCTATATAAATATCAAAAAAATATGATATTATGTATATTCATTATATATAATTTCAAATTTAATTATATACACCTTAGAAAAAAATATAGGTGTATAACTGAACATGTGTCTCGATGAAGGTTATTTAAGAAAAAACTGTCTTACTAATTTGATACCTTTTGACACCATATCCCCATGAATGAATGATCATAGAATGTAAATGTAATTAAAAGTAAATATAATAACAATAATCTTCTAATATAATACAAGGCTATTTATAAACAAAAAAAATGAAATCTGTGGTGTCTAAGACATATATCTCAAGGAAATAAAAATTGAGACGAAATTTCCCATATAATGTGTCTTGAATCGCTTCATACTCATAAAATATTCATATATCATAAATATAAGTTTATTATATATTTCTTAAATAATAATATTATTATATCCAATACTGAATATGGTTTTATGATGATCCTATATCACCTTCTTGTTAACAATTCCATGTTATCATTTCACTTCGGATAATATCAGCTTTATTATTCTTATATATATTATTTTATCATATATTTTGTCCTTATAGTTATATAATTATTTATATAATTAAAACCATGATATAAATCTAATTTATATTCAGTATATGTGCATTTTAATAATATATAGGATATTGAAGTACGAAATGGTATAAATTGTTCATGGAGATGGTAAGTTGTACGTACATATAAAAGTTGATTCCATTTTTTTGTCGTATTGAGTTAATGAAATAAAATTACATATATATAAATATATATCTAATATTATTAAATTATAATTATAATGTTATATATATAATTTACCCCTACTAAACATATTATTAATACTTTCTATAAAGCCTGTGAAGGATTCACATCACCTTTAGGGGTAGTAGTCCACTCATCCTCAAATGAAATTATCGTATTTACACAAAATCGAAAGTATAAAAATTGTTTTTGTAAAAGAAATAAATAAGAATAAATAAATTGTGAATATAATATATTTTTTATATAAATATATTTTTAATTATAATTCTCACCATTATATGTAGAAAAGGAAGAACCTACAATCAACATTATTTGAGGTGGTAGTTAACCGTACAAAATAATAGTATGATCGTTACCCATTAGATGGAAGTGTATGTATGTTTATGTATAACAATTATAATTAAAAAATAATTTAATATTTAGGATAATGGAATTTTATAAAAGTATGGAATATAAATATTTGAAGGGGTGGAGAATGAAAATAAAAGAAGGTGGTTAAAAAAAATATAGCCTATTATTCGGGTTTCACTTTTTGGTCTGCACGAAAGGGCTTCATTGTATTTCTTTCTACATAATAGGAGGAATCAAGGATTAGGGGAGGGATTTTTAGGAGTTATTTTGAATGATAATTATCAATAAAAAGGATCTTGATTGGTCTAATTAAGTGAGAGGACATGAGGTCTTTTATAGTGGAGGTGGACTGGAACTATTTTAAATTTTGGGAAAAGGAATTGCACCCACATTTCTCCCATTTCAAGTGGATATAATAAAAAAAATAATTATATAAAATGGGGTATAGTGTCGAAATAATGGCTCTTATACATGTTTTTAGGTTGTTTGGTCCCTTAAGGTTAATGTTTTGTCCCATATTAAGCTAAATCATAATTTAATCATTATAAATAATTTTAATTACATTCACTAATCATTTTAGTCAAAATCTAAGTTGAAATTATTATAAATTTTAAATTTTTGTGATTCCAAATATGGATTCCATTTTTTCAAATTTTTATCACAAAAGTGGCCGAAATTAATTTAAACATAATCTCGAAGTCTAATCTATAATGTGGGTTTTTAATGTAAAAATGATTAAAATTTTGCTATGTTTTTATATTCAATATCAACGTGAAACTGATTCCAATGACCAATATTTCATTGATTGATAAAAATATGATATAATTAATCAATGAAACCAATTTAAAATATAATTTTTCTATATTAATAAATCTAAAGAAAAGTTTGTCTTAAATTAAAATACAATATTTTACAATATTCATCACAAATTCATGTTTCTCAAAAATATCCCAAATGACTGTGCTAATCTAATTTTCAAATTATTAATTAAAAAATTTAAGATATTTTTATCAAAATCAATTTCTAAATGTGTATAAAAATAATATTTTTGTTTTTCATATACAGACATTTAACGATGTTTATTTGAGAAATTTAAATTTTATTACATATAAGGACTTGAAAAAATTATATCGTTCATTATCTATATGATTTATTTATATAAAAAAATTATAAAGCATATTTTTAATGTCATTATTAATATTAATATTACTATGTTTAATGGAAAGGTTATAATGATTTAATTTAAATATTTATAATAAAAAAATGATATTTCATAGATACTCGGTGTTGCATGAAATGTACACTAATTCATTGTTTCATGTAACACATGCAAATTTGGTGTCGTGTGAAAGTAATTTTTGAATTAGTTAAATGAATGATATCAAAGAAAATTTAATTTACTAAAAAAAATATCAATAATACTTGGTGTGTAATATTACAACCATCCATTGATTCCATTATAATAATGACTTTTGAATGTTAAAATAACCTTCCAATGAGTATTCTAAAATTCCAATGATGGTTCCCACCTAAGAGTTTCCCTGTAAAAACATAAATCCCACTCCAAAAATTAATAACACCTCATTCATTGGTCAAATGAAACTGAAATCGAGGACCACAACCCATGTAAGAACCCAAATAATCTTTTCAAGAATGTTTTCCTTTTTTGGTGTATTTTAGGAAAAAGAGGAAAAAGAGGAGTTCTGAAAATTTTTGAAGCAGACATCGTGTACTCGGATACAATGGGTAGTTGTGTGTCGGTCGTGTTGTGGTCATGCACACAACCGTTTGTGGTGAAAAGGAGAGTACCAAATGCGTTGGATGGTAAGGGAAAGTACATGTTGTGTATGATTTTTCATTAAACATAATGGGGTCGTGTCTGACGAACAAAATTGTATCCTTCTAGGTCTGGTTCTTCCGAGAGAGACTGTACGACCATGTTATTTCCATGATCCCCTGATTGAGCATCTGATATCTGATTCAACTTCCGGCAATTTCATTGGGATCGCCTCTGTATGCTCTTACTTATTCTAGAGCTTCATTTCCTAATTCATCCTTTTCTTCACATTATCCTCAGTTGAATGTTTATGTTTTTTTGTATGTCCATAGTGTTCATGGGCGATTCAAGGCTTGAGGTTCACGTATATCAATCTTCCAACACCGAGGTCGATGTATTGAGCATTTCTGTTGAAAGGAATTGAGTTATATGTGCAAATTCTTCTAATACCCTTGAATGGGGTATTGCGTTTTTACTATTTTCGTACTTTAAATTGCCTGCTTTGCTTGTATTCTTGAGTAGAGGTTAATTGAATGTGAATAGGGTTAATTTTTATACTTTGGAAGTGTTTTCCCATGCATGTACTGTTTATGACAGTTCGTTCTTGCTTAGCCTATTAGGTGGCCTTTCTTGTTTCCCATTCGTAGTGTTATAGGATGGAGTGTCTATATTTCTGACATGTTCTTATGATGTATACTTTAATCCATGTAGTACCTGAGGTTTACATTGGCTGATATGCTTGCCTGTATATTTTGACTTGCACAGGGCCGTGAGAAACTGGTGTAGTAGACCATAGGGAGAATGGATGTAATGGATTCTCTAGAGTGCTCGTTTTACTATTACAATGCGAGACCATAGGGGACTTGAGATAAGTGATTCCTCATAGTGTCCTTAGTTCTTAGATGTGGTCCATAGGGGGAATGTGATGTATGTGCTTCCCTAGAGTGCCTTCAGTTACCGATACGAGACAATATGAGGAATTGACAGTGAGTGCTTCCTCAAAGAGTCTTTGCTTATGATGAACTAGAGGGGTTAGACTGTTTATACGACCTATAGGGTTGCATGTACCTATTTTATTGAACCATAGGGGTTATGTTGTGAGTACCTACCAGAGGGTTACCTTTGTGTTTAGCTTCATACTTGATATGTGTAATTGAATGCTTTGGAAACTGTGTAATTGTTTACTTATGAGTACATCCTTGTTTACTGCTTCTTATTTTCTTATTGATTGCCATATATATTTAATGATTGTGAGCCACAGATCATTATGTGGATGACTACTGGGATTTATTCGCACACCCTGTTTTGGACAGGCCTTAGGCCCAAAATGATTATATTTCTGCAGGTATTGACAATGGAAAGAATCCTTCTACTTCAGGTACTTGATTGCTTTGCAGATGGAGTGCATGGGATGAAGATGTGGCTTGCTATGCTGAGGAGTTTATCTATATTATTCTGAACGTGGTTTTATAATTTATTCCATCATTGTGTTTTATTTGGACACTAGTCTAGAAATATATATCATGCATCAGTTATATATGTGCTCTTGTTGTTTCTTACTTTCAGTCGTCCGCTGTTTATAGTTGAATGTTATTATTATCACTGCATTCGCTGTTGTATTTCTATTTTAATTACATTGTAATACTCAGCCAATGAGGGCCTAGTTTCCCCACTAACACCGTCAAGGCCCCCACTACTAGTTGTCTACCTCTTGCATTCAGGGAAATGTGCTTGAGGCCATGTGACCAACCGGGTACGGGGTGCCTCTAGGTGGCTTCTGGTACCGGGATGTTACAATGTGGTATTAGAGGGAATATTTACTTTTTGACATACTATTTAGAGCATATATCTAGGGATAGGATGGAATATTTACATTGTAATAATCAGTTCCCGGGAGTAGCTAACCCATGTACAGGGAAAAGCCGATCTACCCTGTTTATTGCAATCATTTTGTGGTTGTTCAATTTTAGGATTTTTTTTTGATTTCATGGTTGGGTGATTTGCATGTTTTTTAATATTATTTTTTATGTTATTGAGGTTATTTTTCTATTGAAACCCAATGATATGAGGGTATTCCATCTCATACATCGTATATGTACTTTCCAAAAATCACATTTCTGCCTTCTTGCCATGCCATTTAGGGTTAATTTTCCATTGCATGTTGTTATGATAAAAGTTGTGTTAAATATTCAGGTTGTTGTGATATATTTTTTGATAGAATTCCTTTTTGTGGGTAGGGTATTTCTATATGTAAGGACTTATTTTAATGAATGCCAAACATTGGTTCTTGAATTGTTATGTGCCCTCATGAATCGGAATTTGGTGGATCATTGACCAGTTTTCCTTTTATATAACATGTATATGTTGCCAAGATTTGATTCGAGTGGAGTATGGGCCCTTAAAAGTCGGAATTGGGCACATTAATTTTGGTTTCAGTGTTTTCCTAGGTTCTCAAGTAGTTTCTAAGGCTTATTGTCTAGAGAAACCCATAATACACAATGTGTAGGTTTAAATACACTCCATGTGTTCTTCTAATTGGGAAGAAACTATTTTTCATAAGTACACGCTGTGTACTATATGTAAATTTTGTGTAGTCTTTAACCGTGTCTCAATCTGTGTGGGTGGGGACATGGGGTTTCGAACCTTTATTAGGACACACCATGTACCAGATGTACACACTGAGTTGTTGAATCGTGTAACTGACCATGTCACTAACAACAAAGGTCGATTGATTATTTTCTGATACACACCATGTCCATCTGGGACACGTCGTGTAGTGAGGCCCGAGTGTCAGGTTGTGTAACGAGAAACAAGGGTCGGTTAAATCATCAGTGTACATGCCATGTCTGGAACAATCAAGCAGTGTAGTTTCATCTATGTGTCCACCCATCTAACTAAAAACAAGGGAAATCGAAAAATATGTAGTATTGGCCATGTCCATCTGGAACACGCCATGTAAGGAGTTCTATGTAACAGGCTGTGTGACAAACAACAAGGGTTGGTGAAGCTCATCTAGTACACGACAAGTCTGGTATGAGAACGTCGTGTAGTCTTGTTCCAAGAGAATCGTGTAGCTTAGCTATGTAAAAGAAATTAGGAAGGGGAGGATAAGTGACGTACACACCATGTGTTTGGACAACACAATGTGTGTATGGAGTGTTACACAACCATTTTTTGAAAAAGTACACGACCATGTGAAATGCTTCAGGGAACACGTCGTGTATGCATTATACATATCATGAATCCCTGTTTTTGGAAAATTGAATGCCTTCATTCTCATGTTCCCTCCTTATGCATATATTTATCAGTCCCTATTATTCTGGATCTAAGGTGTGATATTGACCATACGGAGTCATGCCACCGATATGTCCTCTGGTTTCCTACCATTTATAGGGTAGTGATCAGACACTGGACACGGCTGATCTGGGACTACCAAAAGATCCTCTAGTTGTGCCAGTCTTGGCACCAGTCATTATCCCAGTTATAGGTGCTCATCCACAGATCTAAGAGTGTTTAATGTGGTTCTTGCAGACCTTTTGTGGTGTACCGCATCTTGCCACATCAATGGAAGAATTGACGCGGGTATTTCAGCTGCAGAATCATCCCACCTTTTCCGGGGATGGAGGACCTCAGGATACTGATGAATTTTTCGAAGCCATTCTGTCTATCCTCAATCAACTGGAGATTCCACCAGAGAAGAGGGTGAAGCATTTTACTTACATGCTTTCGGATTCCGCCCAGATATGGTGGGATGTGATCTCACAGGCGGGATGCAAGCAGGCCATGTATTGGTATAAGTTCTAGTGTGCCTTCTATAACTACTTTTATCTAACGACTTTTAGGGCTGATCGTGCCCGAGATTTCATGAGTCTGGAGTAAGGTAATATTTTTTTATGGAGTATTCTTCTAATTTCATAGAGCTGGAGCTCTAATTCCAATTCCATGAGGTGATAATTTATTCCTAGAAAGGAAGTTTGAGGATGGTATTAGGCACGTCATCTGATCGTAGGTGACCATCTTAAGGTTGACTTCCATCACTTCTACAGCCAAAATAGCGCTGATCATGGAGCGCAATCTGAGTGATTCTAGAGTTGTGAACTAGGGTGGTTCGACACCAAGAGTTAGTATCCCTCTTACTAACAGATGGAAGAACCGCATCGAGTCATCGCGTGGTGATTTGAGGAGGCGAGAGACTTCATCTGTTAGCCAAGTTGTGTGCTAAAAATGTGGGAAGAGCAGGAATACAAGGTTTCCTTGACATAGATACCTAGTAGAGTGTCGATCTTGTTGAAATATGGGCAATCCTCAGCATTTCTGTCAGATCTTCTCACGAGTAGCTGGTGAAAAGGGTTCTTCTATGACTCCTCATTCCGGAGAATCACCAACAGTTTCTCCTTAGTCAGGGAACTGGACATCTTTCTGTCATTCAGGATGAGTTGGAGGACACATTAGTGGTATTTTGTTGCCATGATTTCAATGAAAATATGGAGGATCAGCTCAGAGTGGTCAGTCATGGTCACAGGGCCGCCGTGTAGGTCAGATTTTTTAGTGGATTAGACCCAGTAAAAGTAGGATCAAAGACCCTCTACACTTCGAGGTACAATTCCTATTGCCTCTGTTTTATCTTCTTCTCTTTTCGATATAGGTGCTTCCCATAGCATTATACCTGTTGCTGTTGTGGAGAGCCCTGAGCTCTGTATCCTTTCCTCTTCTAATATCATGACACTATACTCTTAGTTGGGGACTAGAATGGCTAGGGTACTTTATTGCAAGGAGTTCCCCCTGGAGGTTGGAGGGTGTCAATTCTTATGGGACCTATATGTCTTGGAGATGACAGGCTATGATGTCATTCTTGGAATGGATTGGTTAGTTCCCTTTCAGGTTGTTGTCGATTTCTATCATGTTGGGTGATTATTGTGTCACCAGAGGGTAGATTGTTTCTTTTCAAGAGAGAATGGGATGTCCAGTAGATCAGAGAGTAACTCAATCATCATGGGTTGGGATGAGTTACTGCCCAGATCACTAGTATATAACTGCATGGCTAGGGGTCTTCACAGATGGACTATCCTCTAGTGGTGGATAATTTCAGGGGCATCTTTACAGAGCGTGTGGTAGACATATTTATTGAGCATGTTCCAGGAGCGGAACCAGTGTCAATTACTCCTTATAGGATGGCTACACAAGAGTTGCAAGATCTCAAGAAGCAGTTGGAGAAATTGTAGGCAAACTATTTAATTTGACCCAGTACTTCTCCTTGGGTTGACCTGTGCTATTGGCGAAGAAGGTGGGAAGTACCCTCAGACTCTATGTGGATTATCGGATGATGAACCAATTGATGGTCATGAAACTATATCCCTTACAAAGGATTGATGATCTCTTTTATTAGCATCGATGAGCCCAAGTTTTCTTGATGATTGAATTGAGGTCTGGTTACCATCAGTTTTGTGTCAGACCATCAGATATACATCATACATCCATCCAGAGTAGGTATGGTCTATATGATTATGTGGTTATGTCATTTGGTCTCATGAACGCTCCTGCAGTCTTCATGGAACAGATGAACGGAGTGTTCCATCCATACTTTTATTCTTTATTGCTAGTCTTTGTTGACAATATATTGGTGTACTCTAACACCTGACACGACCATTCCACACATCTTGAGATCATTTTGAGTAAACTAAGAGATCATCTGTTATATTCTTAGCACTCAAAATTCCACATTTGGATAGACCAAATTCAATTCATTGGTCATGTTATCTTAGGGACAAGAGTATCAGTAGACCTAAAGAAAGTGAGCGTAGTAGTTTTTTTGGAGAAACCGAAGAATGTCTTTGAGGTATGATGTTTTTCTGGGATGGCTGTATACTATAGATATTTCGTACAGGACTTTTCATGCTTAGCAGAACCACTTACGGGTATGGCTAAGAAGGGTGAAAATTTCTTGTGGTAACATTCTTGTGAGTTTTTCTTTCAGGTGTTGAATGGGAGGATTACTTCAGCACCGATACTAGTATTTACAAAGCTAGGAAAGATCTATACTATTTACTGTGATGCTTCAGGTATCAGACTAAGAGATGTGCTTTTGCGTAGGGAGGGATTCATTGCATACGGGTCTAGTTAGTTGAGGACACATGAGAGGAACTACCCATTTCACGATCACAATTTGGTTGTTGATGTTCAACCTTTATATTGTTGGATACATTATCTTCTGTGAGATAATTTTGTGGTTTTTAATGACCACAAGACCTTCAAATATATCTTCACTCACCATGACCTGAATTTGACACAGTGATGTTGGGTTGAGTACCTTCAGTCCTTTGACACTGATCTTGCCTATACGCCCGGGAAAGTCAATGTAGTAGATAATGCATTGAGTAGGAGGAATCATATACAAGAATTTTAGAATTCCAATAATCAGTGGATGATAATGACCCTATTGTTTAAGATTCATTTGGAGGTTCATGATTGAAAGGGGAAGAATTTTCATTCTTTTATACATGTTACATATACTCTTCTTGACCAAGTGTGAATGAAGCTTCTATTAGATTTTGAATTCCTAGTCATATGGCAGAGTGTTTCAGGAGAGGACCCTATTCCCAGATGGACCGTAGGTGAGGATGATACCTTGAGTTTTCATGCGTGCATATGGGTGATAGTAGACATATTCGGGGAGTTGATGCGGGACCTTCATTCCTCAATTTGGCCAATTCATCCTGGTGTCACCAAGATGTATTCTAATATACAATGTCAGTATTGGTGTGAGGTATGAAGAGGGATGTTGTCGGTTTCGTCATGAGGTGTTCCACCTTTTAGCAGGTAAAGGTGGAGCATCGACGTCCAGTAGGGAATTTGTAGTAGTTACCCATTCCTCAGTGGAAGTGGAACGATGTCACAATGGATTTAGTGATATGTTTGCTAAGGTTGCCTAGAGGTAGTAATGCAGATTGGGATTTCATTGACAGGATCACGGAGGATTCTCACTTCATACCAATTAAAAAGACAATCAATGTTGATGAACATGGAAGTTTGTACATCTGAGATATAGTACATTTTCCTGGAGTTCCACAATCCATTGATTCTACAAGGATGCATGTTCCACTTCTCGGCTCTGATAGGGGATTCATTAGGCTTTGAGTGAATAAGTACTTTTGAGTACAACATACAATCATTGGACAAATGACTAGTCCAAGCGTATGATTCAGGTGCTTGAGGACATGCTTCGAGCATGCATTATGGATTTTGGAGGTTCTTGGGAGAAGCACATACATCTTGTAGATTTTTCCTACAGCAATAGTTTTCAAGAAACTATTTAGATGGAACCATATGATGCTTTGTTCGGTAAGCCATGCCAATCATCCTTATTTCAGCTAGAGGCCGAAGAGGCACTTATGTTGGGACCTCATCTTGTCCAGGAAACCATAGAGCAGATAGAGTTGATCCAGATGAGGATGGCTATTGGACAGTCTCGAAAGAATTCTTAGGATGATTGACGATGATGTCCTCAGGTGATCGAGGTCAGAGATTATGTTCTATAGCATGTCACTCTGAGGGTAGGACACAGGAGGATTAGGAGACAGGGTAAGCACTCGCCAAGATATGTCAGGCCTTTTGAGGTGTTTGAGAGAGTAGGTCCGGTTGCTTATCAGTTGTATTTTCCTCATAGGTACCAGGCTATGCATGAAATCATCCATGTTTCTCAACATTGAAATTACTTTTCATACAAATATCATGCCTTACTACCCAAGGAAGACGAGTCGGAGGTGGACACAACATTCGAGGAGCATCTTATCTGGATTGTTGATCGAATTATGAAAGTTCATCATGGAAGGTATGTTCTTTGGAATGAGTGTTATGGCAGCATAGGAGAGTATAGGATGAGACTTAGGAGAGGGAGGCCGATGTATGATTACAGTGGCCGGATATGTCCATAAATTCGTTTTCTATGCTTCTGTGATAATGTGGGGGTTGGTATGGGAAATTACACTCAGTGTAATTAAAAATTACACGCCTTGTACATTATTTTTTTCATTAAATGTACCAGGGTCAGGTCTAACAGACAGAACCATCTCCTTCTAGGTCTGGTTCATCTCAGATAGACCGTACGACCACAGTCTTTCCCCAAGCCCCCAATCGAGCATCCAATCTCAGATTTGACTACTGTTGATTGCAATGGGATCGCCTCTGTATGTTCTTCCTTCTTCTAGATCTTCGTTTCCTAATACTCAATCTTTATCAAGTTATCCTCTATTAAATGTTTTAGGAATTTTTATAGATCTACAGTTTTCATTGGAGATTAAAGGCATTGCGATCATACATATCATTATTCTAACACCTAGGTTAGTGGTTTGTGCCTTTACGTTGAAGGTCATTGAGTTATATGTGAAATTTTGTCCAATACCCTTGAATGGGGCACTGCCTGTTTAATTTTTTAGCCATGAAAATTTCATACTATGCTTGTTTTCTTGAGTAGCGGTTAACTGAATTTTATTACTGTAAATTTCTATTCATTGGATGTGTTTTCGTATGCATGTATTGTTTACATCCATTTGGTCCAATATAGCTTGTTAAGTTGCCTTGCCTCGTTCTCATGCCTAGGGTTGTAGGATGGAGTGTTTGTATCTCTAATATGTTGTTATATTGTAGACTACAAAGGGTCGTGAGAACCTAGAGTAGTAAACCATATAGAGAATAGGCATAAGGGCATCTCTGGGGTGTCTGTTTTACTGTTACGATGCGAGACCATATGGTGAATTGACATAAGTGATTCCTCAATGTGTATGTAGTTCCTCGACACGGGCCACATGGGGAATGTGATGTATGTAATTCACCAGAGTACCTTCTGTTACCTCTATGAGACTATAGGAGGAATTGATGGTGATTTCTTCATCAGATAGACTAGACTTTTCCAGAATGAGAGGGGTTAGACTATGTGTAATTCCAAGAGGGTTGCTTCAACTTGTTTTTTGTTGAACCAGAAGGGGTTAGGTAAGGAGTAATTCCTAGAGGGGTACCGTTGTGTTTAGATTCTTACTTGATATGTGGAATTGAATTCTTCGAAACTGTGGAATTGTTTACATCTGCGTAATTCCTTGCTTACTGGTTCTTTTTGCTTGTTGCTTGCCATATATATTCACTGATTATTAATCATAGATTTTTTGGTGGTTTCCTACTGGGATATAGTCTCACACCATGTTTAGGTCATGCATTTGGCCCAAAGTTATTATGTTACTATAGTTATAGACAAGGGCAAGCTCCCACCTACTTCAGGTACATGATTGATGTGGATTTGGAGAGCGGTAGACCATGTTGAGGCTTGCGATGATGTAGAGTTTATCTGTATTCTTTAGTATATGGTTTTTTTCTGTATTCCAGCATTTTTTTGATTGCGTTATTTTATAGACATATATATCATGCATCATTTATATATGTTATCATGTTGTTTCTTAGTTTCAGTCTTCCACTGTTTATTGATTAATGTTATTATTATCACTACTTCCGCTATTGTATATCTATTTTACTTCCGCAGTGTTACTCTACCAATGAGGGAATATAATCCCCACTTACACAACCAAGGACCTTGATTCTAGTCAGCAGCCTCTGGCGTTTGAGGAAATCCGCTTGAGGCCATGTGACCTGCCGGGTATGGGTCACCTCTGGGTGGCTTCTGGAATCGGGACGTTACAACCCACGCCTCAACCATCCCAAACAGAACTATTGACCTGGATAAGAACCCCCTCTTAACCAAGTGATATGTAACATCTACAATTACCCATTCTAACTTTCTCAGATTTTTTAACAAAGTGAATTTGAAATTGTTACAAAAAAGAAAGGCCACCAACCTTAAATGGACAATAGTGTACTACAAACTACATAACTATATTGAAACATCTCCTTTAGAATAAATCCCATAGAGTTGTTTAATTATCCTTTACTAACTATTTAAATAGGTATCCTGATGTGTATAGAGTTCTCTCTCAGTGTACTCTAGGTGATGTCATGATATGTGACATAATCACCTCTAGATTAGGTGTACACTAAATTTTTATCATTAAGAGTATATAGCTCTCCCAAGACATTATCAAATAAAACATTCTATATTTCCTTAACCGATGTATGAAACCACATCTCTTGACCATGTGTGTACATGTCCCTTCATAGGTATATTTTCACACATCACCCAATTTATGTGACTTATCCCTTCTCACAGGGTGATTCATTTAATTTACCCAAATTCTATATGTTACCATGCCCGTAAGAATCCATTATTTTAAACCACCAGTCCTTGCATCACACATGGATGTTCACTAAAGATTAATTTTTAAACAAATAAAATTCATAAATAGTTTGATCTAAATTATCATCCATAGAAGGTACACTATGCCATACCACCCAATACAAGACCCAACTCAATCATCCTTGGGATGTTCATTAACAAGGTTAATATAACTATTCTACATGGAAAATAACATTATGACATTACAAGATAATACATGGAGATCCTTTTAAAAATCATGCACTTACCTATGCACTTATTTATTGAATGATTGCATGCCACGCGATGTAATTTATGAAATGAAAGTCTCAACCATGAAAAAAATATTGGTCAACTAATATAGGTACCCGAATATTGCATCCCTTTGTTTCTATTTTATATAAACAAGCCATTCGGGTAATTTTTTATAAAAAAGGAATCCTTATTCAAGAATTAAAATATTCAAGCACCTATTGTGCATTGGTATAGAAATGATAGGAAAAAAAATCATGGCACAGAAAGAAAAAATTTCCCATATAAACCGATCTATCAGGATGTCCTTTGGAGAACAATGTCATTAAACAACTATGGTCTATGTAAATGTGAGGGATTCAAGGTTCTTCCACATAGAACTAATCTATATAGCCAAAGAACCACATTGCACTTATAGAATATATTTACATGTCCACTAACACACATATAAAAAATCTTTTAGAATATGTTATATTGAAATAGGTAAGAAATAATTGATCAAAAAGTGTCATAATATATCTTCATAGGTGTAATGCAATCAACTACAATACATTAAGCTATAAGTCTTTGATTATTATAGATCATCTGAATATGGGAGAGCTTGCTAAATTGTTAAAATTATGATTTAATGGATAATGGGAAGAAAATAAGTGGTATATGTATTCTTAAATACACCCATTTAGGTGTAACTTAATAGAAAACCACTCCACTACCAGAGATATTGTTTTTTCAAAAAAGGGTTCTACCTAGAATTAGTGATAAAATAGAAATCACTCAATATGATAAGATATAAACCCCAATGACATACCAATTTTTCATCTCCACGGGTAAAAATACATGGATATCCATTAATTTTTAACATAAGTTATTGCATTTTTAAAATAGATTCTTGAAAAGGAGGAGAACATGATATACTACTTAACCCATAGGATTAATCAATAAAAGGATATATGTTAACTAATACCTATGTGAAAGATTCATCTTCCCAGTCAAAAATTAATATTTTTAACCCCTACCTGATTTCCCAATATATAATATCTCTAATTGTTCATTTTATGGAAATTGAACAGAAAATATTTCATAAATGTTTTTTATGTTGATCATATAAAAGGGGGTTCACATATAAATTGTCTAGACCAACTGTACTAAGTACATTATTGAACTATATCCATTATACATTTCAAAAATATATCATAATTTTTTTAACCCTTTAATCTACCCTTACGGTTTTCTCAATTAGGACCATTTAATGAAATTTCAACCTCTAATATATAAAGGAAAGCACCAATTAGTTTTCAATTGGAATTTTAATTGACTCCACCAAATAATAAAACTCCAAAGTTGATAACATTGCTTTTATCAATTTACAGGGAAAATTCATGTAATATTACAACTTATGTTTATATGTAATACAATTTCAGATGATATATATACATTGAATAACCATAAAATAATTTTTACATATATACCCCATGGGATTAGGAATCAAGCCATATAAATATTAAATTTTACCTCCAAGGGACCTGTAAAGCTAATCTAGGTATTGTCAAGAGGAACCTATAATAGTCGAATTATTAAAATTAAAAAACTCAATTAATGATATTATCTCATTTGAAAAATACCCTAATATACCTACTTGGTTATAATTGTGGATTTATTTAATTATGTTGTATGAAAAATAACCCAGTTATAGTGTTATATGCCGTTATAAATTTATAATTTTCATCATTCTTTAGTTGAAATCATTTTCTATGATAATTAAAAAATAGTGTGGGTATATATATATATCTTGGTTCATTTAAATAAACTACCATTCCCAAATTATATACGTAATATAGATTATAAGTTACAATTTGAATTTATGTTGTTCAATTAATTTATCACACGTTCTTTCGAAATATAAAAATTATATAAGATATGGTTTAATTATATTCCCTCCATTCTCCAATTTATATATTACACATAAACATTGTAAATTGAATATATTTAAGACATTTAATGGAAATAATTGTTATTTAATTTCATGAAACCAATGGAAATGGTTCAAATATATCCAAATCATTTAGTTAAATAGAATTCCTCAATAAAGATATGATGGAAAACCCCATTTAGTTCGAGGAAACACATTATTTATCCACCACCACTAAATCCTTTATTTTAAATGAATCATCGGTGATATGTGGTAATCTCACATAAAACAGAAATCATATAAAAAACAACCCAAACAGAAATAATAATTTGATGAGGCATGAAAAAATCCAAATTTTAATTTCAAAAGCCTCCCACATAGCACCATCACCACTAAAACACTTTGACCCACACGATCTCGACCAACACACCTCAAGACATGCCACTAGATTCATCTCAACATCATATCTAGTGGTGGTTGGTGAGAACTAGAATACATCCCAACACATCATCAAACCACCATTAAAGATGAAAATATCACTTCACAAAACCACCAACAACATCTGTACACTGTCAAAGACAGCCAATATCTTCCACCACAACCAATAATGACACCCAAAAATATATATAATCGACATCATGTCAAATAATAATAAAAAAACATGTGTCACATAAAAAAAACAACAAACATTCACTAGCGGTATTGAAGAAACGTCAAACAAAACCGACAACCCATAGACTATAGAGTGATGAAGACGATGATGACTCTGACTCTAATCCATTGCCAATGTGATCATTATTAGAGTGAAAATGTCAACCGAAATACAATAAGGGATTACATGAACATGATAATTTGATGATTTAGTGTCTCTAATGATAAAGTATTCATTTCTCATAAGGATAAGGTATTCCATTCCCTTAATGATAAGTGATGCCTTGGCTACAATAATAAGGGATGGAATACCCATAAATAGCATGGGATTCCATGAAAATAAATTATAAGAGACTCCAAGCTCAATTAATGATTTCAATAATATATTCCAAGAAGGGTTGAGGGAGATGGTCATACTATTCAATCTTTATTCAATCTCTTCTAAAAAATTAATTACATTTTTAATAAGCACAAATCCCATGGTATGAAACTATAGAATATATTAGGACAGACAAATTTTAAGTATCTCATTTTTTAATTAAAAATACAGTGTAAATCAAAGGAGTATTTAATAGAAATTAAAATTAGGGTTATACTACCATTAAACATATGGAATTAATTCTAATAACATTGTCAAACATAATTTTCAATCAATTAAAAAATTATTATGTACCACAAAGGTCTCAGTAAAATTTTTTAATTCATTAATGAATTTTTAGGTGCACTGGGACATCGTAGGTAATACATAGAATGGGTGGGTAAAAAACTAAGAATGTGTAATGAAATGGTAGAATATAATTAAACTCGCCATTCAATGTGGTTTGGGTAGTGGAATAAACCTTAATACATGATAGGGGTATATGGGAAAGAATGAGTGTGTTCTATCGAATTAATTTAATGTATTTCTTGATTTATGAGAAAAAAAATTGTAAATATGGCATGTAAGAAAACAATAATAACATATAAATGAAAAATAATAATTGAAAAATAAAGTAGACCACCTAACTTATATTTTTAATGATTTAGACATCCAATATAAGAAAATGAATTGATCCAGAATGAGAGAAATAAAATGTATCATCCAATATAATGATAATATAGTGAATTTTCATGCATAATGAATGCACTAAATATGGAAAGATAAATAAATTATGTAATAATGTGTTTTTATGGAAATGTCTATATACATCCAATACACCATAAGATTATTCATTCGTAACAGAAACAAGGGAATTAAAAATATTCCTAGATAAGGAGGAGTTTGGATCTACAGTTGCCTTAATTTGGAGAAATGATGAAAAATGGGAGGAATAAAAGAAATATTATGATAGGGTAAAAAAAGCCATTTCACCCCAATTACATGAGGTGAATTTTCAGTCTAAATTCGTTTTCATTCCATGCACCAGTCATGTATCTCATATGATCCAAGAGACGTACCTCACATGGCATGGTCATATCGTTTGGGATAACCATGTGCCAATAATGCAATTCTATTGGTCAAGAGGATCTAACCTTGTAACTAGGCATAAAGCACTGAAAACAGTTTGAATCCCATCTCGTCATCTTTAAAATTTATTGGATTCATTCTTTCTGCCCATGATTCCCACATTTTATGGTTTAACAAAGAGTCTGGCACCACTTATAGGGCTTCACATTTTCTCTTAACACGTATCAATGTTTAAAAAAACCAAGCACCCAATTTTTTCTATCAGAATGTTTTTTTGGAGCTCAACAGTCCTAAAACTCATCTAAACGTTAGTTACACATCATTAACCTTAATTTTTTTTAAAAAGCTCTTTTATATTTTTCAGTGATAAAATTTTCATCCTAAATAAAAATTTAATATCTGGAATTTCAACCAATAATAAAGCAAAAATCATTTATTACTTTTTCATGGTCCAAAAACATAAGAACATAATTTTACAATTATAGTCAATATACAATATCATATTGGGAGATAATCTACTATTCAATTATTTCCACCCAATTTAGAGTCATTTTAGTGATCCGGTTTTGTATTGTTACCAAATACATACTCGAGGAATAGTGAAACCATTAGATAGAATATATGAAGTTGACAACATTTATGTATCATTGCCACTTTTTATATTTTATATAGATATTTAATGATTATTTATGATATATTTGATACATATTATAGAAAAACATTAGGTGATTCATGTTCTTTTGGGTGATATTTAATGATAAATTTATAGATTGATTATAGTAAACACAATATTATATGATACTACATTAATATAATCATGATATAGAGAATTAATAATTATTATTAATGTTATAAAGGACTGTGGGGTAACATATAGTGGTTATGAGAATGAGGATATGATTTTGTTTTCAAATATTATCAATAAAGTAGTAAGATCAAAATGGAAGATTCTTCATTAATATTTTTGAAGATATCTAAAAAAAGTTTTTAATATGATTTTAGAAGTTGTTACATATGATGCGACATAATGAAAAAAATACAAAATGACTATCCAAATTTAGTAAAATTGGGTTATTAAAATTATTATATTATTAAAATTTCCAGGCATGATGAATCTCAATGTGTCATAGTTTTTGTTAAAGTGATCCAAATTATAGTAAATGTTACTATATTATGGTTTTGTATGTGGATATATATTCATAATTTTATAACATTTATTTATTTTATTTATTTCATGTGTATTGTTATAAATTATATATCATGGTTAAATATTGATATTATGAAGTTAAAATGATATAATTAATTATTAAATGTTTAAAATTTAAGTAGATGGGCGGATTAAAATTATCAGAACTTTTAACATTATATAATTTAAAAAATTTACAACTGAATGATTATTAATATTTTGGGATCCACAGAACGTCCTTGGATTCATATTTAGATCTATTAAATCCTTTTTAATTGTTTGAAATTTTCTTACATGAATTATTTTTCATAGTATGTTATGTTGTTAATGAATATATTTTATTTCCCTCTTATATTTAACATATAGGATATAATAGGTTTTGAGAAATTTAGAAATCATGCCTAGATGATTACTTAGATATTCATATAAATTGTAGAATCACATATCAATAAGGATTATATTGGATGGATTTATGATATATCCCACAACTATGGGAAAAAATAGGGAAAATTTTTCTTCACAATTAGAGAATTATATTTTTTATTTATTTCTTTTAAAATAAACAAACCACATCTCAATCTAAAGGATATGGATTTAGTAAAAAAATTATTGAATATTTGTCTCTAAGGTGCTTGGATTAAATAGAAGAAATGTTACATGATAATAAATGAATGAATTTTATATTTATAAAAAATAAAAAAAGAATCCATTTCATCAGGAAAATTGGATGGGTATAGATATATTTTTGTATTGACCCCATTATTTGTAAACCCATCAGTAATATAGATTTCATTCTAGAAAGTGTGGGTGATGAAGTCATTCATGGAAGATATTATCTCAATTAAATTTTCCAATTTTTACATCATTATCCATTCTAAATGAATCTGATTCATTCTTATGGATTGCACAAGTGTAGTGGAATCACATTCAAGCCAGATATAACTACATTCTATTTTTTGAGAAAGTTCAATTTTTAAGATGAGGTTCATCATTTCTGATTCTAGTGTTGTGATATTACCACAAGGACAATGAAGTCACTCCACCACATCCCCATGATGATATATAAATATGAATCTATGACTATAAGTTCTTGGGATTCCCCTAGTAGCCCAATCAATGTGGAAGATTATCCATCTAGTAATGTGGGTGGTTTTTTGTAATTATCTCAACATACTTACTTTGATGATTTTTTATTTATTTAAAAACCAATAATAAATTTTCTAAATAAAAAATTAATGTGGCCTAGAATATTATATTTTTAAACCATAAACACATGATATTTTATTAAAACATTATGTATTATCCTCAAAAAATAAAAAAAATTATTAAAATCAGCTATATAATTCTATGAAGATGATAGTGAGTAAGTAACTGAATTTCATTTTCTTTCAGAGTGATAAATTATGAAAACATCATACAATTTATTATTGTAGTAAATACAATGATACACCACCAAATTATGTGAATAATGTGCATGGGATGTAAATTTAATGACAAAAAAAGTTCCCAACTCAACAAAGGTGATATTTATTCCCCAATCCATACATAAAAATATTTCATGCTACAACACAATTAATTTTACAAATAATTAATTCCAATCTCTAAACATTTCTAAAAATCCAATCACAATTGAATTTTACATATTATGGTCTTCACCACCCATAAACATTCTTTTATTCATTAAAGAACAATATATATTAATCTTACAAAAAATGTATTGGAGGAAATTATTTATATGGCCAACCCTTTTCAATAGTAGTATAAGAAGCACATAACTATAACCCCTCCATTATATTTATATCAAAAAATTACATTGGGAACCCAACTAATAACTCAAATAGAAACTCATTTACTAATTTTTTTACATGATATAAAAGACAATCAAACACTATAAACCTCTAATCATTAAAAATTTCATTCCTCTTATAGGATATCACCAAAAAATATGTCAAGAATAATATATAGGAGGTTGGAATAGTAATTAAATGTATTCATGTCCCTAAATTATTAATTAATCAAGGAATACATAAAAAATAACTAAAATATATTTCGATAATATTTTCAATATTACACCATAGGAATGATTCTGATGAACCATTTAGGAATTTGTGAGAAGTATATTCTTCCGATGGGTTAGAAAAATACAGAAATCGTGAGGGAATCACAATCCCTCCTCAATTAATTGGAATATCAATTTGAAGATAAATATTCTTAATTATAAAAAAAATAGAAACAAATATTCTAAATAATACAATGAACTTATATAAAGGATCTCCATATGATATTAGAATATAGATTTCTATTTCATTACAAAAAATTTATACTGAGAAGAAACTGAATGAATTGAGAAGATATACTAGATGATTAGATTCCACATTTAGAAATAGATATTTAACAAGGATATATTTGGACTGACATTGTTTAGTCCACATTTTGTTGTTGAATATTTAAATCTAAACATAATAAACTAATTAATTTTTTTGAGAACAATATCAAATACCATCACCAATCAGTTCAAATGGGTAATCGTATCTCATCTATGATAAATGTATCCAAAATTAAGTAACCCTTTATAAAATCATAGGAACTCTTTACATGCAATTTTTTAATAATTACCTATATCCAATGTAGATTAATTATACATTCATGTTTTAGGAGAGGAAGGTCACTCCAACTGACCCAATGTATTTGATTTTATTCATCGACATCCCATTGAAGACTATTAATAAAATTCTATACATACATAAGAATAGAACTCACAAAAATAACATGGATATGACATAAATATATAAAAAATCTAATCCAAATTAAATAAAAACGATTCTTTTCCAATAAAAGTAATTAATTCATAACAATCTAGATGTGTCTAGAAATGTTTTCCACTATTTATTAAAAATATGAAATTTAATCATCTTATTGATGATAGAGACTCTCATGTAATCAATAGGAAATATTTTCTTGTTAAATGATTGAATAGATTTATGTATACTACCCATTATGCTAAAAAATGCTTGATACTAGTAGGAACCTCTTGGAGTCATTCATAAAAACTCATTCCAAATCTCCTAATGGAGGAGTATATTCTTGATTTCCTTTTTTCCTCATTATTTTATTCATAATTACTAATAAATGGACCATGGGAAAAAATTGGAATAAAAGGAAAACAGCACGACCACTTAATGTGTCCCACTATTATATTCTCTATGTTAAGATTGAGACTCCTAATACGGTAATCTTGACGTAAAATTTTAAAATATTGAAAATAGGGACTCCATTTAGAAATAGTTTATCTATTTGGAAGAATATATATAATTTACCTATGATAAAAATATAAAACTAAGGGCATAAAATCACAAATGAAAAGGGAATAGAAGTCTTATAAAAACACCAAACTACAAAAAAATGATTTTGAAATCCTAATAAACATCTTGAAAAAATTTCTCTATACAATTATTAATAATGTAATTGAGACACAACAACTTAAAATCATGTCCAATTATATGTTCTTGATTCAGACCGATAATTCTTTTAAGCACCCTAATCCATAACAAGAGTATTATCTTTAGATGAAATATGAAATAGAGGTAGGGGAGGGAACCAATCATCGAGCATATAATCAATGATATTATATGAGAAATTATAAATAATTATTGGTTATAAATTATAAAAAAATAAATTGAACAAATGATTATTCCACGTGTTCTATTAATAAAACCCAAAATAAATAACTTCCAATCCTAGGAGTAAATTAAATTATCAAATAATTTATAAAAATTTCAAAATAAATATCAATACAGATCTAAAATATTTTTTTTACAGAACTATCTTATAAAATATTACATATTTTGGAACAAGATTTGATACTAAAATAAAATATCATTCATATAACATTATGTGTGATAACATGGGTCTTTGTTGTGTTAATAATGATTACAGGTTTCAATTTTTTAACCATAATAAAAGAATGAAATTAAAAAAATCTAATTTTTACACAATGTATAATGGGATTTGATGTGATACTAGATAAATATATACATATATTCATTTAATCATGTTAATTGAATGTATATACAAGTGTCGCCATTATAATTAAATATTCTTCTTAATCAAAATAATACATCTCGGATTTATTGAAGACTTTAATTGAGTTTTTGTTAACTCATACATACGAAATAGTCCATGTATATAGAATTTATATATATATACATGACATATTTTTCATGTAACTAGATAATCATGTCAAATACTACTCAATCGTGAATGGAACTAAATTTATTGCTGCCAACTAAATAGGGGGCATAAATGTGATACCAATTACATAAGATTTAAAATCCATATTGATAAAAAAAACTTATACCTGATCATTAACATACCTTTTTCTAAATATTACCTCAATCCTTCTAACTCACATAAGAAATTTATCAATATATGAGGGTCGACATAGAGATACTAGTGTAATCGAGCTGATCCAAGTTACTACCAGAGCTCAAGATCAATGAAAAATTTTATGATCAATATTCGTTTTGAATTGTTTTTAATATACAATTTAAATGATAATATTTGTGTAATTTTGTAAATGATTCAAACAATGATGATAAATTATGCTGAAATAATGAATGTAGGCTGTTTTTACTCGAAATTGAACTCGATCTCAAGATTGATTGTGTAATAGATTGTGCTCAATCTCAAAAACCACTATTTGATATTTAATAAGAATTAACAGAAATAGTTTATAATATTTTCATATAAAATTTAATTATATTTTAAAAAATAAATAAATTATCATTACACAGAACCATAAAAAGATATTATCCCTTAATATTAAGTGATATACACCAAAAAACAATAAAACACCATCACAAACAATAAAACTAAACCAGCCACTAAATAATTAATGGAATCTAAATAGTTTTTATTTATTTTTTATATACAATTACATAAAAAAATTGAAAATGGTTATTGATATAAATTTTTTAAAATGCTATATAAAAAAATTTAAATTTAATAATGAAATCGTATAATTATTTACACCAATAATACTAAAAAATATTCATCAAAATAAAAATCCATAACTATTTTTGGAGATTGTGAGGACTAGTATGTTTAATAATAGTACTTCTCCAACTAAATTTTATTTATAAAGATTATTTCATGATATTAGAAAGAATGATATTGGCATTTATCATAGGAGGGATCAAATACATCAGATTATTAGACTTCCACCATTATAAAATGATAAGAAAACTGTAATCCACATCAAAAATGAAGTAACCCGCATCTAAATAAATTTAAAAAATTTATTTTTTTGGATGAATAGTCTCAGAAAACATTAAAAAATTATAAAATTTATTCAAACCTGATGTTGATAGTGCTATGACAAAAATACTAACATAACCAAAAAGTCTAACTATTATACTTATTCTAATAGTAACTTTATATTCAGATGTCTATTAATAAAATGTTTCAAAAATAATTTCATGAATCCAAAAAATATTTTATATTTGTTCGTTTATAGGTTACATTGGTTGAAAAAACCCCAAACACTATTATTTTTCACCTAAGATTTAATTATCAATCAATGGACAACAACAAATTATATTGAACATAGAGTTTCTGAAATATATTCCTTATATTCCCAAAAACTATCTAAATACATTTACAGGTATTTTCTATCTTATGAAAAATAATTTATTCTGTAAACATAATTCAAAAACACGTTTGAAGTGGGATAATTAATATAATAGATAATTGTTTTAGATGTATTAAAAAAATTACAAAATGTTATATTACATTACCACATTTATCCAATATTTTTTACTTGTGAATAAATGGTAATTATAATTGTTAACCTTGAACTGTTGGACTACCTGTTTGAATTTTAATATAACTAAAAATAATTCATATTTTGATATGAATTTTTTTCATTCATGAATAAATTTTCAATGAAAGAGATATTTCACTATATTAGAAAACAATTTGAATATTTCCTCATTTTTACTATTGATGTTCACACTTTACTAAACATATTATATCATGTGACTAATTATATAATTATCATCTTGAACCATGATATTTGGGATATTATCACAATAACCAATAATAAATATCTTCCAATCCAAAATCAATCATATATTTCTTCAAATAGTTTCAATAATAATTCTTTAAAAAACAACATTGTTTTAAACATTTTTCAAAAAATAATATTAACATTTCTAATATATTTCATTGTATCAATAATATATGAATAAAATAAACAATATCAATACCATTATGTGGAAGAGATATGTGATAAAACATAAAATTTGTTTATATGATTTCCAATTGATATCAATAATGTATGTAGTTGGAACCATGAACCCATTTTTTTATTTACCGACATACATAAGTCATTTATCAGAATAATAGTATCATAACCTCTTAAAAATATCAGTATTTTATTAAAAATAAATATGAATAAAATAATCTTTACTAGTGTTATGTGAAAATTTCTCCCACTTTGTCATGGCATATATTTACATCTTGTTAAATCCTTTTTCTCTATATTTAAACAAATGTTTATGAAGGAGTATCCAGTATATAGTTTAAATCCTCATTTTCCCATATTAAACTTTTTATTCGTTAGAGATAGTAATATTTGATCACTATCATAGATATTAATAGGATAAAGATTGATCCTATATTATTTATTTTGGTAAATTTTTTCATTTCAAGAATCTTTTATATTCTTTTCAAAATTGAGTAGTAATTTTAATTATACTTATACCCAATTTATTCTTAAAGTAAATGAATTCAAACACCATATAATTATAAATAAGTGTAATGTCCCCAAATTCAAAGCAAAGATTAGATTTTCCCTCTTTTTCCTACTAACTCTATCATCATCTTCTACATCCTATGGAAAATCAATGTCATCAATAATATATTATTTATTGTTTGTATAATTATATAATATATTAGAATCAAAATGTTCATAAAAAACCTAATTTTCTAAGGATTTCATCTCACATAGTTCTAAATAATGTTTCAATTGTATAAATGAGTGATGATATGGGTTTCAGATATGTTTTTCATGAAAAAATTTCTTTAGATACAAAAAAATTTCATGGAAAATTAGATTTAAATTTTTAAATTCAAATAACATAAATAAATATACGACTTTTTTAATCAAAAAATTAATTTGTTAAATTATGTGAAAAATAATAAATAAATTCCAAACATACTATGAATTGAAATTTTTATTTTAAAAATAAAAAAAACATCAAAATTAAATATTAATTTTTTCAAAATAATAATAAAAATGAATATAATTAAAATGGTAAATTCTTTAAAATATTCCATATTTTTAAATCCATTATTAATTATAGATTTAGGAACACTAAGAAAAAATTCATATTTTTAAATTCACGGAGAAAATTTTTTAGTGACACTAATTTTTATTAATCATAAATACATACACTAATTTACTGTTAACTAACATAAAGAGGAATTTAGTTAAAATTTTTATATTTTAAACCCAATTAAATTTTCCAAATAATTCACTATGATTTACATAAAATAAAAATAAAAATAGTGGACCATGAGTAAATTAGCTAATGAATTAATATAGATATATAATAATTAAAATTTTATTGAGTTAGGGAGTCATAAGATTAATGTATAAGTGTTACAACATGTTAAGATAGTTGGGTGGGGGTTAGGGAATCAGTATAAGTTGTGTGGGTGAGAAATAATGACTGAAACATATGAGACAAGTATTGTAAAAGTACATGGATGAGGTTGTATTGTGGGGGTATTCAGAATAATAAATAGTGGGGTGATACCATATGGAATATATGATTTGAAGTAGGCTTGGGTGGTGGAGGAAGGAGAACGAGTATGGAAGGAAGATAGTGAATTGATTGGAATATGGAAGAGGAATAATATGAAACTAAGTGTGGTTACATCATTATATTTTGATCCCTCTATGTTATAGGTAACTAACTCAGTCCCTTCATGGAGGGGGAGGAAGGGGCCAATTCATGGGAGTTGATTGAGTGTGGAACGAAGAGGTTTGGTGAGTGAGTGGAGAAGCATATTAAGATTAACCAGTTTTTTAATTTTTAAATATATATGAATATTAGTTACAAAATTAGTTTTATATAATATAATTATATGCATAATTTATTTTAAAGATCAGTTATGTATGAATTTTAATTTATATATTAATATTTCATTTACTCAAATATGCTCATGATCTAAAATTTATGTTATTTAAATAATAAAACTCAACTATATGAAGGTCTACAAAATATTGATTTGGGATTGGAGCCACATTTTTTTCTATTAAGTTTTACTTGAGTTAACATACATGTATTTTAGAATCACGTAGTGATGTGATCATCAAAGGGGTGGATTAGTATTGATAAAATTTCATTTGATTAATGACTTTTTATTTTACCACTACACTTGTTATATGAATGGATCTATCTCTATCTTATTCTCTCCCATGTTTTTTACCCATCAAATGAATATTATGTAAGTAAAAAACTAGGCACATTATTTTTTTTATATGGATCAACAAATATTTTGATGAATTCATCGTTGGTACAAGGTTGTTGCTATCCCACTCATTCACTACATCACTTTTATTGTAAAGATGAATCACATGTAATGTTTTATCCATGAACCCTTATTCTGGACCCAAACCAGGTGACATGAAATGATCACATTTCCGTATTTATATTCCCTCACCAACTATGAGTTCCAAATATAATAATTTGATTTAGATAGTTCAATATGTTATTTTATCATTTTTGTAAGAAAATGTATTTTGTGTAATCTAACAAATTAGATCTCCTTACTCAAATGTACAAATATTCTAGGAAACATCCTACACAAAAATCATAATAAAATCTGTTTGTTTTTTATCCTCATCTTGAATGATCATTATAAGTTAATTTGTTAACATACGATCGTATTTTTTTATTCATCTTAATCAATTCATGAGAATAGAACTTACACAAAAATGTCTAAAATTTTCCATTTCATTAACACAATGGCTGTATTTAATGATAGAAGCATCAGGTGTCTCTCTCTTTTTAATCATCCAAAAAATCCTTCTAAACATAATAACATCCATCCAATCCAATGATATTTTTTTAAAAGATTAATAATATTTAGGGACCAGGAGGGTTTGAATTAATATACCTGTAGAGAATATCATGTCGCAAGATCAAAATAACTCAGATAAAGGGAAACCATTGTCATAATGGATTTAAACATACAATCCTTAGATTCCCTTAAAAAATAAATACAACATCCTTGTTTCATGCAAACCATGTGTGTGGAAGTTATACCAAATTTTTGGTATCGATCATGTATCTATGAATGTGGTATGAAATAGACAATGGGGTGGTGACTTTATCTTGGTGAGAAATATAGATGATGAATGATTTTGTTAAGTGAGGCCCCTAACGTGATGTTAGAATAACATAGCTCAAGACCATTGATCATGGTTCAAGCATCTATGAGGAGGGACTCATGAAGGATATATAAATCATGGAGGTCCATTACATTTAATCCCCTATAGTACTGAGAAATTCCTCCACCCACATAATATTTAGGTTGCATGATTCATCAATATTGAGATAATTAACATTTTCTGAGGATTTCAATAAATCCAATGATCCTATAAAATTTTACTACAAAAAAATTAGAGTATATCCTATGTGATATGATCTTACTCAAATAATGGTGTTTCTCTCGTCTTTATAATAGACCATCCATGTCTTGCACCAGAATTTTTTTCTTAACAAATAGAGTCAACCTTCTTTAGGGGGTTTATTTTTAGAGATCCATATTCCTCACGTCCAAAATACAATTAAAATAACACCTTGGAGAATCTCCCTCACTGTTATTTTATGTTTGCATATACCCATTCCATGGAACTCGAGATAGATAAAATCACCTCTTTCAGACTAAAGGATGATATCCCAGTAAACTCATGAAAACTATTCTACATTGATGTTACCCACTCTACTTCGATGAACTAACATGTTGATGCTTCATTACTGGTGGTTTGGAAAAATAAAAACATAAAATTCAACTTTATATCCTTTAACATGACCGCATCTTCCATATTTATAGCTTGGTTCCATATTGTATAGTCTAATAAATAATACATTGAATGGATATACATGGACATATGAAGGGAAACCTTTCCATGTTTATGTTAGTATACATTTTAAACATGTTGATATACATTGAAAGAGATGATCCTTGATAATGATCCCATGGACACACATATTTCCTAATCATGAATAATCTAGATATTGTAAAAAAATAACAAATTAATTCTCGTTAAATGTAGATTGAATTCAAGGTGGATTATTTCAAAATTTATGAAATGATTAGACCAAATTTTGGCACCTTGGGAAAAAAACTCTAACTCCCCCATGATATTGAATCCATAGTTTAATATCTTCCAACTAATCTATCTAATGTTAATGATGATGAAGGTCAGTGGTTTAGACATGGAACCTATACCAAAAACTAGAAACTATCCCATTCATAAATCCCACGTCCTTTAAATATATTCTAATGTTTAACATTGATCAATGGAACTAAAATTCAATATAATTTCATTCCATCTTAATTTCTGAACAATGCATCATGTCCGGAACACTCCCCTACCTAATACCTTCTTCATATTATGTATTATCCAACCTATCCTAGGAATCCCAATATAATAATCATTTAGAATGGGCATTCAAAACTAAATACGACATGATATTTTAGATTAATCTCAATACTATCATCGATAACTTATGAATTTATAGAAAATTTGTGGGAATGGAAGTTAGAACATAACATATAAGAGTGATTATTCCTCCTAATGATATGTAGTTGTTCATATAGTTGTTAATGTGATAATAAATTCATTGAAATAACCCCTCAAAAATTTGGATAAGAAATAATCCAAAATATATTTAGGATTCCAAGTAATCCATGGTAATGTTCTTCTTATGACCACTAAATTTGGTAAAAATAATTATACAATTCCTCTCCAAACATTGTTTCAAAATGAAATACCCACTTTTCTCATAGATTATGTTTTGAAAATTGCATCTCAAATATTCTTCCAGGAACCAAAAGAATACATAGATTCATATATAACAACAATTAACAATGAAATCAATATCTTTCATAATAATTAGTTTTGATACTCCATTGTATAGAGGCCTACACTAAAAGAGAATGATGATATAATGGTTATGGAATGTAACTATTTATCTACTGATGGTATCTGAAACAAAAATAAAAATAACTATGAGAACCTTAATCCCCTTACATTATTCCCCATATAAACCTAAAGAAGCTATATTTTTTCCCTTCAACAGTAATTGAGAACCATGGGGAGTTGTAACATATGAATAGAAAATAAATCAAAAATTTATACAATCCCCTGAAATCCATCACCCTATGAATGAAACCTTGATAAAACCTATAATATTACTTATCAATGAATGGTTTAATTTAATTTTTTGGAACCATGAAATTTAATATTATTGACACAAATATTTTCTTATATTAATACTATAAAACATTTGATAGACCTTCCATTAATGTTGTTGCAATGATACTTGAATACCCAATTATTTAGGTGAACTAGAGTATCCTATTGATAATGATTGAAATTATCTTTTAAGTGATGTTTCTCATGATTATTGGTTTAAAGTTCCACATAGATTATGGGTTTTTTAATTTCATAATAAGAACTAGGGTGGTATCACTATCCAACCAAGGAATACATCCTCCCCAAAAAATTCATGAACATCCTCTATGTGATCACCCATAATGATATCCTATAATGACATATAGAAGTATCTATAGAAGCCTTCAATACTGGGTGATATTTAATCTTTTAGGTAAGAAAAGATTCCCAAATATAACTCTCCACTATAATTTTATTAGTCCAATGAGTTGATATCAGTCACCATGTAAGATATAGTATTAAAGAGATCTACCTATCATCGTCTATAACCATCCTAAAAACAAGGACAAGTTCATATTAGTAAATTTTTAAAGTGGGTCTTCATCATACCTCTCACCACATCATAAAATTAGGTAAATAATATTATTCCATAAGTAGTGGTTCTATCACCTTCTTTAAGCTAGAATGATCTTGATTTTTTATGAGCTAACCTATCTTTTACTAGGAGCATCTCCACCAGTTTCAACTTTTTTTGGACCATAATTATAAACTGCCCACAATCCCATCCATCTTCACACATAGCCTATTTGTGATCAATGCGAATATTTATCTAGTACATATCTTGAAATTGAGTGGGTGATTGTTACTACATTGTAATAGACCCCCATAAAATGCTTCGCCTTGAAAATCAAGAAAACTGATTATATTTATTTTATGGAATTTGTCTAGTATGTGTCATGAAATTTATTGTATCTTGGATTAGAGGTCAAGAGATCATAAAATAGAAAAGTAAAAACCACAATCTCGTGTGGTTTCCAGACTAATGTTGATTTTAGAATGATCATAGAGGGTCTAAATTAGATAGTAAAACATATCATTCATGTTTTAGGACATAAAATGGCGATTAAAAAATATTATATCATAATGTGACAATGTATGAATAATTACACTCTATTTTCTATACCAAATATATTTTTCTTATTCTTGGCTGGTCCTTTGAGTTCTACCTGAAGCAGGATGTGCCCTCGACACCAGTTAGGTTAAGCTTTTCAAATCATCCACTTCCATTCCTAAATCCATCGATTATTGGAATGTTGGGGAACATGGTAGGTCAGTTCCTATTTTCTGATAGATGCACTTCTGTGCCTTTTCAACCGATTAATCATGGTGTCTACGTTGAGGTGGATGTTTCGAAACCGCGTATGGATTGGATATAGATTTTGGTGGGAGAGGAGATGAGATGGAGATAGTGGGTGGTCTTTGAATCTTGGCTAGAGTTTTGTTCACACTGCCATTGGCTAGGCCACATATCTTCCGGATTCCAGAAGACACTCAATCTTCACCATGTTTTGAGGGATACTAGGGAAAATTAGCATATCAATTTCTATGTCCATGATACAAATGAGGGATGCGGGGTGGCCTCGTGGATTTCTTCCATGTAGGGTCCACAAATGATTGAGAAACTTTTAAAAATGGTGCACCACGGTGGTGAGACCTTTTTAATTTAAATGGAAAGGTCCATGTCATAGGAGTCGGGGCCACTAGTTTCAGAAGTTTCTTCCCATTTGAAGAAGGACGTGAAATTTTGTTCCTTCCAGCAAGGGGACCCCGAGGAGGCTGTACCAAATCCTCCAGTAGGGACTACAAAAGCAGATTTAAATCGAGATAAGCAGGTTCCGGGGGAGACCTTCGATGATGGGGGACCGATGCCCATGGGTACTATGACAATCTCTGGTACTTATGCCCAGGCGGTGGGTGTAGTTGGTAGTTCCATCACTCGGAGTAGTCATCATATGGAGACACAAGCATGGGTGTCGACATTTAATGATCCTAGTAACCATATCTACTCATGGGGAACTTTGGATAACCTTAAATTAAGTAACAACTTCGAATGCTTGAGCAACGAGGGGGCTCAGAGTGTATCTAGGTTTGTACCTCTGAAGATGAATGTGATGGATATGGCCAACCCTCAGATGATGTTGTTAAAAGAGGGGTTGGAAAGGTCCTACATAGACTAAAGAGAAAGAAGGAGAATAAGGAAAACAAATACCTAGGAAGACGCATTGTTTCCAAGAAGCAAGAAGACAAAGGGTACCAAGGACTACTCCTACCTCCCAAGGCCAATGGAGATTCGGTCAGCAATGAAATTCAGAACTGCAAAAGAACAAAAGTCCCAAATAGTGTAAGGCGAGGAGGTTCAAAAAATCTAGGAGGTTAGATGCATGTTTGTTGTCCCTACTAGCCTTGTGGGTGAATAGGCGCCGCTGGGATCTATGGGGAAATGTCAGAATAACTCCAATGATGACTCACAGTGATAGATACTTTCGATGGTAAATCAATTGGATATCATTTTGAACTCTGATGAGGAAATGGCTAATAGCACTCTTAATATTCCGGAATTAATGAAGATGAGGCCGGTTGAGGTGTACTTTACTAAGGAGAAGGGTAGGTGGATCAACAAGCAGGCTCACATTCTTCTTAGAGGAAGCAAAATGGGAAAGATAAACAAGAAGGAACACTTTCAATCTTGGGACATACTAGAAAATCACTTTGAAGAAGTAAAAAAGGATGATTCTAATATCCAGATAAAGTCTATTCCCTGGATATTGTTTAGAGACCTTGGCTCGAATCATCTTAAACTATTCATTAACAAATCAGTTGTCACCTTTGGTGCAGAATTAGGAATGGTGTGAAGGTTCTCACTTTTCCCTTAAAAGTCATTGAAAATAAAAAATTTAACGTTGTATATGAAATTAGACTTAACTTTATCACCCATCCATGGGGATTCCATATAAAAATAGAAATAATCATTGGGGTGGGTATTTTCAATTGAATCATCATGTTGAATAGTCCCTTATTTGGAATGTATATAGGGAAATATCAAGAATAGTATGAGATCTAGTATGTACAGTACTGTAAAGAGAAGAGGATGAACTAATAACCTGAAAAAGATCAACCAACACTGATGTAATTAGAGAAGTGTTTGATAACACCCACAAAACATTTGAAAGGGGGTATATAAACAACATGATAGAAAAGGATCTCTCAACTTGGGGAAACAATGAGAAAACATTGGATTATATACAAACATAACAAAACTACTTACTTTCCCATCATTGGATAGATAATCAGGGGAGGAAATGGAAATCCGTCCAAAAAATATTGATGAAATCATTGACCGGTAATTCACTATATAAATTCAAACTCCTTCCTTGGATGTAGCGGGAGAATGATAGGGAGGATCCTTCTCATGAGGATGAAAAAGTGCAACACTAGTTGAAGAAGAATGTGGAAAAATACTAAAAAACAAATAAAATATTTTTATCATGACCCATCCAAGTTATCCTAATAATCAAACATAATATTCATAGAAACCAAACACATAGTAGAATAAGAAACAAGGTGAGAAAACATTAATATTATGTGATTATATATAATATCTAATAATTATAGACATTTGATCTAGAATTTCAAACAATAATTAATTCAATATGCATAAGAAATATTCTTCCATCATGATACGTTATCCTAATCATAGAGGAGGATCTTCATAAGAAGATGATTAGAGAGATAATCATCAACACAATGTTATGCCACAAAGGAATATTTAATATGAAGTATATGATCATCCACACTTAAGAAAGATCAAATAGAATTACTAATTCCTTAGATTAATGAAAGGTTGTCGAAGGGGAGAATTTGACCAAGTAGAAGACCCACACCACCTCTTAGGGTGTGAATTAGCCCGAATGATCCCCTATCGAACATATGAAGGTATCAAACCACCTCCAGACTATAAATATAGAGAATCAAGGATAAGCCTTCATATAATTTTCCCTTGAGGGAAAAAACAAAAGGAAGTCTTTTTTATTTAGTAGAGAGGCATTTGAGGGAGTTGTTAACCCCCAATAAAAGTTCAAATCTAGGTACATAACAATAAATGGTGTTTCTTGAATGGACATAGACACCAATTTACACCTGTAGAAATCCACTATAGCATCAGAATATCCTAATAGAATTTCATGTACTGAAGAACCCTCTATTACGGCTTATTAGTTCTCCACTATTTGAACCTTGAGAATATAAAAAATAATTTTGGATTGGTTATACACTGATCATAGAAGAAAATATATAAAGGAAAAAATGTAATATAAGATAATTTGTTAGATTATCAGAATCTTGATAAAGAAAATTGTTATTTCCTTTTTATTCAAAATGAAGCTAGAGGATGTATCCTAGTATCCAATGTAGAGGTGGTCATCTACTTCTTCGATATGGATTAAATTAGAGACTATATCCAAAAACATCCAAAAAAGGAGGTGATTGATTCACTTTTTCTTGTGTAAAATGAAGAGACATATATTATAGCTATATTAAAAAATAATAAATATTATAAAAAAGAAGCCCCATTTAATTTAAACATGATTACATTCTTCAATTCATACTCAAATGTCACTATGATTATCATAGTTTTAATCTGAAAAATACCTCATTTAATTAATCAGAATTCCTTATCACTAATTCCCAATAAATAATTGACTATTATTTCTCATTAAAATTCTCTAAATAATATATAATATTAATTTTCATTAAAAAAATATAAAAAATAAAAATTTTATTTATCTAGACACATAATATCATTGACTCTCTCAGAGATGTTTGGGGCCTGTTTATAATTCTTTCCACAAAACCTACATTATTCAATTCCTATATCTGTGGAAAAAAGAAACAAATCTATTTACTTAGTAATAATATTCATCAATATATAGACTTATTCTTCTTAACCCAGATTAAACACTAAAAAAACTCATGCACAATTATTATAATATTAAAAATGAGTTTTAAATCACTAAAAAATAGTGAATGTATTATCTAAATTAATATTCACCTCCTAAAATATCATTTAGGATTTCTCTAGAAATATCATATCTATCAAACAGATGATTCATGTGTATCACATGAATGATTTTTTATTCATCCATATAATCATACATATCATATTTAATATCATACATGTCATTTAAAATTTATTACATACACTTCATAGTGTGTTTCCTTTACTACATCACATAAATATTTAATTTTAAAAAATTTATTAATATTATAAAAGAATGAAAAATGTTATGTATCTGGAAATAATTATAAAGTAATATTAAAAAATTATCTCATAAATTTGATGAGTCATATGTATCACCTTGAATTATTTTACACATCGACTAAAATATTTTATGTATTCTACAGTAGTTATGCCTTTTTCACATTTCATTATTATCCCCAAGGAATATCTTCCACAAAAATTGAATTTTATAAGATATCTATAGAAAATACATAGATAATACAATATATTTTTTTATCATAGGTAAAAACTCCATTTACATTTATAGTTTTATTTGAAAAATCTATAATTTTGAATATCAAATAAATTTACATTTTTAATAAATCTATGTCTTAAGAATTTTTATAATTAATCTTCACCATTATCTACTTTACTAAAATCACACATAGACACATTAATATTCTTTTATAAAAACCAAATAATTCAAATATATTCCATAAATACCAAAATATTCATTAATATGATTTTAGTGGACATTGTTTCATAAATAAACAAAATTATTCTTCAAACAAAACGAATCCTAAAAGATGAATCAATTCTCATATTTGAATTAACATTACATTTTTTATTCATATCAAAATATTCAACATCATCAATGTATATTTTCATTTGATATGGAAATAATAAATCTAGATAATTAAAAGAAATAATATCACATCTTTCCTCATCAAAAACCACCTTGATAATCATATAAATCAATATGGATACCATAACATTAATCCTTTTCCACATGTCAATGGATATAAAACAATATCTTTAATGTAATCTTGATAATAACATTCCATGAAAATAAATTTATTGAAGAGCCTAAATTATTCAAACCCAGTTATAGATAATATTATTTATCAGGAATCAAACATGAGTGAACGTACAACGCCAATATACATGGTTTTCTCCAATACACTTAACAATGATTATGTATTCAAAATTTCGTGGGTTCTCAAACATCATCTTCTAAAAATATTGTAATTTTCTAGGATAATTTACAATTATTCCAAAATAATTTTCTCAACACATATTGATAAGATGATTATTTCTAATAAATATAGTTGAACTCATGAATCAATAATACCCCTTTTTATATTTGTTCAATGCCCATAAATTAAAGGTATGTCATTAGGTATTCAAATATTTTCATCATTCCCATTTTTTAAAAATAAATATAAAGGTTGTTACAAAATTAATGATTTAATAATTAATATATAGTAACTATATGTGATCTATTCTCATGGTAGAAAAAATTGGTGAAAAAGAAACAACCCAACACATATTGTTCATATCAATGTATTTCTAAAAAAATGTCTCATATCTCATGATATTAATAAATCCAAATTCTACCCCTTAATAAAAAAACATACTTTATCAAAAAGAATGGTTGTATATGAAAACATACTACTTAAATAAAATATTACAACAATTTTAACATAATATAATATTTTAATGAAATATATACTTTTGGTCACTATCTGACACTTCTCCCCCTTAATGAGAACTCTTTTTCATCAACTATATTCCATTTGATCATGAAACTAATCATCATGTTACCAATTTATCCAATAATTTTCCGGATAGTAACTTTTAATGTACTATCCATATATAGTATAATAATAATTTCCTTATAACATTCCCTAAACCCATACATCAACATTAATTAACTATATAGAAAAAACAAACACAATATATATAGGAATAAAGTGGAAACATATCACCATCTTAGTGAGAGAATCATTGTTTATAGTTAATGTTACTTGATTCATTTTAGATCCATATTTTAGAGAACCCTTTATGATTTCTTTTCTAATTTTCTAGGAAATGTTCTATTTGATAAACATATTTCCCTTACAATTTCTAGCTTAATATTTTTTCTGGGTTTTGGTATTTTACCAACAATAAATGCACATGTTTTTTTCAAATCATGTTATATATTCTTCAAAATCTCCAGTTGGGATGTAGGAATTACCAAAGAAATATTTTTTTGTGTCTAGAATAATCCTAGATTCCATGAATAACCTTAAATACTCTTGAGTCATTACATTTTGAAAACCTTTTATAAAGGTTTATTTATTCCTTATATGGAATCCCTTGCTTTAGTATAATTATAACATCCTTGACATTCAAGATATATTTTTCCATAAAATCGTGAGGTTTATTGTCATATACTTATCATTTTAATGTCTGTTTTGTGGTAATAGGTGTCTTATAGTTTATATTTTAGTGGACAAAGAAAAACAGGCTGCTTTGTGGCTGAAAAAATTCCACCATCAAGCTAATAGAAAGCACCAAACAATGGGAGGTGTTGGAATTGGGGTTTGTATTTCTAAAAATATTAACTTCTTGCCAATGGATGATGTAGAATTCCTAGTATTCTTTTAGATGCACCATTTCACTTGTGGTCATGCACTTTTAGACTAATGTCACACATATTCAGTTATTGTAATTAGAATCCCAAACATTTTACACTATTTTAATTGTTTGACTAATATTACACCAATGTAAAACATAATTTGTATAAAATATCTCAAAGATATATCTGATATTTCTATAGGAATCCCATTCCTATCCTCTTGGAAAATACAATCCCAGATCATTCATCAGAATCAAGTGTGGTTAGATTCACCTATTCTAATCAACCATCATCAAAATTATTTGGAATAATCATAGTTCTAAACAATATTTTTTAGATATACGTTTTTTCACTTGAATATATTGAATAATTCCTTATTAATTGATAAATAATAATTGTATCCCTAGATTTTGTGTCATCTCATGGATTGATACTATAACATCCATTGATGGTGCATTCTCTTTGGTATGATGGGGTTGATTTCATCTCTAAGAATGATCATATTATAGAATTAAAAATATAGTAACACAGTGATGATGAATTGGATATTGTTTTTTTAAATAATGGTGAAAAGGAAAAATCCATGTTTTATTTAATGATGGATCATATAATTCAAATTTAACACATTTAGAATAGAAATTATTTACCATTATAAGGCCTTTTTGTTGAATTTTTTTCATTTTTGGTTTGTTATATTCATTGATAAGTGACCCTTACAGGATATACACAATTGAATTAAATGGGGTGTCCCATAATACATTTATTGATTATATCATTTTATTCCTTTCCATTTCACTTGTTACTTGTATAATATTTCATAGCTTATGGAATTTATTAAAAATTATTTTTCGTGACGTATTGTGCCTTATATGTTTTTTAACACCGCCAGTGGAATTATGATTCATTGTTGTGGTAGATTGGTGTCCCAAATAAATTTAATAGAATATCTAGAGTGGAATTGTGGAATAAATAACTATGTTTTGGAGGTTATTCATATGATGGATAGTTCATAATCATTTCATGTGTTATGCCATAAGAATTATATCCTCTGTTGGATGAGTTTCCATTTATTCTGGTGTAACTACTAATGTGGAACAACCCTATGTATGAGAGAGATATTACAACGTTTGGGTGTTCCAAGAATGTGTACCATTCACTGAAAAATAAGTAATCATGATTCATTAGTACAAAATTTTCCATATATATAGATAGAGTTAATTATCCGGATCTAAGTCATGTGAATGAAAATAAGTAACACCCTTCAATAAAGGAACAAAGTATGTACAACCAAGGGTAAAGGAAACATGGCTAGAATATGTTCTCTTTTTACATGATTGATTGAATATATTCATATGTTTTTATTTAGTTTTCCATCACGTAATAAAATCATATATATATTTGAACATATTTTAAAAAGGAATTGGTAGTGGTCTACTGGTTTATACTAACACCCTATATGGGCATCTTGGTGTGCATGAAAACTTAGGATCACAGATCCATTGAATAGAGAATTCCCCAAGGTGGGTTTCTAAGTAGCTTAGTATAGTTATAAAAATCTATTAGTACGAAATAACCTATTTGGATTCCATATAAATTTATTTATTTTATTATCATATATAATTGTATCATTATACTTATTGACATTGTACATTAGTGTTTTGATTGATTGGACTTTAATGTCATTACTTAGCGTATCTTATAAAATTTAAATGCAATACTCCTCCACTATGTTGTTGATTTGGATTATATTTTTTTCGATTATTATCCTATAAAGGATAAGGTATTGGGTTTATAGTCTCTCCATGGAACATCATACCCTAGACTATAGTTTGGGACATTTTTCATACTTGGAGGAAGACATGTGGTTATATGGATCATTGGATCAAACCCAGTGCGTCATGAGAGGGTGTTACAAAATAGTCATAGTGTCATGTTATTTTCCAATACATTCATTTGGTGTTATAGTAAATGGGAGATCAGTTGTGTTGAAATCATGCTTGGGAGCATCCATGTACATGGATATATCATGAGTAACAAACCTATGAGTTACTATAGATGATATTATTGTCATTGTTTTATGGGATATGGGTGTGTTCATGAATCATGAATAGGGATATGATAATATTTCATATATACACCATTTTACCACCACATTGCAGTTCATTAACTAAATTCATTGGTTTAAGAAAAAATTTAATGATATATTTTTGTTGAATTATTTAGTAGAAAGTGTCCTTATAGTTATGTTTTAAATATATAAGATTTTTTACAACATGAAGGTATAGAGGATTCAAATTGATACTTTTTTTAGAACTAAAAGGGTTATACATTTTCTATCTATTTCTCATGGGTAGATTTTCTAATATAAATAACTTATATATGACTTATAACATGTTAATTTTATCTCATAAGAATATTGATATAGATGATTTAATCGTTCATATTCAATTAAGGAATAATTTTACCTCATATATTATAGAATTATCATGAAAGGGGTTACTCTAGTTTCACCATAGTATAGGAAAGTGGATAATCCTACAAAATATTCATCCCCTACATTAGTGGTTTAGGTTGCAAGACCACAACAAGTTGGATTCTTATGTATAGTTCCTACTAATGGTTGTGGGGCACAAAAAATTATGGATAGTTATGCCTGATTCATTCATATCCAACATACATCTACATTCTTGAAAACAGGTGCTCTAAATGATGATGATGGTTGGATTTATATATTTGAATGAATTTGTTTCCATGTAGAGACTTTTGTGGATATTATAGTAATGAGTGATTACATTACGCTATAGGGGCACACCAGGAGGTGTTATGGAATCATGGGTAAGGAAGGTGTTAGAATTGGCGTCCTAGAACCAACTATTTGTACTTGGATTTCATAGATAATTAATGAATTTAAATATGAAAAATATTATTGCATACTATTCATTGTTCTTCATGATTATGATTTAATAATGTCCTAGAGTATCTTTTTCATTGATAAGGTTATGGAAGTTCTACTCTATGATGAGAACTAGTAAATTCTATTACATCATTCTTATATGTAATTTTGTTTTTGGATTACGTACTATGATGGTTCACATAGAATATAGACAATTGGGTGAGAGTACTCATAATAATATGAGACTTCCACTCATGATGTTCACAATTGGTAATCTCTATGACGGGAGATTATGAGAACAGACTCATCAGTAAGAATTATGCATGTTTTGGTGTCATCAGATATTCATATCCACACGTGTGTGAATGTGTCATAGACATAAATATTATCAATAATACATGTCATTACTCACAATATTTTATTTATATATCAAAACATTCATGCCATATGTTGGATGGAAGTAGGGTATGTTGGGTGCATCACAACAGCGTTTTATTAATTGATAATATGAGGATTGATTATTCGCTTATAGTTATGAATTTGATATATCGTACCTTTGATTGAAATTGAAATCCATGTAAAATTACATATCCATGGTGTAGCGGTGATTTTATATCAGGTAGTCAGTGAATGACATATCATGAAAAATGGTTGATGACATTATCATGAAACCTGCTTGATTAGATATTGATACAATGGTATTTTTTTACACAATGAGTGTTCGTATGTGGCTTTCATTGTCACAACATTAAGGACTTTCTCTAGGGTGCCTTGACATGTTGATAGACAGTACTCTTGGTCATTAGAATAACCTGCCAAATTCCAATGAGAATGAATAATATAGGGTCACACACTTTGTGTTTTGGTCCTCATTGTTATATTCTATTTTAATTTTACTAATTAAATAAATAATATTCTCAAGATCGTTGAATTAATTTATTCAAGTAAAAATAATCTCATAATTTCAATAAATATCAATTCACTAGGTTGTGAGTAAAATTTATTTATTTTAATTTATTGAACATTTTATAAGTATTTATTTACTAGTTCGTAAATAATATATTTATTTATTAGTTAGTAAATAAAATATTTAATTACTAGTTAGTAAATAAAATATTTATTTAAGAGAATAAATTATTTATTTATTTAATCGGGTGTTCAATAAATAGAAGTGGTGTTTGAGCTTACTAAGGTCGGTCCAGTAGTAAAATAATTATTTATGAGATGGTAAATATTTATTTAAGTAGTTTTCACATGATAAAATAATGATAAAAATGTAGTTATTTTGTGACACAGATTTTTATTTATAATTCTATTTTTTCATTGTTGGTGCACTATAAATAAAGACAAGGTTCTATTATTAACAGAATGTGTTTTCCCTATGGTTATATATGTGTTTAATTATATTTACACAATTAAATATTGTTACCAATTCCCCATGTCAATAAATAGACAATTACTTATATTGTGCCATGTACTGAACTACACACCTGGTGAATTGATAATTGTTCAGCCAAAAATTTTCTCTCTCGAATCTTCTTCCATCCACTCTCATGATAGAGAGACATTCTTCAATATAGAAGCAAAAATGATCCAGAATGTATAGAAAAATATACTCTATTCCCCAAACTAACTCTGGAAGAACCAGTGGTGTTGATCGGAGGCCATTAGAGCATGTGTGGATCATTTCTAGAGGTATTCTATGTTGGATCCCCACAAGCACAATAAGATCATCCGTAGGGTTCATTCTAGATGATCAACATCATCAATGAAGAATGTACAAAATATCCATCTATTATTTTCATTATTAAATTTATTAAATTAATTATAAACATGATGTGTAAGATCTTTTCTCTCTAAAAACATGTTCCATTCTTCTTTTTCCTAAATCATTGATTTTAATACATGTATATTGGCGTTCATATTTGTATTGGTCATGGATTGGTCATCGATTATGGAAAAGAAAAATTTGTTCCCTACCTAGCTCTGTGATTCCGATGTCCCCAGATCCAACAAGTGGAATCAAAGGGAGGTCACCATTATTTATAATTATTTAATTACCATTGATCATTTATGATTTAATACATTTGTTTTTTAATGCATTGTTTAATAATTATTTTAATCATAAATTTCAAGATATGTTCTTCATTCTTTTTTTGTCACCAATTTCAGAGAAAAAATAATAAATTTGGATTAAAATTAAAATGATGAACTAATTAGCAGGATCCAAAGATTCCTCCCAGGTGACATAAAATTACACAACGTGTGTTTGGGTCTACATGTCATGTTCTCTTTCATACATGCTGTGTATTCCAAACTACACACCGTTTATTTGTGTTCAGTGAACAAGAAGTAATTTGGAAATTACTCAAGCAGTGTGCATTTAATACACATAGGTCAGTTAATTTTACACCGTGTGTTGACCAGGAAAGATAGGAACATGCATACTAGATTACATGTTGTGTGGCCCACTACACATGGCACGTAGACTCTTCAAAATAGGGGAAAATTCTTGTATGACATACACAGATTGAGCCGACTGGTAACCATTTAATCCAAATTCAACATGACGTGTTACCCACTGTACATGTCATGTACTGTGATGTTTCTTAAGTACAACTTGCACTCTGAGTCCCTAGGAATGTACATCAAGATAGACAGTGAGTGTAGCACAAACCGTATAATCTGAACTACACATCGTGTACTATACCAAATTACTCAGAGATAAGGCCTTAATGTTTTTGTAATGTTCAGAACTAATTATCATATACAAATCATAATACAGGTTGTTATTCTATGAAGTTAAGCATTATGTATGCCATATGTTAGAAGAGTAAAACAGTATATGAATCTAATACTAATTTGGTAGATTCAAATAGGTATTCACCTAGCTTCCACCGAGGTGAATTTTTGTAAAGGATTTGAATCTCAATAAAATTCACAAAAGGATTAAGATAAATCAATTATTTATTTAAAAATAATAATTAATCAATTTTTATGTGACATCTTAATAAGAATAGTAAATTTATTTAATTATATTTTTTTAAATGTGTATCTTGTTGCGTGTATGTGGATGATAAGGATCCAAACCCGACCATGTATGTGATTCTTTCCTATTTAATTTATATTTTAAATTTATTATTGGAATGTGTGCTATCTGTCATTATTAATATGTAGGGATTATGTTCCGATTGTTTCTTTTATGGAAACCTATTTTAACCCTCACCTACATGTGAGTTTAAAAGCATATGTAATGTATGGATCTGCAAAGATAGTGGTGGCAGTTTATTCTGGAGCCAAGATGAAACCAATCCCAAGAGATACAAAAGTGGATAGGTGGAAAGTTGTATACACGAGCCCAAAATATTAAAGGTGTTTCTTCCCTAGGTCAAGGGTAGGTCATTAAACAATAGATAAACTATCCATTATAAAATCTCATGATTATTCCCATTTAATTATTTTATTTCTGTCAGTCGCATGGTTTTTTCATTGTGGATTTGTTATCACGATCACATAATTCATGAATTTACAAGAATGAAAGATGGAAAAAATAGACCTTGTTTATGGGTAAATTTTATCAAGACATGGTTAATCACATAAGTATGTTCCACTTAATATTAACAATAATTTGATAAAGATATTATGAAATTTATGCATAAGAGATAAAAATACCTCAATTAAATATAATGTGAGACTACGCCTTTCATTACATGAAGAAGGGAAAGACTTAATAAATCAATTTGTCTAACAAAACCTTGTTAGCACACATACATTTATAAAAGAAGCCATAATAATTGTTTTTATGTTGACTTAACCATATTGCATCAAGAAGAGTAGTCCTTACTAGATTTAGATTAATATTGGATTCAAGAGTTAGTGAAATCAAACTCAGGATTTCGGGATTGGGGAGTCCACTCAATTGATCAAGGAGCCGCATGTCCACAGTTGGAAAAGATCTTCCTACATAAATAACTTCAAATTGCTCGACCAACCCTTTATGGGGTTATGTGAAGGGAACTTTGGATCCTTGCAAACAGAATGTCAAGGAAAATATAAATTCTGAGTTCAATGGGGAGGGACATTGAGACTTGATAAAATTGTGGGAGACATAATAAAATTAATGTATTGTGTCTCATAAAATGTAATAAATAATGTTCTAATTATCTGATCTTTTAATTGGAGAAAAAAAGACCATCTCATCAACCATTCTATCCGTATGATCAATTCTAGATAGAGACAACATTTTCATTGATAGAAACTTATTAGAACTGTTTAGTTGCATTTTCATTATTCAAAGACATGAATGTATGTCTTATGTGTAGAAGTTATCATTACCTAATCATCCTACCCAAGATTCAATTGATCATGATATCCTTGACTATGATCAACATATTAATGATGCAGTGAATGTTCAATTGTTGATTTGTTATAATAAATATCTACTGAGTTCATGATGTCTCAGGAAAATATGTTTTTCTAGAGAATTCTCGAGCACCTCCGTGGTTGTAAACAGGAGTGAAAAAAATAATAAATGTTGGATATATCCATGGATCTCATTCAAAGGATGCTTGGATAGGGTTCCCATCTTGGACCACAGGTAGTCATGATCATTGGAAACATTGAGCACCTAGAGTTTCTAGGTTTCTAACTCCCTAATGAACTGGCCACCGATCTCATTCTTGCTTCACTCACTCATAAGTTATCTAGATTTTTTGTTATATTGAATATGATAAAATTTGATAAGTATTTATCTGATCTTATTATCCTTATTCATCAAGTGTACAAATATATTAAGCGTGATAAGCCTTATTTACTTATTGTGAATAAGAGTAAAGGGAAGGAAAATATATTTAATCCCAATTGATAGTCATACTCTTACAAGAAAAAGAAGATAAATAGGAAGGAAAGGGAAGGTGAGTATTTTTTTTTTCTTGTGGAAAGAAGGGACACTAGATGAAAAACTGCACCCAACCAAAGAAACATGGGGAATCATCATGTGTGTTTGTTATCGAGTGTAATTTATTTGTTTCTAAAAACTGGGAATTGGATATAGATGGTGGTTATAACATATGTATTCCAATATAGGAACCATGCACATTTAGGAAAATTTACAGATGGAGGTAGATCAATGAGAAACCAACAGAGCCATAATTGTTGTCGTAGCTGTCAGGGACTACCACCTCACTTTGCCAACTAGAATGATCTTGGTGTTAAAGGGTTGTTTATTATGTTCTGTCTATAAATTAAAACATTTTTTTTGTATCTATCCATGATACAGTTGATATTTTTCATTTTAAAAAATAAAAGTTTCTTATTTTTTCAATATATACATTGGTTTGGTAGAGCACATATATACAATAGTCTTTACGTGTTGGATTAAAAAAACCAAGTAATGTCAATCGATAACAATGATAATTCACATGAATCATCAAACATCCAGCATTGGAATCACAAACTATGTAATTTAAACAAGAAATGATTGAAATATTTTCATCAAGATAGATATTTTTATTCTTTTGAACTAAATCTACTTGGCGTATGACTTTCATGTTTACAAGGCAAGATGACCAAAGACCCATTTGTGGGGAAATGTGAAAGGGACAAAGACCTTCTTGAATTTTTTCATACCGATGTGTGTGGACCATTTCTAATTGAATAAATGGGTGGGAACTCATACATCATAACATTTATTGGTTATTTTAGTAGATATGTATATATCCACGCAATGAGGTATAATTCAGATTCATATGAAAAGTTAAAAGAATAAATGTATGAAGTTGATAATCAGCTTGATAAGAATATTATGAAACTCTTATAAGACTGTGGTGGTAAATATATTTATCAAGACCTAATTGATTACTAATGGGATTATGGTATATTATTCCAACTCAATTATCCATACATTCCTCAGTGTAATGGTGTATGAGAATGGAGGAACCTCACCTTGTCGGATATAGTGAGATCAATGATGAGTCATGCAATTCATCTGTTATCCTTTTGGGGATATGTGTTAAAAACATACTAAACCAAGTACCAACTAGTTTTTTAAATGGTATTCTATAAGTGATTATGAGTGTAAGAAAATACATGTAATCAAATTTACATTTGTGGGGGTAGGTAAGAGTTTGTTAAGGCACTTAATGGTAGCAAACATTCACCACAAGGCACAAGGTGCACCATTATAGTATACACTAAAAAAGGGGATATAACCTATACAAACCCTTAGAAAAAAGGTTAGAGTTCATGAAAAACCATATTTCTTGATAAAGAATTCATATCTAAAAGAGATATTCAGAGCGAGATAGACATCAATGATGTTGAGGCTTAAGGTACACAATAGTTGGTATAGGAATAGATTCTGAAAATCCCCATCGAAGAAGAATATATTCCAGAGATACATGTATTAAATAGGATTAAAAGAGAGGTTAGAGAACTTAAATAGTATATCTTTATAGTTAAAAAGGACGGTGACTCATTATTGGTTGATAATAATGATCCTCTAACAATCAAGTGTGTTTTAAGTTCCACCGGCATTGTCAAGTTGAAAGAAGCAATGAATTATGAAATGGATTCCATGTACAAAAAATAAAGTTTTAATTTTCCTAGATCCTCTAGTTCATGTAAATCGTATTTGATGAAAATGGGTATTTAAGAAGATATTGGACGTGGAAGGACAAGTCAGAACATATAAGGCACGATTGGTTGCAAAAGGGTTTAAACAGTGTCAAGGGATTAACTACAATCAAATGATTTCACAAGTCGCAATGCTGAAATCCATAATAATTTTTTTAGACATTGATGCATACCATGAATATGATATTTGAAATATGGATGTCAAAACATACATCATTATAGGGAACCTTCAGGAAGATTTCTATATGACAAAACCAAATTGGTTTGGGACTCCAAATGGTACCAATAAGGTATGTATGTTGTAAAATTCCATTTATGGATTAAATAAAGCATATAGTTCATGGAAAATTTATTTTGATGAATCCATAATAGAATTTGGTTTTATTAATAATGATTTCTAACATTCTATCTACCAACGTATTAGTGGGAGTGTGGTCATTTTCATAATATTATATATTGATGACATATTATAACAACCATCCACTTTACTACACACTTAATCATGATTTATTACATAAACTCTTCACTTGATACAACATGAATGACTGAGAGGTATAGTGTATTTGTGGATTAAGAACATTATGTAACATCTTAAAAAATAAAACACAACATATTTATTGAAAACATCCTTTAGATGACCACAACATTCTTTCATACTTAACATTTCATGGGATAACATGAGGACTTGTAAATGAAAAGGTTGAGCCATTAAGCATAGTAAGGGAGTAAAAAAGGTATAACAGGTAATGAAAATTACATGTTAGAAACTAGGAATATCCATGGATCATAATTGAAACATGAACATATAGTAATGATATATCATGATTATCATAACATGGAAATGTGGAAACAACACTTAAAATGGTATTATCATGATCCAAGGATCATTTCACATAGAGAATGAGTAAACCCTCATTTAACATGAATTAGTATGAGTAAAACGTAATTTCCCTTGAATTATCATGAGTAAACCCTCATTTTATATGATTAATCAGGATACTAATCTTTACCCAATGCATTGGAGCGCTATCAAGGTGCACCATTATTAAACATTTAATTCCATGCATAAGTGTTCCACATGGATCAAACAACATGGAATCATTAAAGATCATAATTTATTAAATGATAAAGGAATGTTGAATTCATAAATGGGACTCTATAATAGTTATGTAAATGTGCCTAAAGATGAATAATATTGATATCTAAATGGGATTTTATTCACTACACAATGACAATGGTTTGGAAAATTTTGGTGCAGCTTCAGCATCATAACGACATGACATAAAAATTCATAAAAATGGATGATGAGAAATAATGGGGTGTTTCATAATATTTAAATGAAATTTAATTTCATTGGGTCATATATATATTTTTACCAACATATTTAATGGAATTTATATTCATAAAACAAAAGAAATTCTTGAATGTAAATGATGAGAGAGAAATTCTTTATGGAATTTTAGCATGATAACAACTGTACGTGGGAGGCATTAATGAAAGATAAATGGGTCTCTCATCATTAAAACATAATTAGGGAATAATGCTGGAGGTGGGAAATCATACCCAAACATTTATTATTGAAAATAAAAGTGAATAACAGTAATTTTAAAATTGGATAAAATGAGAAAGGAAGGAATCCCTAACAGAATTTCAACATGGTAACAAGTGTACATAAGATGAATTAAAGAGAGTGAAAGGGGTTTATAATAATTATTTCCTGAGTATGGAAGTATAGGAGAAGTTATAAATTATATCCCATCATTATAATTGAAAATAAAAGGGCACAACATTATATAGAAACATGGATAAAATTATAAAGGAAGAGATCCCTTATGGAATACTGGCAAGGTAATAGGTGTACATAAGAGGAATTATTGTGAGAGAATGGGGTATCTAATAATAGAAAAATCAATAGGACTTATAATAGAGGTTCTAAATCATACCCCCAACATTTATAATTCAAAATAAAATGGAATAACATTATTAAAAAACTAGGATAAAATGAAAAAGAAAGGAATCCCATTAAAAATTTCTGCATGGTAACAGGTGTAAATAAGAGGAATTAATGCCGGATAAAGGAGTCTATAATTGTTATAAAATTAGGAGTTAAGTGTATAAGATGTGATAAATAATACCCCATCATTTATAATTGAAAATAAAAGGTCATTAAAATAATAAGAAACATGGATTAAATGAGAAAGAAATGAATCTCTTATTAGAAGTATGATCCCAAAGGCATGGGAGGGTCTTGAGAGAGGCTTATTGGGTGATTAGGGCTACATGATAGGATTATATAAAGGTTAGGGAAGAGTTTGGTTGTGATCCAAATGATTTGAGTGCAGAGGAGGTGGGATCATGGGTGGGATTATATAGGGAAAGAGTGGGAATTATTTATTATTTAGATTTTGGATAGCAGACACTAAACTAATCAAAACCAAAATCCAAACCATTAATTTCAAATGTTTTTTTTACAATGTGTAGTGTAAAACATAATATTATAAGTAAAATGGCAGAACATCTTAAAATATTTGTATTGATTATGTGCAGGTGAGTCACACTCTCAAAGAAATAAATTTAAAAGTAAAAATGTTTTATAAGTCTTGATGGGTCCACGAAGGCATTGTAAAATAATTCAAACATATATAAAATAAGATTATTTTAATTTTAAAACATATTTTGGTCGAACACAATGTATATCGTATTTTATTACATCACTATTGGGTCATTATGATGTCATAAAACATATTATATATCCAAACGGTGTTTAATTTTTACCCAAAAATTCGACTATATCAGAAAAATAATAAAAATTTATTATTGGATAATTTTCATATCATGATAAAAAAAATAATGTTAATTTTATATAAATAATTTTCTAAATACGTAAATTTTTACTTTTAAAATAAAAACATACATTTATAGAAAAGTCATGGGTTTTGACAAAAATGGATTTCTAGCTTTAATAACAACCACAATTGTATTCATAAAAATTATACAATCAATTATATTACAAAAAGTAATTTAGTAATTATATTTCATTAAAATTTTATTTAATTAATAAATCCATTAATTCATAAAAATATATTTCTTAATTTAATATTAACTAAAAGTCTATTTTTTCTATAAAAACTATTTTAAAGTAACAATAATAAAATGGATGTATATTATCTATAAAATATTTTGTACATAATCATAGTGTTTGTATATTTTTAAATAACACCTTATAACATCCGAATAATCCAAAAGGGTAAGGTGTGTGATGGTGACATACCCTTGTGGTGGTTTTGATTACATCTCTTGGGTTGTAATCTTTATGAACTCCTAATTCAACCATAAGTGGTTCTGCATGAGTTGAACGTTTTAAATCTTATCTTGGGCTTTGTCAAGAGTGAATCCCAATGATTCCTCCTCCTTTTCGAGCTTAGAAAAAAGGCCTTCCTATAGAGAAATTCTACTGGATGAGGCAATCACTTTGTCAGAGTAAATTGGATTTGTTAAATCCTTATATTTATACTAATCATTTTATCACTATTTAATGACTATATTAGAAACAGTCACAATTCATAATGGTCTTTTAAAATCCAAAAATATAAAACTAAGGAAGTGAATATGTTTTATATATCCATAATAAGACATTTTTTTATCACGAAAAAATTTCATTATTGAATTTTTGGGTCATTACAATCTTCCCCCCTTAAGAAATTTCAACCTCAAAATTTCTATTTCCCATAATAAACAATTGTGGGTAACACTTATTCACTAACTCCCTCGATTCCCACTTTTTCTATTGAAACTTTTTGTTTCTCCATAACAGCAAGATGCGGGCAATTGTCTAATTTTGTAGAACTTTTTTTCTAGGATCTATGATCTTCACCGGTTTCTTTTCATAAGCGAGGTCATTCTTCAATGATACCACCTCTGGATTGCGTTCATTTGATTGGTTAGGTATTTACTTCCTAATGGGTGATACAATGAATACATCATGTACTTGAGATAGTTTCGGTGGGGGTTCTAGTGAATAGGCCACTTCTCCAATGCGATCATGGATTTCAAAAGTGAAGATTTACCATTTTATAAGATTTTCCGTCTTCCCAAATCTCATAGACCTCTTCTACGGAGATATATGGAGGAATACCATGTCATTGATATCAAACTCAGGGTCTCATCGACGATTATCTGTATAGCTCTTTTGTCAAATCTGAGTAGCTTTAATGTGCTGCTGGATGGTCTTATCCTTCTCTACAATTTCATTGACCATTTCTGAACTTAGGCGTTTTCCCTCCCAAAATTCATCACAAAATGCTAGTGGTTTTCACCTCTTCCCACACAGGGCTTTATAAGGAACAATTTTTATTCTTGAGTGGAAAATGTTGTTGTAGGAGAAGTCAACCAAAGGATGATTTTGATCCCATCCTCCTTTGATATCTATTGAGCATGCACTCAACATATCATCGTGTAGAGACCTAAAGCTGGATGAACATATACATCACATTACATTTTCTGAAAACTTAATACATGAAAAAATAGATTCCCAATGGTCATATTAGTTTAGTGTATTTGGAAACTCGTAACATAATCCTCTAATCCTGGTGAAAGATCTTCAACAGCACCCATAAAGAACATCACCTTTTGTTTTCTTACCTATAACCTTTATTTATATCATATGGAAAAGAAAACATATAATGGGTGAGCTCAAATTCCCAGTAAGGGTAAAAATGGAGAAAATAAGACAAACCACTTACATTTAAAAAAAAAATCATGAACATATTGTTTAAACAAAAAAATTTAGAGTCATGAAATAAATCTTGGCAGTACGTAAGGCATAAATCATAATGGAAAATTAATCATGATAAAATTGAATGGGAATAAAACATGGAATTTTGGAAACCCATTAACCACATTATATTATTTATTTTGTAACTAATTCATTGTTTCCTAGAACATCATTGTGGAAAAATTCCATTACATAATAGGGTTACTTGCAGTTCTAGCCCTATATTACTCAATCGGATTTAGTTGTCATTACAAACATGTATTTCTCATGAAATATAAATCTTTACCCAATGCATTGGAGGGAGATATAGGTCCCACCCATCTCATAATGAAATCATTCTTTCATGTGCCACAATAAAACATAAATCATTCATCATTACCTAATAAATAAAATGGGTTTCATAATAATCATCCCATCGTATCATAATCCATATAAAATAATGGATATAATTTCATCACAAACAAAATCAAACCATGTAAATAATAGGGTTGTTATACATGAAACATAACCATATTAATACTGTCATCATATATGGAAAATTGTTTTGATAAAACACAAGATAGGAATTCCTGAGGAAAAATAACTTTTCTTTTTTAAAAACATTTTCATTTCTCAAAATGCCAAGAAATTTTTATAGAAAAGAACGGTTTTCAAAATAATCATATAATCTTGTAGAGGAATCATGATTGAAATAAGGTGGTAGGAAACCTTAAAATTTGTTCATTTCGTATATGTTAAAAAACATTCTTGTCGTACTTTTTCCATAAAAGTAAAAAAAGTACCTCGTATAGTAAAAAAAAGAATGATTCCTTACATACCATGTCATAGAAGTCAAAATTGGGTAAAAATGACTTTAAACATATATGAAAACAGTTTTAAAAAACATAAACATGCATAATAAATATAACCAATGTATATACTTACGAATAAACAATCCCAGAAAAAAACAAGATTTGAAATGTTATCCCTTACCTTGGGTCTGATATGCATTGTGCATATCAGAACCTCCTCTTCCTCAACATGCCTCTTTTAAACATCTCTTAGGGCACTACATTTTGACTTTTAAGAAGAACAAAACCTCTATGATGTAAGTAGAAATGTTGAGAAGAGGAATTTCTGGGGGTTTTCTTAGATTTAAAGATTAAATTGGATTGAAGAGAAGGGGGAGGAGGTTCCCTTTTATAAGAGAAGAGAGTGGCACCTTTAGAAACCCCAAAAATATTAATTTATAATAAATTTAGACCCTACATAAAAATCGTAAAAATGACTCAATTTGATGATGAGATGAGATATGGTGGTAATCTCATCAACCTATGCAATTTAGACATGTTTTATGTTTATTTTAAACCTTATCATTTTTATTTATCCTTATTTATTCTATTTAATTTTATTTGTGATAATAATATTTTAATTATTAATTTTCTATAAATAATTTTTTATTTTTTGTGAAATTTTTAAAATTGGAAACATTATTATATTTTAGACCATATAATTTTCAATTTTCAATTTTTTTTGTGATTTTTAAGAAATTTTAAAACATGTTATTTTTATAAAACATCAATAGTCACAATTTTGACACTATTCAATTATTAGAATTTAATTAAAATCCATAAAGAAGATATATTCAAACAAAAATATTTAATAAATTTATAACATTTCATATTCATCTAAAAAATTCTTGTATCACATTAATTTTTTCATATAATACTTAGTTTAATATTTATACAACCATTTATTTGAAATTTCTCTAAAAAAATATTTCCTACAACATTTTTGTATATTTATTTAATATACTTATTTGTTTCATAAAAATTAAAAATAAAATACAATGATGCAGATAAATATAATATCTTCTATAAGAATACATTTAGTTGAATTTATCCTCTAAAACACCCAACTTTTAAAATGGTATGTCTACAATATTATGAAGGTGACAACTTATACATCACTAAAATAATATAATATAAATGTAATATTCTCTTTTATACGACACAAAATGGTCCCCAAATCGACCCTTGGATGCTTATGGTATTTATATACTCGACCAATAAGTTTTTCACAAGTGTTTGGGCTTTTTGATAGGTATTATTAATTTAATAAAAACTATGTTATTGATTTTTCACTATGTAAATATGGTCTGCATCATTAACATATATGCTATTAAGGTAATTAAATATTTCATAAAAAGTACAGATAAATTACCATTATAAAAATAATTTTATTTCAAATGAGTATTTATAATTGAATTTTTAATTTTTATAACATTATATTAAAAATACTTTAATTATTAAAGTTTGAGTGAGACATATTTCACTTTCCATTAAATAAAATAAAATAATGGTCTTAATCACATCCAAGTGGGTTCCAATAGATTCCATTTCAACCCAAGCATGTTTTATGACGAAATATAATAATCTAATTATATTAATACAAGTGTTAGGGTAATTTTATGATATTATTTTTACCCTTAATTACCTAATTTTCCATTAATTGTGGTAAATAAAATATACCGTAGTTACTATTCATAGTGACCATAAATAAAAAATACATTATTTACATAATTTTGACCTAATGATTTCAAATATGGATTCCATGTTTCCAAATTCAATTCACAGAACATGAAGATTTTAAATTAAAATTAATCTTATTGTCGAAAAAAATGGTTTTTGAGAATAACATTGCAAAAGATTGAATTGATTTTACCTATGAATTCAATGTAAAAAAAATGATAATTTAATAAATTATATTAAATGGTAAAAATATATTCTATTTATAATTTAAAACCATTAAACATTATAATTTAACAATATAAATTATCTCGATGAAAAAGTTTTTTTAAATTCAAATTTAGCATTTTTTACAATTCATAAAAATATGAAAGTCATCAAAAAAATATTAAAAACATAACCAAAATATATTTTTATATCCTTATTCCAAAGTACTAGTTTATATTGTCAAATTTAACTTATAAACGTGTCTAAAATTAGCTTTAAAATGGGTGAGCCATCAAAAGGTGGGAAAATGCATTTTTTTGAAAAGTAATTATTTTACACGAAAAATTTATTTTGTTCTCATACCATGTTATATAAAATTTGGAAGATGGATTATAATTTTATAAAATTCAAAATTATGTTACTCTTATTCATAACGGCTAGATAAAAATAATATTATAATAATATGTCATTGTTCAGTGAAACTCGGTATTGCGTACAACACACCCAATTAAGGAAGGTATCTATTGCATGTAATGCAAGAAAATTAAGGTTTTCATATAGTTCAAGATTACCTTGCTGTTGCGTAAAACATATTCAAAACTTATTTTAATTATACATTAAAAAAAATCTATACATAATGTTGCATAGAATAATTTCTTCCAAACGAACTTGGAATTGTGTATAACACGAGCCAAGAATAGTGTATTCATATACTGGAAGCTAATATGGTGTTGCATATAGCGCAAGAGAATCATGATATAGAGTTAAAAAGAAGATATCAACGAATTTAAAAATCACATATCTCATAAAAACATGGGGTGTTACATTCTACCCCCCTTAAAATGATTTTTTCACTCGAAATTAGTCGGGGTTATAAAGGGTTTACTACATGAAAGTTTCGTTCATAGAAACCCAAATCGTAAAAAGGAATACTAAAACATCATTTTAAAAAGGAACTTTTCGAAACATAATGAATACTCAATGAAACTCATCACTCAGTTTCCACATAGGAGAACATAGGTGAAAACAAGGATATAGAAGAGAAAATCTAACCATCAAGTTCTGATGTAGTGTGGTAGAGAACTTGGCTATGAAAAATCCAACAATCACCAAGCCATAAATTTTAGATAATTTGAGGTACCGTCTGATTCATCGAATATGAGGGCTCTAGGACAACATTTTTTTATTTCAAGAACATTTCCCTAATGTTGATGAATTTTTCCATAAGGAGAAATACTTACATGATTTCAATGTAATATCATTGTTGTTCATTCTATAAAAAATTTCCACTTCATCTCTAATTTAAAGAAATGAAGTTGAATTTGTCCTTCCCAAATTGTTAGCAGATCATGTGATAGAATGATATGTTATTAAATTTTTCTCTATCACAAAAAATGTTAGAACAAGTTATTAAATATACATAAGTCCATCTATTCTAAGATTAATCATATTTGGTTACCAAACTAGACATATACATTATCTATCATACTGCTTAATAAAATAAAATTAATTTATACTAACCAGGGACTTCCTGTAGGCCAGTGGTGGGCCAAAAAACATGCCGCACTTCGGTTCTGGGATCTATTACCACAAACATGTCCGACGAGATGGGATGTCGCTCGTCCTGCAGGTTGTCCTTTTTCTAAAACTACACTATTATAAAATTCCCAAAACAATATCAAAAAAGGTTCTAGCCTTAAAAAATACTATCTGATGTCCAACACAATAAACTTCAATCATTAGGCTTATCCAAAATACATTTTTCCAATCTCATAGTATAATGAAAAAGATTACTAGAGAGGTTATCTACCAAGCATGTGAATACCATCATTTATCCCCCATATATAAAAAGATATATATTATTGATCACATTCCAAACTTGTGAATACCTTAATCTGGTATTATATTGAATCATGAATTACCATATAACCTTAGTGAAAACATGAATGATGTCAAAAGTTAACTCTTTCTACATGACAAAATCCCAAAAATTTTATATACTCAAACCATGATATCTCTTTGTCCTTATATCAGTCATGATCTCATGAATATACATCTCATTATCTCATTATCCCTTCATTATGTGAATATCGTCTACTTTCGAAAAATATATGAATAACCATTGATGGTTACTGTTACCATTCAACATATAATTTTAAATACTTTATAAAAAAACAATAATGTAACAATCCTTATACGTTTCATTATTCCATTTTATCAATATGTTACCTGTACAACATTACTCTTGATGAACATATAATCATTCCACCAACTTCTTAAACCATTGATCAAGATTCATAATTTTATTCCTCAATACTTATTTCATCTCATATTTCATTTGTATTCTCTTCGTCATCAGCAACATAAATACTACCCATACAACCATGCTGATTCTCCTCATGTGGCTTTCCCTTAGGTCATCGGTTTTCATAAATCCTATACATTACACATTTATAAAATTTAACTGATGTTGATGTCTTAACAATACCACCATCATTGTCCATTGTGTTGACTATACATTTTATTTTGCAATTACGGGCTATGTGTCCATCTTTTCCACACCCAAAGCATCTTCCAGTTCATTTGAAACACTCTCCTTGATGCCTCTTCCAACATGATTTACATTAGGGAAATTGAACATTATCTTCTCTATGATCATCATTAAACTTCATCTTCCTCTTATTAGCTGAGTTAGAAACAAAACAAAGTTGAGATTATTGATCATATTATGAGATTTCTGATAAATAACAATAACGATGATTCGCCTTCCAAATAATGTTTCATTTGGTTTCTCATGAATAATATCATTCCATTGTCCATAAAATTTTCCATTAAAATGAATCTTCCAATTTCAAGCCATTTTCTAAATCCAAAAAAGAATAGTGTGATAGGAAAAAATCATACTAAGAAAACAACATAACCAAGGGGTGTACTTTCAATCTCTATCATCGTACGTTTAATACTAGGTATTCATGATAATTATCATAATTCTAGGATTATAACTTATAATTATACTAAACCTTTGGGACATCCATATACATACATTAGAAATATCTATAGGGATCTCACTAATGTTTTCACATCCTAGTTTCCACAGGTTAACTAAACATTTGCTCTGATACCAAATGTAGAGACCCAAAGCTTGACATACATAGACATCACATTACTTTTTCAGAACACTTAATACATGATAAAAAATGCCAAATGATCATATTATATTACTATCTCTAGAAACTCAGAACATAATCCTCTAATCCTGGTGAAAGATCGTCAAAATCTCCCATAATGATATTCACCTTTTTTTCATACCTAAAACCTTTATTTATATCCTGGGGAAAAGAAAACATTGAATTTTTGAGCTCAATTTCTCAGTAAGGGAAAACATGGAGAAAATAAAACAAACCTTATACATATGAACATAAAAACATGAACATAAAGTTTTAACATCAAAATCATGAGTCATGAAATAAATCTTGGTAGTATGTAAAGCATAGATCATAAAAGTACTTTAATCATGATAAAATGGCATGGGAATAAAACATGAAATTCTGCAAAACTTTTTAGCACATTATATGACGTCTATAGTAGCTAAGGCATTGTTTCCAAGACTATCACAGTGGACAAATTCCAATACTGAATTGGGTTTACTTGTCGTTCCAACCATGTATTACTGAACCAGATTTACTTGTCATTCAAGCCATGTATATCTCATGAGATATAAATCTTTAACCAATGCATTGGAGGAAGATATAGGTCCCACTCATCTCATAATGAAATTATTCTTTTGTTTGACAAAAAAAAGATTAAATCATTCTTCATAACCCAAATAATAAAATGGGTTTCATAATCATCATCAAATCATAACATAATCCATATAAAATAATGGATATAATTTCTTCATAAACAAAATCAAACCATGTAAATAAAAGTGATGTAATACATGAAACAGAACCATACTTTTAATTTCATCTTAGATGGAAAATAGTTTTATAAAACACTTGAAATGAATTCATGTGGAAAAATATCCTTTCTTCTTTCAAATCATTTTCTTTACTCAAATTTCCATGCAATTTTAAAAGAAAATAAGTTTTGTGAAAATAATCTGGAAATCATATAGAAGTAGCATTATTGAAATAATGTGTTATGAAACAGTAAAAACTATTCATTCCGTATAAGTTAAAAAAACATTCTCATCATACTTTTTCCAAGAATGTAAAAAATTTACATCGTATGGTAATCAAAAGAATGATTCCTTACATTCCATGTTGTAAAAGTTAAAAATGGTTAAAAAGAACTTTAAACATACATGAAAATATTTTTAGAAAACACGGACCTGGATGATAAATATATCCCTAGTAAATACTTCTGAATAAACAATCATGGACAAAAAAACAAGATTGGAAAAGTCATCCATTACCTTAGGTCCTATAAGCTGTGTATGTATCTGAACATCTTCTTCCTTGATGTGCCTCTTTTAAATATCTTCTAAGGGCACTAAAGATGGTCTTTTGAGAAGACTATAACCTCTATAATATTACTAGATATGTTGAAAAGAGGAATTGGAAGGGGTTGTACATGCTTGATTTCTTATAATGGAGTGAAGAGAAGAGAGAGGAGCATCTTGTTTATAAGAGAGGAGTGGGGAACCTTTGGAAACCTCAAAAATATTAATTTATAATAAATTTAAACCCCACATAAAACCTCCAAAAATGACTCAATTCAAATATGAGATGAGATAGGGTTGTAATCTCATCAACCAATAAATTTTATACATGTTTTCTATTTATTTTAAACCTTATCATTTTGATAGATCATTAATTAATCTATTTAATTTAATTTATGGTAATAATATTGTAATTATTAAACTGTTATAAATACTTACTTATTTCTAGTCAATTTTCCATAAATAGATAAATTATTACATTTTTGACCATTTAATTTTCAACTTTTAATTTTTAATTTATTTTTTGATTTTTAAAAAATTTAATAATATGTTATTTTTATGAAATATCAATAGCTTCAATTTTGACAGTATTCAACTATATGAGTTTAAATGAAATCAATTTAGAAGATATATTCAAACAAAAATATTTAATATATTCCTAAAAAGGAACATTCATCTAAAAAATTCGTTGATCACATTAATTTTTTCATATAATACTTATATTAATATGTTAAAAACCATTTATCTGATCTTTCTCTAAATAAAATAATTTCTACACCATTTTTGTATAATTATTTAATATACTTATTTGTTGCATAAAATGTACAACTAAAATACTATGATGTATTTAAATCTAATATCTTCCATAAAAATACTATTAATCGAATTTATCTTCTAAAACACCCAAATTTTAAAATTTTATGTTTATTAAATTATGATGGTGGCAACTTTTGCATCATTTAAAATAAAATAATATAAATGTCATAATATCTTTTACACGACTCAAAATGGTACTCAAGTCGACCCATGGAATCTTATGATATTCATATACTCGATAACTTTGTTTTGTTCAAGTGTTTGGGAATTTTGTTGGGTATTAATAATTTAATAAAAAACTATATTATTGATTTTTCACTAAGTAAATAATTTCTGCATCATTAAAGTATAAGTTATTAAGGTAATTAAAAATTTCATCAAAATTAAAAATAAATAACCATGATAAAGAAATATAGTTCATATTTCAACTTATTATTTATAATCGAATTTATATTCTATACAAACTTATATTAAAAATACTTTAATTACTAAAGTTTGTGGGAGACATATTTCACTTGCCTTTAAATAAAATAAACTAAAGGTCTTAATAACAACCAATTTGGTTTCAATAGATTCTATTTCGACCCACGTATGTTTTAGGATGAAATATAATCATCCAATTATATTAATACTAATGTGAAGATAATTTTTAAATATTATTTTTAAACATAATTACCAAATTTACCTTTAACTATGGAAAATTAAATTTATTGTAGTTACCATTCATAACGAAAAAAAATAAAAAGTAACGGATGACCATAATTTGAACCTAATTATTTAAAATATGGAAATAATTTTTCCAAAATCAAGATACAGAATTTACAGAAATTAATTTAAAATTAATCCCCTTGTTAAAAAATTCTTTGTTTTTAAAAACATTGCAAAAGATTGAATTAATTTTACATCCGAATTCAATGTAAAATTAATGATAATGAAATAAATTATATTAAATGATAAAAATATATATTCTATTTATACATTAAAACAACTAAACATTATAATTTAATCATATATATTATCTTGTTGAAATAAGTTGTTTTTAATTAAAATTTAGTGTGTTGTTACTATTCATTAAAATATGAATGTTATCAGAAAATTATCAAAAACATATCCAAAGAAATGATTGATATCCTTATTCAAAACAATTAGTTTATTATTTCAAATTGAACTTATAAACTTTTCAAAAATAAGATTTGAAATTGGCGTGTCATCAAAAGGTGACAAAACTGCATTTTTTTGAAAAATAATTATTTTACCCGAATATTTATTTTGTTCTCATACAATGTTCAATAAAATATGTAAGATGAATGATATTGTTATAAAATTTAAAATGTAGTTACTAATATTCATAATTGCTAGTTCATAATAATATTATAATAATATATCATTGTTAAGTGAAACTCGGTATTGCGTACAACACACACTATCAAAGAAGATCACTCTTATGTATAATGAAAGCCAAGTTAGGGTTGTGTGTAGTTAAAGTTTCTTTTGGTGTTGCGTATAACATAATCAAATATTATTTCAATTATACAATGAAAATAATATATACTTAATCTTTTGTAGAATATTTTCTACCAAACGATCTTGAAATTGTGTATAACACGAGCCAAGAATAGTGTTGTGTATACTGCAAGCTAATATGGTGTTGCATATAGCACAAACTAATCATGGTGTAGCGTACAAAAGAAGACATCAAAGAAATTAAATAGAACATATCTCATAAAATCTAGGGGAGTTACATTCTACCCCCTTAAAATTAATTTCTCCGTTGAAATTCATCGGGGTTATAAATGGTTGGCTACATGAAACTTTCTTTCATAGAAATCCACATTGTAAAAAGTAATACTAAAACATCATTTAAAAAATAAATGTTAGAAACATAATGAATACCCAACATAACTCATCACTGGGTTGCCACATAAAATAACAAAGGTGAAAAGAAGGATATGGAAGAGAAATCAAACCATCAAGCTCTGATGGAGAGTGCTAGAGAACTTGGCTAAAAAAATCCAATAATCACAAAGCCATAAATTTGTGATTATTTATGGTACCATTTGATTAATCAGATATCAGGGTACTAGGACATCAGTTTTGGTTTTCAAGATAATTTCAATAAAGCGGATAAATTTTTTCATAATGAGAAATACTTACTTGATTTTATTTTAATATCATTGTTGGTCATTCTATGAATAATTTCCACATCATCTATTATTTAAAGAAAAGAAGTTGAATTTTTCATTCTTGAAGTGTTAGTAGATCATGTGATAGAATGATAATTTATTCCATCTGTCTCTATCAAAAAATGATTAGAACAAGATATTAAATATAATTAAGACCATCTATGCTGAGATTAATCATATATGGTTCCTAAAATGGACTTATTCTTCATCTATCATACAACATAATAAAATAAAATAAATTTATACTAACTAGGGACTTCTTATAGGCCAGTGGTAGGCGATAAAGGACTATTGCACTTCGGTTGTGGGTTCTATTCCCGCATTATTTTCTGACACGATGGGTTGTCACAAGTCCTGTAGGTTGTCCTTCTTCTAATACTAAACCATTATAACATTCAAGAAATAATATAAAAAAAGGTTATATGCATAAACAATGTTATCTGATGTCCAACATAATCAATTCTGATCTCTAGGATTATCAAATATACTTTTGTCCAATCTCATAGTATAATGAAAAATATTTCTAGAGAGGTCATCTACCATGAATGTGAATACCATCATTTATCCCCCCATATATCATAAGATATATTTTTCTGATCGCATTCCAAGCATGTTAATACCTTAATCATGTATTCACTTGAAACATGAATTACCATAGAACCTTAGTTAAAACATGAATGTTGTCAAAACATAACTCATTCCACATACTAATGTCCCAAAATATTTATATTCTCAATCCAAGATATCACTTATTCCTTATATTAGTCAGGAGTTCATGAATAAACATCTCATTATCTCGTTAACCCTTCATTATGAAAATATCATCTACTTTCCAAAAATATCTGACTAAACATTCATGATTACAAGTACCATTCAACATGTACATTTAAATACCTTCGAAAAAACAATAGTGTAACAATCCTTAGATGGTTCTTTATTCCATTGGACCATTATGTTACCTATAAAACATTACTCATGATAAACATACCATCATTACACTATTTTCATAAACCATTGACTGAGATCAATCATTTTATTCCTCAATACTTTTTTTCATCTCATATATCATTTGTAGTCTCTTCATCCTCAACAACATAAATACTACCCAACCATCCATGGTGATTCTCCTCATTATAATTTCTTTTAGGGAATTTGTTTGCATAATGCCCATACATTCCACATCTAAAACATTTAACTATTATTCAAGTCTTAGCAATACCTTCATCCTTGTCCATTATGTTAACTGAACATTTTCCTTTTCCATTACTAGATTTATGTTTATATTTTCGACACCCAAATCATCTTCCAGTTCCTTAGAAACATACTCCTTGATTCCTCTTCCCACAAAATTTACATGTGGGAAATTGAACTTTCATTCCACTACGATCATCATGAAACTCCATCTTCCTTTTATTAGCCGAGTCAAGAAACTTACCAAAGTTGAGATTATTGATAATATTATGAGATTGCTAATTAGGCATAAAAAAGATTTTTTTCCTTCCAAATAATTTATCATTTGGTTTCTCATAAAGAATATAATTCCATTGTCCATCATATTCTCCATTATCATGAATAATAATATTTCCAAAAATTTTCTAAAACCCAAAAATAATAGTGTGAAAGGCAAAAATCATACTAGTAAAACAACATAACAAAGGGGGAGTACTTTCAATCTATCAGATCGTAGGTTTAATCCTAGGTATTCATGATCATTATAAAAAATCTTGGATTGTAACCGATACTTATAAATAACCTTAGGAACATACCTAGACATACCATAGAATTATCTATAAAGATCTCACTAATGATTTCACATCCTAGTTTCCAAAGGATAACTAAACCATTGCTCTAATCCCAACTATAGAGACCCAAAGCATGACATACATAGACATCACATTACTTTTGCATAAAATTTAATACATTTCAAAAACAGCTACCCAATGATTGTATTCGTTTATTGTATTTGGAAACATGAATCATAATCCTTCTATCCTGGTGAAGGATCTTCAACACCTCTCATAAAGATCTTCACCTTTTGTTTTCTTACAAAAAACATATCTTTATATATTGGGGAAAATAAAACATTGAAAGGCTGAGATCAAATGCTCATTAAGGGTAAACATGTAGAAAATAAATCAAACCATATTCATTTGATCATAAAAACATGAACATAATGTTTAAACATCAAAATCATGAGTCATGATATAAATAATGGCAGTATGTAAGGCATAGATCATAAAGAAACACTAATCATGATAAATTGGATTGGGAATAAAACATGGAATTATGGAAAACCATTAAGCACATTATATAATTTTCATAGTAGCAAAGGCACTATTTCCAAGACCATCATAGTGGAAAAAGTCCTTTACTAAACTGGGTTTACTTGCTATTCCAACCCTGTATTTCTGAACCAGATTTACTTGTCATTCCAACCATGTTTATCTCATGAGATATAAATCATTACCCAAAGCATTGATGTGAGATGTAGGTCCCACCAATCTCATAATGAAATCATTCTTTAGTGTGCCACAAAAAAACATAAATCATTCATCATAACCCAATAAATAAAATGTGGTTCATAATCATCATCCTATCATAACATATGCTATAAAAAATAATGGATATAATATCATCATAATAAATCAAACCATATGATAATAGGGACGTTATACATGAGACATAACCATATTAATAATGTCATCTTAGATAGAAAATAGGTTTGATAATACACTTGAAATGAATTCTTGAGGAAAAATATTTTTCTTCTTTCAAATTATATTATTTTTTCAAAATGCCGTGTAATTTTAAAAGAAAATAACATTTTTTAAAATAATTCTGAAATAATGTAGAGGATTAATTATTGAAATAAGGTGTTATGAAAATGTACAAATATTTTCATTATTTATATGTCAAAAAAACATTCTCATCGTACTTTTACCAAAAATGTAAAAAAATTACCTCGTATGGTAAACAAAAGAATGATTCTTTTCATTACATTTAGAAAAAGTCAAAAATGGTTAAAAATGGATTTAAACATAAATGAAAACATTTTTAGAAAACATGGTCATGGATGATAAATATATCCCCAGTAAATACTTATGAATAAATAACCTCGGACAAAAAAACAAGATTGGAAAAGTCATCCCTTACATTAGGTATGATATGCTTTGTACGTATCCGAGCCTCCTCTTTCTCAACGTGCCTCTTTTAAACATCCACATAGGTCACTAAAGTTGGTATCTGGAGAAGACCAAAACCTCTATTATATAACTAGAGATGTTGAGAAGAGAAATTGGTAGGGGTTGGCCGAGTTTTAATGCTTAAAATGGAGTGATGCTAAGAGGGAGGTGGTTCCCTTTTATAATGGGGGAGAGGGGAACCTTTGGAATCCTAAAAAATATTAATTTATAAGAAATTAAAACCCCACTTAAAAACAACCAAAAATGACTCAATTAGAATATGAGATGATATAGGGTTGTAATCTCATCAACTAATAATATTTAGACATGTTTTATGTTTATTTTAAACCTTATCGTTTTGATTTATCCTTATTTAATCTATTTAATTTTATTTGTGGTAATATTATTCTTATTATTAAATTGTTATAAATACTTATTTATTTGTTGACAATTTTCCATAATTATATAAATTATTAAATTTTAGACCATATAATTGTCAATTTGTACTTTTTATATATTTTTGTGATTTTAAAACAATTTAATAATATGTTATTTTTATAAAATATAAACAACATTAATTTGGACACTATTCATTTTTTTGAATTTAAATAAAATCCATACAGAATATATATTCGAACAAAAATATTTAACAGATTTTTAACATGTCATATTCACCTAAAAAAATATTGGATCACAATAATTTATTCATATAATAATTAGTTTAATATTTTAAATCAATTTATTTTATATTTCTCTAAATAAAATAATTACTACAATATTTTTGAATAATTAGTTAATATACTAATTTTAGCATAAAAATTAAAAATAAAATACTATGATTCATATTAATATAATATCTTCCATAATAATACTTGTAGTCAAATTTATCTTCTAAAACACGCAACTTTTAAAATGTTATGTTTGTTAACTTATGAAGGTGACAACTTTGACATCACAAAAAATAAAATAATATAAATGTCATAATCTCTTTTATATGTCTCAAAATGGTCCCCAAGTATATCCTTCGATGGTTATGGTATTTATATACTCAACCAATAAGTTTTGGTCAAGTGTTTGTGCCTTTTTATGGGTATTATTAAATTAATAAAAACAATATTATTAATTTTTCACTATGTACATAATTTTTGAATCCTTAATGTATAAGACATTAAAGTAATTAAATATTTAATAAAAATTAATAATAAATTATCATGATAATGAAAAATAATTTATATTTAAAATTAGTATTTATAATCGAATTTATATTCAGTGTAACATTATATTAAAAATACATTAATTATTAATGTTTGAGTGAGATATATTCTACTTTACATTAAATAAAATAATATAAAGGACTTAATCACATCCATGTGTGTTACAATAGATTCCATTTCTACCCAAGTATGTTTTAGGACGAAATATAATCATTCAATTATATTAATTCAAGGGTTATGGTAATTTTATAATATTATTTTTAGCCTTAATTACCTAATTAACCTTTAACTAGGGTAAATAAATTTATCGTAGTTTCTATTCATAATGACCAAAAATAAAAAAGTAGATTATTAACTTTATTTGGACCTAATGATTGTAAATATGGAATCCATTTTTCTAAATTCAAGACACTGAAGTTGTATAAATTAATTTAAAATTAATCCCATTGTCGAAAAAACGGTTTTCTGTTTAAAAAATTACAAGAGATTGAATTTATTTTACCCATTAATTCAATTTAAAATTAATACTAATTTCAAAAATAATATTAAATAGTAACATTATATTCTATTTATACTTTAAAACCATTCAGAATTATAATTTATCCATATAAATTATCTTTATAAAAAAATTTGTATTTTCATTAAAAGTTAGCGTGTAGTTTTCTATTCGTTAAAATTTTAATGTTATCAGAAATATATCAAAAATGTATCCAAATTATATTTTTATATCCTAATACAAAATAATTAGTTTATTTATTAAAATTGAACTTTTAGAGTAGTCAAAATTATATTTAAAATGGGTGCGTCATCAAAATGCTGCAAAACTGAAATTTTTTTTAAAAATATTTATTTTACCCGAAAAAATTATTTTTTTCTCATACCATGTTCTATAAAATATTTAAGATGAATGATAATGTTATAAAATTCAAAATGTAGTTAATACTATTCATAACAGCTAGTTCATAAAAATATTATAAAAATAAATCGTTGTTTAGTGAAACTCGGTATTGCATACAACACAATCTATCAAGGAAGGCTGCTCTTGTGTGTAATGCAAGCCATGTCAGGGTTGAGTGTAGTGAAAGCTTCCTTTTGTGTTGCGTATAACATAATCAAAACATATTTAATTTATACATTAACAAAATCTATACTTAATGTTGCGTAGAATAATTTCTACCAAATGAAGGTGAAATTGTGTATAACATGAGCCAAGAATAGTGTTTTGTATAATGAAATCTAATACAGTGTTGCATATAACGCAATATATTTGTTGTGTATCGTACAAAAGAAGGTATCGAAGAAATTAAAATTAACATATCTCATAAAATCGTGGATGGTTACATTCTACCCCCCATAAATGAATTTCTCCCTCAAAATTCGTCTGGGGTTATAATGGGTTTACTACATGAAAGTTTCATTCATAGAAACCCACATCATAAAAAAGAATACTAAAACATCATCTTAAAAATTAAAGTTAGAATCATAAAGAATACCCAAAGTAACTCATCACTAGGTTTCCACATAGGAGAACATAGGTGAAAACATGGATATGGAAGAGAAATCTAACCATCATGTTCAGAAGGAGAGACGTAGAGAACATGGCTATGAAAAATACAACAATCACAAAGCCATAAATTTTTTATGATAGAAGGTACCATTTGACTAATCGGATATGAGGGTATTAGGACAACATTATTGGTATTCTAGATCATTTTCCTAAAGTTGATGAATTTTTTCATAAGGAGAAATACTTACTTGATTTCACTTTAATATCATTGAATGACATTCTATGAAAAATTTCCACATCATCTCTTATTTAATGAAATGTAGTTAAAGTTTTCAATCTCAAACTGTTAGCAGATCATCCGATAGAATGATAAGTTATTCCATTTATCACTATCACAAAGAAGGTTAGCACATGTTATTAAATATAACAATTTCCATATATGCCGATATTAATCATATATGGTTCCTAAAATGGACTTATAATTCATCTATCATACACCTTAATAAAATAAAATAAATTTACACTAACCAGGTACTTCCTGTAGGCCAGTGGAAGGTGATAAAGGCATGCCGCACTTAGGGTGTGGGTTCTATTCCCACAACATTGTCCGACACGACAGGTTGTCGCTCGCCTTGCAGGTAGTCTTTTTTCTAAAACTACACCATTATAACATTCCAGAAATAATATCGAAAAAAGGTTCTAGCCTTAATCAATACTATTTTATGTCCAACATAATCCATTCCAGTGTTTAGGATTGTCCAAAATACTTTTTTCCAATCTCATAGTGTACTGAAGAAGATTACTAGAAGGGACATCTAACAAGAATGTGAATACCATCATTTATCCCCCATATATAATAAGATATATTTTTTTGATCTCAATCCAAACATGTGAATACCTTAATCATGTATTCTATTGAAACGTGAATTACCATTAAACCGTAGTGAAATCATGAATGCTATCAAATGATAACTCTTTCCACATACCAAAATCCCAAAAAATTTCTATACTCAATCCATGATATCACATTATCCTTATATCTGTCTGTAGCTCATGAATAAATATCTCATTATCTCCTTATCCCTTCATTATGTGCATATCATCTACATTCTAAAAATATCTGAATAAACATTCATGGTTACCGGTACCATTCAACATATACTTTTAAATACATTTGAAAAAAACTATATTGTAACAATCATTAGATGTTGCTTTATTCAATAGTACCATTAAGTTACCTATACAACATTACTATTGATAAAATACCATCATTCCACTACATTCTTAAACCATTGACTAAGCTTCATAATTTTATTCCTCAACACTTCTTTCATCTCATATATAATTTGTAGTCTCTTCATAATCAGCAACATAATTACTACACATAGATCCATGCGGATTCTCCTCATGAGATTTTCTATTAGGGAATTCTATTGCATAATGCCCATACAATACACATTTAAAACATTTATCAATTATTGATGTTTTAGAAATACCATCATCCTTGTCCATTATGTTAACTGAACATTTTCTTTTTCAATTATTGGAATTGTGTCAATCTTTTCTAAACCCAAAGTATCTTCCAGATCCTTTGAAACATTCTCCATGATGCCTCTTCAGACCTGATTTACATGAGGGAAATTGAGCTTTCTTTCCTCTATGATCATCATGAAACTCCATCTTCCTCTTATTAGCCGAGTTTCGAAACTTACCAAAGTTTAGATTATTGATCATATTATGTGATTGTTGATTAGGTAAAATAATGATGTTTTGCCTTCAAAATAATGATTCATTTGGTTTCTCGGGAATAATATCATTCCATTGTCCATCATATTCTCCATTAACATGAATCTTTCTATTTCCATCCATTTTATAAAACCCTAAAATAATAGTGTTAGAGGAAAAAATCATACTAGGAAAATAACATAATCCCGGGGGAGTACTTTCAATCTCTAACATCATAGTTCTAATTCTAGGTATTCATGATCATTATCATAATTCTAGGATTGAATCTTATACTTATACTTATCCTTAGGGACATCCCTATACATACCTTTGAAATATCTATAGAGATCTCACTAAAGTTTTCACATCCAAATTTCAAAGTTTAACTAAACCTTCACTATGATACCAACTGTAGAGACCTAAAGCATGACATATATAGAAATCAAATAACTTTTTATTAAAACTTATTACATGAAAAAATAGTCTCCCAATGATTGTTTTATTTTAGTTGTCTTTGGAAACTTGGAACATAATCCTCTAATCCTAGTGAAAGATCTTCAACATCTCCCATAAAGATCTTTAACATTTTTTTCTTAACTAAAACTTTTCTTTATATCCTAGGGAAAAGAAAACATAGAAAGGCTGAGATTAAATGCTCAGTAAGTGTAAACATAAATAAAATTAAAAAACCATACACATTTGATCATAAAAACATCAACATATTGTTTAAACATCAAAATCATGAGTCGTGGAATAAATCATGGCAGTACGTAATGCATAGATCATAAAGGAACATTAATCATGATAAAATGGCATGGGAATAAAACATGGAATTGTGGAAAACCATTAATCACATTATATGATTTCCATAGAAGCCATGGAAAGGTTTCCAAGTCCATCATTGTGAAAAAGGTCCATTACTGAACCGAGTTTACTTGCTATTCCCACCCTGTATTAATGAACCAGATTTACATGTTGCTCCAGCCATGTCTATCTCATTAGATATAAATCTTTTCCCAATTCATTAGCGGGATATATAGGTCTCACCCATCTCATAATGAAATCATTCATTCATGTTCCATAAAAAAATATAAATCATTTATCATAACATAATGAATAAAATGTGTTTAATAATCATCATCCCATCAGAACATACTCCATATAAAATAATGGATATAATTTATTCATAAACAAAATAAATCAATTTAAATAATAGGGACGTCATACATGAAACATAACCATATTAATAATTTCATATTAGATGGAAAATATTTTTGATAAAACACTTGTGATGAATTATAGAGGAAAAGTATCCATTCTTCTTTCAAATCATTTTCTTTTCTCAAAATGTCGTTCAATTTTAAAAGAATAGAACTCTTTTGAAAACAATAATAAAATCTTATAGGGGAATCATTATTGAAATAAGGTTTTATTAAACCGTAAAAATCTGTTCAATCTGCAGAAGTTAAAAAACAATCTCATCATAATTTTTCAAAAAATATAAAAAAAGTACCTCATATGGTAAACAAAACAAATATTCCTTACATTCCAAGGAGTAAATGTCAAAAATGGGTAAAAAAGACTTTAAACATACATGAACCCATTTTTAGTAAACATGGGCATGGATTATAAATATAACCCTTGTAAATAATTATTAATAAACAGTATCGGACAACAAAACGAGATTGGAAAAGTTATCTGTTACCTTAGGTTCGATATTCTTTAGACTTATTTGAACCTCCTCTTCCACAACATGCCTCTTTTAAACATCCTCTTAGGGCACTAGATTTGTTCATTTGAGAAGACCAGAACCACTATGATATAACTAGAGATGTTGAGAATAATAATTTGAATTGGTTGGCCAATCATGAAGGCTTAAAATGGATTGAAGATAAGAGGGATGAGGATCCAATTTATATGGTAGGAGAGGGGCACCATTGGAAAACTCAAAAATATTTATTTATAATAAATTCAAACCCCACCTAAAAACTTCAAAGTATGAATCAATTTGAAGATGAGATGACATAGGGTTTTAATATCATCAACCAATAAAATTAATACATGTTTCATGTATATTTTAAACCTTATCATTTTTCGTTATCCTTATTTAATATATTTTATATTATTTGTGGTATTAATATTCTAATTATTAAATTTTTATAAATACATCATTATTTTTTTGTGAAGTTCCAATAACTAGATATATTATTACATTTTATACAATATAATTATCAATTTGTAATTTCTAAATATTTCTGTTATTTGTAAACCATTTAATAATATGTTATTTTTTTAAAATATCAATAGCGTCAATTTTGACACTATTAAATTATTTGAATTTAAATAAAATCATTACAGAAGATATATTCAAACCAAAATTTTTAATTGATTCCTAACATGTCATATTCATTTAAAAAATTTATGGATCACATTAATTTTTTCATATAATACATAGATTAATATTTCTAAAACCGCTTATTTGATATTTCTCTAAAGAAAATAATTACAACAAGATTTATGTATAATTAGTTAATATACTTATTTGATAAATAAAAATTATAACATAAATACAATGATGTAGATAAATCTATTATCTTCCATAAAAATACATTTACTCAAATTTATCTTCTAAAAAAACCCAGCTTTTAAAATGTTATGTTTATTAAATTATGTTGATGAGAACATTAACATCATTTAAAATATAATAATAAAAATGTCATAATCTCATTTATATGGCTCTAAATGGTCCCCAAGTTGACCCTCGGATGTTTATGGTATTTATATACTCGACCAAAATTTTTTGGTCCAGTTTTTGGTTCTTTTCATGGGTATTATTAATTTAATAAAAACTATATTATTGATTTATCACTATGTAATTCATTTCTCCATAATTATTATATATGCTATTTGTGTAATTAAATTTTTATAAAAAATTAAAAATAAATTACCATGATAAATAAAATAAAATTATCTTTCAAATGAGTATTTATAATCAAATTTATATTCCATATATACTTATATTAAAAATACATTAATTATTAATGTTTGAGTGAGACATATTTCACTTTCCATTAAATAAAATAAATTAAATGTCTTAATCACATCCAATTGGGATACAATATACTCAATTTCAACTGAATTATATTTTAGGATGAAATATAATCATCCTATTATATTAAGATAAGTGTTAGAGTAATTTTATAATATTATTTTTACCCTTAATTACATAATTTACCTTTAATTATGTTAAATTCAATTTACCTTAGTTTCTATTCATAATTACCAAAAATAAAAAGTATCTTATTAACATAATTTATACATAATGATTGAAAATATGGAATCCATTTTTCAAAATTCTTGACAGAGAAGTTGCAGAAATTAATTTAAAATTATTCCCATTATTGAAAAAATGGGTTTTTGTTTAAAACATTGCAAAAGATTGAATTGGTTTTACCTATGAATTCAATGTAAAATTAACTATAATGACATAAATTATATTATATGGTAATAATATGTTATATTTATACATTAAAACCATTAAACATTGTTATTTAACCATATTAATTATCTCGATGAAAAAAGTTACTTTTCATTAAAATTTATTTTATTTTTACAATTCATTAAAATATGAAAGTTAACAAAAAAATATAAACAACTTATCCAAAATTAATTTTTTATCATCATTCAAAAGAATTAGTTTATTTTTTCAAATTGAACATATAAAATTGTGAAAAATTAGATTTAAAATTGGTGTGTCATCAAATGTCGGCAAAACCACATTTTTTTTGAAAAATACTTATTTTACCCGAATAATTTATTTTTTTCTCATACCATGTTCTATAAAATATGTAAGATGAATGATAATTTTATAAAATTAAAAATGTAGTTACTACTATTCATAATGGTTAGTTCATTATAATATTATAATAATATATCGCTGTTTAGTGAAACTCAGTATTGCGTACAACACACGCTATCAGGGAAGGTTGCTCTTGCGTGTAATCCAAGCCAAGGCAGGGTTGCATGTAGTGAATGCTTCCTTTGGTGTTGCGTATAACATAATCAAAACTTATTTCATTTATACATTTAACAAAATCTATACTTAATGTTGTTTAGAAGAATTTCTACCAAATGAACTTGAAATTGTGTCTAACACGATCCAAGAATAGTGTTGGGTATACTGCAAGCAAATACAGTGTTACATGTAGCGCAATCACATATTGGTGTAGCATATAAATAATGATATCAATGTTATTAAAAGGAACATATCTCATAAAATCATGGGGTGTTACACATCTAGTTCCTAGATAGTATGCTTAGATTGTCCGTGATTTTGAGGATTATAAGTCGTACGAAAGTTCATCTCATTATCCAGTGCATGTTTTAGAATCTTCCAAAACATAGAGGTGGATCCAGGATATCGATCGGATAAAAAGATAGTGGTACTCCATTCATCCCTACCACTTCTTTGATATATATATGTGCCAGTTGATTCAATGAGAAATCCCCTCAAATTTCAATGAAGTGTGCAGTATTTGTAAGATGATGCACAACAACCCAGGTAGCATTGTTTTCATTTGATATATTTGGATGTCTGGTGAAAATTTCCATAGTGATGTTCTCCCATTTCCATGTTGGTATGGGTAATGGTTTCATCATCTCTTTCGTCGTATTCCTCTCATTCTTTACTTACTGACATATCTGGCACTTTGATGAATACTTAGCAATCTCATTCTTCATTTTATCCCACCAATAGGGATCTCGGAGAACATTTTACATCATTGTGTTTTGTAGATGAATGTAGAAATTCAATCTATGTGCATTGCCTAAAAGTTCATTCTTTAACTCCAGATTCTATGGAACACATATTCTTGATGCAAACCTCACAATTTCATCATCATTGAAATTTAACTCGAAGGATTTCCCTCTTCTAATAGATTCTACCTTCTTGTGAATTCCCACATCATTCTTTTGATCATCCTTTAACAATTCCAAAAAACGATGTTTTAGAAATTATTTTTGAATGGATTGATGATATTCCATTATTTATTGTTCACATGTCCATCTTCCTCAAATATAAAGGATTATATCAATTCCATTTCTCATCATAGATAGAATCATTGAGTCCCTTCTAATTAGACCATCTTCCACCTTGTTCACATTCCAATTGTAGTAATTTATTGAGTAGTAATAGTCCTTTGTCATCTCTAACCATATTCATTGGCGCATGTTCAACTCTATATGTGTGAACATATACTTGATGCTTTTGTGGTATTTATATATTTCACACTTTTCCCTAAAGAGGTAATGTTACCAAATTTTCAAAATGTAGATTACTGCTGCTGACTCCATATCATGTGTTAGATAGTTTTTCTCATGAACTGTAAATTTCCATGAATCATAGGCAATTAGTTTTTCAATTATTATCAACACATAGCATAATCCCTTCTTCGTAGGATCACTGAATACCAAAAAAATTATCCACTTGTGAGTAGTGTGAGCACGAGCTCGTTGATAAGCATCTTTTTCAACTCCTTGACTCTCTCTTCACATTCATCACTCATAGAAATCATTACTACCTTGCAAGATAGATTTGTGTGAGGGTTGGAAAATCCTAATAAATTTCTCAGAAATCGGTGATAATATCTAGCTAACCACAAGATACAACGGAAATCCATTAAGAATGTTGAACGTATCCATCCCTCAATTGTAGTTTTCTTGGACGGATCCATGGATATCCCATTTCTTAAGATGATATGACCCAATTATGAGAAATCCTTCAACCAAAAATCAATCTTTTTGTACATTGAATAGAGTTTATCCTTTCGCAAGGTCTCTAGTATAATTCCAAGATGCTCCACATGATCCTCCTTGGTTTTTGAGTATATTATAATATCATCTATAAAGACACCACAAATTTGTCGAGGAAATCTCTAAAGACTCTATTAATCATGCCCCTGAAGATTGATGAACATTAGTGAGTCTTAAAGGCATTACATTGAATTGATAGTGCTCGTACCTTGATCGAAAAGTAGTCTTCGGTATGTCCTCCTTCTTCACTCTTACCATGTAATATCCTGACCACAAATCCACCTTGGAAATGTATTGTGCTCCATGTATCTAATCGAACAAGTCAACAAATCTTTGAAGAGGATACTTGTTATTTATCATGATTTTGTTGAGCTCATGATAATCAATTCAAATTCTCATTGACCCATCCTCCTTCTTGATAAAGGGGATTGGTGCACCCCATGTTGATCCACTTGAGCATATAAACCCTTTTCAAGATTCTCCTGTAGTTTTTTCATATACTCCTTAATGTCCACGACAACCATTCTATACGCTATATTGGATATTGTCAACACCCCTGGAATATGATCAATTGATAATTCAACATCTATTCTAGGCGGAAGACCAACCAATTCCTTGAGAAACACATCAGCGAATTAGCTCACAATAGTAATGACATCAAGGATGGTGGCTTCTATAGGCTCAATCATATGATCTTGATACGCATGTTCAGAAAGCATTAATATCCATGATTGAGATGATGGTGCTAATGTAGATTTGTCTTCCTCTTGTAGTTGTACAGAATCAGGGAGTGGATTCTCCACGTGGAGAGTGATTTCCATCTCACAAAAAATTATTGTGGCTCTATATAAGGAATGACAATCCGTGCCATGACTTCCATAAAATTAAACTATAGTGAGTATGATGAGGTTTTTTGGGATGTTTAATCATCAAATTATGAAAGGTTAGGAGTTATATTCATTGGTTGAATTAATTTCCATAGTTTTAGTACTCACCAAAATACATACTACAATGATTTGTGGTCTTGTTTGGACTATTATAATATACATTCAGGATATAAAAGAATGCATAGAGCTAGAATAAAAATGTAAATTCACTATTCGTTAATGAATAACTAGCGTACTTATCACAACTTCGTTGTATGGTTTTGCTTCGTTGGTAGTGATGCAAAAAAGATTTCCATTGTTTCCTTGGATATTGTTGGTTGCCTTTGAAAACCCTTGGCTTTGGGAACTAATTATCATTGTGCCCTGGTTCATTGGAGTTTATGTAATGAACAACACATTGTGGGTCTAACGGAGCATTCATCTCCTCTACCGTAGCTTCATGTTTTTCTTGTCAATATTTAATATCTTGGATCCATTATATTCCACACCAAAATAATTTCTTTATCCACTTCATGTAATTTCAATGGTTCTTATTTCCATACCATTGGCATGTGGGGTTTTGGATTTTCATAGTACCAATGGATTTATTCATTGGACAATCTGAATTAATTTCGACCATTAGCTTCATATCCCCTTGATACCCCTGAGATTATCTGGTCTCCATTTCGGCCATGAGGGCACATCATAAAATTTATATATATCTATCAAATTCATGGATCGCCAAGGCTTTCTGGATGCTAGGATTTATCCCACCAAAGAAGAGATAAACAATGCATTTGGGGGTAATATAAAATCCGGCATCTTATCATGAAAGCCTTTTGATGTTTTCCTCGTACGCTCTGATGGATTCGTCGTCTTTTTGCGTGAGGGAATGGAATCCCCTTTCCATATTAATTCAGAGCGTGTGAGGAAAATATTTTTTGAAAAACATTTTTGGAAATATTTCAATTCCAATGCCTCGATCACCTACTCAGGCTTCATTTTTTTATCAATGTCCACTATTGGTTGACTTCACCCTCCATGCAATAAGAATTGAGAAAACCCTATTCTTGTTCGGAACATTGAAGGATAGAGAAGTTCGTTTCAATGGAGTTGATTTATTGTTCGAAAATTAAGAGATCGAAAGATCCATTAAAAGTAGGAGGCCTTTGTATCATAAAGCTCTTGATTTCATCTTGTTCTTTCTTAGGGGGGTGAACATTTCTCTTGATCCATGATTCTATTCAAAGCATGAGTTAACTGATATATTACTGTGACAAAGTTCATGATTCCTACTCCCATTGGATTGAGAATATCATTAGAACACTCATCACATTGAGATTTTCATCAGCTGTTAGCCTGAGTCCTCATATTACCAACACATTTCTAGTATAAAAGGAATGATGGGGGTTACACATAAAGGGTAATCTGTGAAAAAAATGGATGTATTATAAATAAATTTTATTTCCTTAACTTATGAATCTATATGCTTCAATGTATGTTATCAAATGTATACATCCCTGACATTTATTCATAGGGGAATTTTTTCTATTCCCTTAAAAATGGTTCATACTAAGCTTGTGAATTTACCAAATAATATCTTTAAGGAGTGTCGTAACCAAGAGTGAAGTAATGCCAGTTATAGTGTACCAGGATAACCTAGGTAAATCTTGAAACTCCATGTCGGAGTTTTCACTCCTACGTACATCTATGCCAGAGCCACTTCTACCTTTTAATATCTAGAAAAAGGATGTATTTTCATGATAAACCACTTAGTCAATACTCACCATGATTTAGGGATTCTTTTATTATACTTATTGTTATCTCTATGGCTTCACTAATTTTTCCTAATCATAATATTAAAATAACTAAACATATCCTCTTATACCAATCCTAGACACTTAGTCCATAAGTGTTGATTCATTCATTGACTCCCCAAATAATGGTGAAATCTTGAATGAAAATTCCTTTATTCCATTCCCACAAGTCCATTAAATCCCTTTCTCAAAAGATAATGTTGAATATGTCATCTCGTCTGAAAAAATGATGAATAAACTCAATCTCCATGACTTACTCCATCCTATAAAAAGCATCGAATAAATTTTTCACTATTAGTTGGGTAAGAGGAAGTCACTTAATCTATTAAATTTCATGATATCAATTACTATCTCAATTCTAGAGTGGTTACCCCACTAATTACTCTACCCATTGAATAGGAGCAAAAAATGAAGATGATGAATAATAAGAGGAATAAGACCTTAGAGATTTCCATCATCATTTGTAGATCATGTCTCTATAACCATTGATGAAGTAAGAGAAATAAATATTGGAATTTAAGATGACCCATGTCCCAAAAAAAATTTTCCATCCATGATATCCAATGAACTAGAGGTATATTCCTCCATTCTGAAGAAGCATCAGGTTGTACTCTTCAAAAATACATATAAATGTCTGAACATGAATCTCAGGTGGCCAATCCCCACTAGGTCTCACTAGATGATCATGTAGGATTCAAGAAGGTATTCATAATGAAACATCAAACACAAAATTCCAAAATTGAATCTAAATTTAACAATATCATCAGAGCCTACTTCATTAAACTATTCTACTACTCAAAATATCTAGCTTATATATTCCATTTCAAGAAGAAGGATGCGAAAATCCAATTTTCGTTGAATTTTGATATCTCAATCGGTACTACTGGATGGATGATTTTACATTTCCGATCATAGCGGTACTAAACAATGAAATGGTCATATATAAGGCCCTCTCCTTCAAATAATCCCATTTAGGGTATAATAAAATCCATATTTCTAGTGAAGATAGAGAATAGAATACATTTCAGCCCCCTAAATGAGTATTTTAATATCTGGTATTACGATTTGGCCTGAATAATTCCATAAATTCATTCCCATATGCCATGTATCTCGTCGTCAATCCATTCTTGGTAATATTAATCCAATTATACATTGATATTTTCTTAGTACAATATTGATAGTTCTCTAACTACCTAGTGGATCTAGAAACCATATTCATCAAACTAAATCATTATATCCTAATGATGATCACCTTAAAATATTCTTTAGAATTTACCACATAGAGATTACTAAAGTTTATAGGATGGGGTCATGCCATAATTGTCAACCCTGAGAAGTAAAAGGCCATCCTGAGAATGTATCCTCCTTATAAACTCTGTGATTTGAGAGGACTTCAAGGATCCTTGTCCTACACCTAATTCATTATATCCAACCTCACATGAAAATTATAACCCATATCCATGTTGATAAGAGGGGGTATAAAGACTAATGATTTTTAAGAATCCTTTGACAGTATAATGAAATAACTCTTATTTCCTCCATCATTGATTGTACTTTGTGAAGGAAGACTACTCATTTTATTTGTGACATTATTATTGTCGTCATTGGGTTCCATCCCTATAAAAAATACACTAGAAATGAATTTTTTTATATTAATTTATCAAAACCATTTTTAATCAATAGAATTATTATTCAGATATCGTGATGTTCTCTCTAGTGCAAGAATTTGTAGTCCAGAAACAATGGGACAATGTGAAGCTTCATAAATTCCATTTGGTCTCTCATAAAACCCACTCAAATACATTGTCTATTTTCTAATGTTGACATGGAATCTTTAATTGTGGGTAGTCATCCTGATGTAATTTTATATTTAACTCATTCTATAGAAAGTTGACAAAGCCTTGGAACTAAAAAATTTTCTCATTGAAAATACCTTTGGATATATGAAATAACTGGATATTAAAGCTTTGGATGAAGTGATACTCTCTTTTCTAGAAGGCCCCAATGTTTGGGAGTTTTATATTTATATTTCATCCCAAATCATGATAGGTAAGTGGATGGAATACCCCAAGCTTAGAAAAGATGGTATAAGAGTCATGATAATTTTCATTGAAAAGAATACTTCCTTTTATCCATCATATTATTAGATGGATTAAAGACCTAATAAGTATAATATTATGCTCTCATTATAGGGATAGACATGGTACTTTAGGTACAAGGAAATCAATTGAAGGTAAAAGAGATTTGGAATTGGTCATTTAGAATTTTATGATTTATTACACAAAAAAGGAATATCTAAAATTGTTGACAATACATGTGTGAGGATAAGGGGAAGATTTCAATTTGATGCCATCATTTACTAATTATCCTGGAAAACAAAATTACTAGGCATATGTCCTAGAAAATATAGCCACATCTCTAGTGGATCCACAAAGGGGTGAAATAATCATCATCATTGCACACAACAATATAGTCTCACCCTTTGTTCAAAATAAAATGGATGATATTGATGAACTCAGTCCCATCTTCAAACCATAAATAACTACTACTAACCAGATGACACCCAGTATAGACTACCTTTAAAAGTGGGTACTCCCATTAGAGAAATATGGGAGAGAGAAATTTTGAAGATGAGCAATAAAATTTTATCTATCAGATACAAAAATAATCCATAGGTTACTAGTAAAAAAATACTTAAGGTGGATCTTCATAGGCGTGTTGATTGAGACAATCCCACAACTTCCATGAAAAAAGTTAATAATAGAGCCTACGGTGCCCACATTTCTGAATTCATGTTTCCCTTAAAATCCAATGTCCTGGGTACTACTGGGCGACTATTACACCTGACTTCACTAAATTTACCCAACGCATCCATTTTTTCTAGGACCATGCCAACTTCATTCATCAAATCCCATAGTTTCAAAACATAGTCATATACTCATGACTATTTTATATATAGGTAATTGATGTCATGTGACCATATCCTACATATATATTCAAAAAGTAATAGCATATTTTTTTCACAAATAACATCTTCTCCATGTAGTTTTACATTGTACACCTCAAAAAAGTCGGGGAAATGAGCATTGTTAGCTTCATGGATTTAAAAATTATCACTTGATTTAGTGTCCCTCAATCAATACTAATGGAAAAGAACACCAATATCTATTATACTAAATTGGTGAAGCAATATCATGATTATATCATCTATTCCAATCGTTCACAACTATACCATGTAGCAGCAGAAGGATAGATAGAGACCTTGAATAAGTCCCTATATAATTTACTCCAAAATATGGTAGATATGAAAAAAATACTTGGTTGCAAAATATTATACATGCCTTATGGTATTACAAGACGGAAACCCTCATATCCCCACAAAAAACCCCATACCTATTGGTATATAGAATAGAGCTAGTACAACCTATAGAAAATCAATTTCCATTACTTCACATTACCATATGTGATCAATTATATTTGGATTAAAAATCCCAGAAATGGATCGATGAATTAAAAAGATTGGATGAGAATAAATTTCATACCTTGAATAATTTGGAATTACATAATAACTGGATTGTGTGATCCTTTAATGAATACTTTTACCTCAGATAAATCCTTGAGGGAGAGATAATGATAGTCCCCATGACTATAATTATACTTATAATGAAACCCCAAAATATAGAGCAATTATGATAGGCTCATTACACCACACACAAGGTCCACTCTAATAGATCATATTCTTTGATAAATATGAATAAAATAATCTCACAACCCCCACCAAAAAATGTTTATGAAGATGTAAATCATCAAATCACATGAACAAATCATACTGATCACATGAAATCAAACTGCATAGTAAATCATCTCAATTACGTGACATTAAAATGAATATTCAATATTAGTCACTTGACCATAAAGTGCATGACATCATTTTCAATGTCAGAAGATAATAAACATCATGGAACCAATGTCTTTCATTCATGAAGTTTAACTAAAAAATGCCATATTTTCCTCTCTTGAGATAACATCTCCTCTATCATTGGTCATCTACCACACCATATTCAAGAACTATGTTATTCTTGATTCCTGTCATAATAATATACATAGTGATGCCTATACCCTATGCATAAGGCCCATTCACAAAATTCCATATCTTCATAAGGTGAGTTTAACTATCCATTTTCTGCAATTCCTATATTGATGTTTTGATTTTGTTTATTATTAGTCCAAAAAAGAATCATTTCAATAACTAAACAGAATCATCATCCTAGTCACATGATGATAAACTACAAGATATGACATCCAAATAGTAAGACAATAAACCGCGTAGCACATACATCCATTTCGCATGATAATAAACTGAATGAAACCAACATTCATTACATAAGAAGATAAATTTAGGGTGTTTTAATCCTAACTACATGATATTAAACTACAGGAATGTGTCCTAATAGACCTGTGTTTTACTACACAACAATCATCATCTCATTGATAGTCTACCAAACATGGACTATATCTATATAAAATAAATATAAAATACCCTTGTTCTTAATTGAAAGTCAAGTCCACATAGGGAATATCTTCATACAAGAACTTCATGTGGTATGATAATTATTATCAAATTATAGATAGTAATTCCCAAACCACTAATCTTAGACCCAGCCACAATAGTACATTATTTTTATAATGGGTGAACAACATCCTTTCTGCAATACTTTAAACTACATGGCTTGATGTCTTTTCCAAAAGGCATCAAACTACACACATGATGGCCTTTCTACATGGAATTAAACTACCTGGTTCCTAAATAACTATTTTTGCGTTTATTTTTATCATCACATGATATATACTGACACATAATCCTCAATTATGGGTTTATTTTGAGAAATGTTGAAAATTATTCATCCCCTACAAATGAAACCAAATAGATATATGGAACTCCATCATGGGTCCTCTCAATTATTGAAAATTATTAAATAAAATGACCCCTCAATTCACGTGATTAATATCAGTTCATGGAATCCTTTTTAAAATGATATTGTTTCTGGATTCCTTTTATCCCAAGGTACATAGGGAATAATAGATCTCATTTCCTTTTTCCAGATGGAATAATCAATGGGAAAACTTCCCCTCTACATGGGGATTAGGCATACGTGGAGAGTCTCCTATTCAAAATTATGTGTTTCTTAACTCCTATTTTCATAAGACAAATTGTGACACATGAAAGTCCAATTTCAGGTCCATCCACCACAAATCCAAATTCCCAATCCCCGTGTGTGGGTCATCCATACATGGGGAACCAATTTCATAACTACATATGACTTGATTATCACATGAAAAGGTGCACTAGATATCCTTACCATACGAAATTAAACATTATGGATGACATATAATCCAAAACTATGAGAGGATTGATTCTTGATATCACAGAACACGTGGCGAATCCCATATCCTTCATCATGGGTCAAACTGCAATATTTTTTTTCTTGTCGGGGAAATCAAGTCCTTGTCACATGAAATTAAATTAAATTATCTATCAGTATCTATGTGTGTAATGATTATCATGTTAACGAGATACATTTTGATGCCTATACATCATTTCCTAGTCCCATATATGTGAAAAAAACATGCCCCCACCTCATGCATAAAAACAATGATCCATGAGAGAGATATTAAATTTTAGTCCCCATTCAAGGATCCATCAAGGAAACATGAATTTCCACTCCAACATGTGAGTATGATTTATTTGATGAACTTCACGGACCATGGAAAATCATAGTTAGAATTCTTTTTATGTACTCAAACACATTCCGTCCATTTATTAAACTTTGTGTCCTAGAAACATTGGATCTCCACAAGATTGTTTTGTCTGTGGAAGGTAGATGGTTAATTTCCTAAGGTCAATTTTTTAATATATATATATAGTATTCCATTTTCCCCAATAATATGAAACCCAAAAAAATGGATTATAAACCAATTTCATATTCATCCCTAGAAGAAGTTTCTTCTTTATCTGTAAGCACCAGTTGTTGTTTTTTCCCATATCATTTCTATTGATCTTGGAAACACTAAAATCATTATTTACACAATATTTCCCCCTCACATCTAATGACTGTAAAAAAATCCCTAAACAATGAGCCTTTTATTAATACTTACATCTATGAAATATGTTCCAAAATGATTGAAATAAAAGTATAGAACACTATGTCATCACCATTACATGATGTTAAACTATAAAACAAAATCCTTATATAATGATGTTAGAATATAGTCCTACCATTTTTAACAAGAATAATATTCCCTAAAAATTATCTCAAGAATCCTCGTGTCATGAGAGTGAGATTAAACCAATAAAAAATTCATTATATTCTAATTAAGCATTTATGATACCATTTCCATTTCTTTTTCACATTGAGTAACATTCATCCTTACAACATGATGCAAAACTACATGGTAACAAACCCTCTTACTCAATGGTAAAATTATATAACCACATCTATATATTTTCTATCATCATTGCATATATAGTGACACATGAATCCAAAATATTACGTCCATACACAATTTAAATATATTCCACCTTTTTCTTCTGTGTGTATTATACCTCAATTGATGTTTTTTACATAAGAACTACCTATGACCGAATTGTCATGTTTATGAGATAAGTAGTGACACCAAGATCCCAGATCAGATTCTAAACAAAAAAATTAAAAAAATTTCCCCACTCCTCTAAACATGAGTTAGATCCATATAAGAGGGTCAGATATTAATCTCACCCTCGGTGGGATCCTGTATTCAAAAAATATTCCCTTCCCTACACAAGAGTTTGATCAATTTGTAGGAAAACCATATTAGAGGTAATAGTGAAATAATTATTATTTCTATGAGATATGTAGTGATTCGCATACCATATGTCTCAATTATAGCAGTACAAAACTCATTATTTCTTTTTTATGGGTTATACCTACTAGAATAAATCATTATTTACAATTCATGGGAATTTTTTTTATTGAAATACACCTTTCGCATGCATTCAATTCACTTACAAAAACCAAAATCTATGTCTTGGGAAACCTAAATCACTGTGGATATTGTTTTCCATCAAAAATGGGGGTTCAATGTTTTGAGGATAACATTTTTTGACTATGCAAAATATTCCCTTTTTTTCAATCCATAAGTCATCTTCAAAAAATGCCCATCAACCAATAGAAAAATTTTCCCCATGAGATCCCAATTCTAGATCCATACACCACAATTATATTTTCCTCCTAAATCCCGTATAAATATAGAATCAAATATATTTATTATAATAAACATCCCCCTTCTTCCAAATGATGACGGAGTATTCTTGGATAAATTACAATGATAAGGATAGGTTGATTAACTCTCAGTTAAAGCTAAATAACCTTAAAATAATTCCCTCTATTCCATTTATGTAATAGATTAAACAATATAGTTAATATCTTATTCACATGAAAATAAATTATACCTTGATCCAACAATCTATTAGATAAGAAAATTTATTAGTGGTGGTTTCTCATTCATTAATATTTCCAACATAGATGTCTTTATCATTTTTATATATGACTCCCATGAAACTCCACCCATAATGGTCTTTAGAAATCCAAAATTTCACAAACTACTTGGCCATAAAAATTATAGGGAGATTTTCCTATGAAATCCAATTTTTATATATGCATAGTATTCCCTAGTTGGCAATGCGTATGTCACCGAAAAAAATGCATTCAAACTAAATGAAATTTTTTTCTTTTGAGAGACATCATATATAACCATACACCCCTAAAACATCTTTTAGGAAAATATTTTTATAGTCACTTCCAATTCAATTTTCTCATATCACTAATTAGGATAAAAAATAAAAAAACTGGATCAGTTTCATCATCATAATCACTTCCTCTTTTTCTAGATCAAAAGATATTTCGATGGGGGGCATATGTTTGGTCCTATAAACATCGCAAGAAATGAAAAACTAATTCCATGATTTTTGATAAAATTATATAAATAAAATAAAATTTCAATGAAAATATTTTATTAGGTCTAATAATGAAGGGAAGACGTGGTGTCGTGTTGTAAAAATCATTACACAGTCTTCCTCTATAGATGGCGTTCCACTGCTCCATGAAGATGTTTGTGAATGAAGACATATACAAGACTATAAAAAACATTCAACCATGAAGAATTAAAAAAAAATTGGGGAAAGATGGTCATCTATATCCCATGTGGATGAAAAAACCATATAAACGAAAATTACATTACATGGACATGTGTTGATTTCCTCCCTCAAAAAAGAAAAGGGCATTTGCGGGTGTGGGTTATACTTTTGGGCTCCGTCAAATGAATCCCATGTGGCCCAATGTGGATGAAATGATATCCAACTATATAGTTCCTATATATCATTATAAACCCCATAGGTGAATGTGAGATGAGAGTCAAAATGAGAGTTTAAACATGGATGAAAATTGAATGAAAGGTACAAAATCCACTATAAATAAGCATGTAAACCCACCACATATCATTTAGTTATCAAATGATTCGTTTGGACATATGAATACCAAAAACCTTAATAGAAATTGTACCATTATGCATACTGTAGATATCAGCATTATGATCAATCATCCAATATATAAAAATGCTTCGTGTGTGGAACCCCATCATGTGTAGTAAGTCACTACATGAGAGGAACCCTTCCCACATGTATAAAAACACTTGGCATAATGAACCTGAGACCATTTAGCACTGCACTAAATGGAATTCACCAATGCCCACATAGAATCATGATATGTGCAAAGAACAACACCCCTTTAATAACACATTATTCCTAATGGGTAATCCTAGGGTGCTCTTCACTCATTATCCCATATCTTCCATCTGCCGAACTATGGATCCCCACTATGTTCCCTCCACAAGTCATGCTAGTGGAATTAGGGAAATGGATCTTCCCAATCCACTTTATATGTAAGAAAAATCATTTTGGAACATGGTCATGCCATCTTGAGACTACATACCCCTAGTAAGAAGAGTCAGGTGGAAAATCACCTTAACAAGGGGTTGCATAGAATGTTCGTAGGTCTATATTCCCATTATAATGAGGGTCCCAGCCTTGGAGGTTCTCACATGAAAATCCCCATTGTATATATTGTGGGGGGAGGTTCACACTCAACCTTCCATTTTAGGTTTAATTTCATGTCCCCCAATCTTCCCCAGGAAATAAACTACATCCCTAATTGAGTAAGCCCCTTGTATTTCTGTCATAGGTGGAAATTTCTCTCATTTTCAATATAGGGCCATAGCTGGATCGATCCTCAGATCTTACTATCCTATTTACCAAAATTATATAGGGGAGATATAAAAATACAAAGACCTCATTCTCTCGCTTTGGGCTTAGGATACAATGACAGTATGGGATGAGCACAAGATCCCATTCTATTTACCAGAATATTTGGGATTAAGACTTAGCCACAAATAAGTAGTGGGTTTTGTGAACTTCAAATATTCTTATTAATCTTGTTTCTCACACTAAGAACGAATCATTTTGGTAAACGGGCCTTGGTGATCATGTTGTAAACATAGTGAAATGATCAAATGGGCCTCCTATATTGTATAATCCCCAAACATAATCAAGTGAAAGGGCCTCTAATATAGTATAATCCCCAAACCATACCAAATAAAATCAGAATCCTTCATGTTATAAAACCCAAAACCAAGTAACTAACCTTAAAAACACATTTTTTCAATTAATAATGTTCATCGGGACCCCCTATATGTGTAACCCCAATTCATTATAAACTATGTGTGATTTAATTCTCAACTAATTCATATATGTAGGAAGCCTTATTGAGATACAAACACATCTTCTAAATTCACTCTAATCTACAATAGGCTACATCCCTAGTAAGGTCTCATACATCTTAGAGTTCCATATTCCATATAGGTATCTTTCATTACTATCCACATGAGATTACATCCTTAGTAAGACAGTGTCCCAACCTGGAGACCACATACCTTCTTGGTCATTTGGGTCACCTCTTGGTAAGTCCCACAACATTATTGGCCATGAACAATTCACCTGGATATCCTTACACTGTGATGTTAAACTACATGTAATTGTAATTTTCACATGTACTTAAAAGGTGATGTTTCTAATTAAATGGTACCTAAATATGTGGGTTCTAATTCCTTTCACAACAATACGTGTGAAGCACATTTCTTGGGTTCGATCCAAATATCAAAAAAAACCTTTTCCCCTGGATGATGATAAAATAAAGAGTTACCCATTTTGTTGCCTAAAATTAGTTATATAATAATAGATGAAAAAATTTTCTATGTTTTGCATTTACCATTTACAGAGAACCTTGGAAACATAAAGATCCCTTTAGTGGTGGATAACGTCTAATTCAGAGAGTCGACCCAAAATATGTGATTGATAATAATTGATTGTTAATTATAGGGTTACCCATGTAAAAAAATATAATAAATAAAGGATTTCAAAAATATGTCTTAAATATATAAGAGAGACATTGCATAAGAAATAATCCCACCAAAATAGTGTTATGATCCCAAACTCCCATTATGTTGACCAATGTGAGTTATCAATTGTTGGTGGCCATGATACCCAATGAACACCAATCACTGAAATGTAGTTCCCTGATTCACCATATATATAAGATCAGTTTCATGTTTTCAGATCCAAAAAAATACCAATTGGACACTATTCATATTCTATGAACGTGATATGAATGATTATAATAAAAGAACCCCATGTAATCAATTTTCAGGTTAATGATTTTCATTAGAAACATATATCAAATTTTATCTCTAACAATATTGCGTCAAATTATTTCATATCTTCTAAAGTTGTAACATTCCTAGATTTATTCATTATGTTATCCCTTATATTTTTCTTTCTAAACAGACCTTTTGGAATTAAAATAGACCATATCAAGTGATGCCCTAATTTTCATGTCATTATTTCTTGCTATAAAAACAAAAGGAATTCATTATACAATATAGGATGTGTATCATTGTGATATTCATAATGGATGGACTAAATAATTATCGAACACATTTCAATTTCTATTGAATATTTCTGTCTTTCACTATGCATGAAGGATGTGATTTTTATTAACTAGTGAGTGGGATATTGTACATGGAATGATGGTGTTAGACCTAAGTTAAAATAGAGATTTCATGAAAAAAGTATTCATCGTGGAACTCATAGAAATATTTGTAGTAACCACTTATATCATTCCTCAAGTAGTTTATCACTATCCATATACTGTGCTAGATGTAATATTAGATCTTCCTCAGATTATTGGAATTGATTTTGAGATTATTCATGTTTCTAGAGAATAACCAATATTGAATCCTCATTATCATATGACACTAAATATTTTGAGAATGTTTAAGCTTCCGTTAGAGCATATGGATGAATTGGTATTTATTTGACAGATCACATTCTTTATTATTCCGAATGATTGTTTCTAATAATGAATATTGTTGTATATTTATATTTATGGACTATATGAAGATGAATTTGGTAATACTGAATAACATTTACCCTTTACCTATCATTGAATATTTCTTTATTAGTTTATCAGATATCCATGGTTTTCTATGATTAATAACCATTCTAGATTCCCATTATTGCGGACAAAAGGATATGATGTTCCCAAGGAAATGGTTAAGAGTTTCTATAGACCATATGATAATATAATCTTTCCATTTTGGAGGAACAATGATCAATTTTTTAACCTATGTCTCATATACATTATATTCCTTACATTCATTTACTCCTTCATCATAGTATTTGTGAATTATATCCTGATATATTCTACGAAATTAGATATTAATATTAGTAACCATGAGAATATATTGAGTAAACATAGCGAACATTAGGATTATTTGAAAATGTAAAAGTATCACATCTAGGATCATGAGGTGTGTTTACTTATAAATTTTCTTTCTGTGGAATGAATTTCAGTAGACCCATAGAAGGTTGAGGTCATGATGTCTTGAAGAAATCATAGAAAAGTTTTCAAGGTCAAAATCTTTATTGGGGTTTTCGGATATTATTGATGCTCCATCCAGTACATATACTATTTGGATGAACCAATGAATGATCTAACAAAGATGATTGGGAAGTTAGAGTATTATGATTGTTTTTCCTAGAGTTGATGTGGATATTTAGAACCACACTGGGTTTGATAAACCAAGATCATGAGATTTATTACGCAATACATTTGGATTCATCAAGTATTGGATGGGGATTTATGTTGATGTATATATATCTTGTAGTTACTTATTTGATGTCGTAGTAGAGCCCCAATAGAATAATTTCCCTACACATGATATAGAGTTGGTAGTTGTGGTCTACACGTTAAATGGTCACTGATACTATCTTTTTTTGTGAATTGATTTATTTTTTACAAAGATCACTATAACCTATTATATAACGTCTCTCAGTGGGACCATAACATAAGATGATGTCTTTGGTTGGAGTATATTTAGACATTTTACTTTGAGGTGGACAATTATCTAGGTAAATATAATTTCATTCTATATAACCTCATATTGAAGATGTTCTAGAAACACGAGCATGGAGAGTGTACATCACCTGAGGAATGATGAATGATGAGTTTGATGGCTGATTGGATTTTCAATACATTACTGGATCATGGAGTAATGAAATTTCTATCATTCATTGTGACCTTATTTTAATGTAATAGTTAATGGACATACAAGAGGTTGATCCATAGTGTTTTGTGACGTTGAAATTCATGGAAGGGGATGATTCCATCTAGGTTGGCCCCTAGATGATGAAGAACTGATCTATATTCAAGAGAGGTTAGTTGTGCCAGATCCCATGATCGAGTAGTTGATAAGAGACTCTCTTGATATGATGTGTGTGGTTAATAAAGGGTTGTTAGTGATGTACCATGTAAACTAACATCAGTTTTGAAGGACAATTATGAAGAGAGACCCCACTGGGTTTTTTTTTGGGTACCATACATACTGGAGGGATATTTTTCGGAATCATCGTGTTAGATTTTTTGTTAAACCTTGTCTGGTATCTTTAGGGAAGGTAGAATGTGTGATGATGTAATTTGTAAAGGTTTTTCATAAGACTCCATGGAATCATGAAAACATTTTGATGGTTTTTGTTCATATGGTGAAGGTGGCTCATTTCATTCTAATTCAAAATAACATTTCAATAAAGGATTTGGGGAAACTGTTTATGTGGGAGAATTAATGGTTAAATTGGGCTCCATTGATAATCATATATAACATGGATACACAATAAATTCAATGGTTTTGGCAGGTATTATAGAAGGCTTCGGGTAACCATTTGATACTAATCACTACATATATTCAATATAATAATGGGAAATCAGAGCAGATGATGTATATTTTTGAGGATATATTGTGGGAATGATTTTTGGACTTCATTGGAGCTTGAGATAATTAATAATCATTGGTTGAATTCACATACAACAATATATTATAGGCTTCATTTCACAAGGATAATTTTGTGGCTCTATATATCATACCATGTTTCTCACTAATGTGTTTGTATGATGTGGTTTAGGCAGCAATTGTGGGGACATGTATTGTACATGACATCTCTAAGATAGTGTTGTTAATATATATGCAGTTACAAACCACGTAGAGTACACAATGATCATATTACAATATGAGGAGTTGAACTTTGGAATTCACATTGTCCAATGAGGTTTTTACGGGTGACTCCTTAGTTAGTGAATCAACTGTTTTGGAAATTGGAAAATATATCATTCAGATTCATTTTATTTCTATGATTGTTGAGTGTTTTAAGATAGATATAACAACCCTACTCTTTATTACACACTAAAAGACGATTTCTTTACTAAAAATTCCCTTGATAAAAAATAAGAGATCAGGAGGTCTTGTGTCTTTTGGGTTTAAGAACTTTATATAACGACATAAAACATGAAAACATGAAATATTTATTTAAAACATCATTTACATGACCACTACATTCCCTTGTACATACAATACTATTTGGGATAACCTGAGGACATGTATAAGAAAAGTGTGAGCTATAAATCCCAATAAGGTAGTAAACAAGACATAACATGAAGAATACAATAAATGTCAAGAAATAGGAAAATCATTGGAGTGAAAGACAAACATTAACATAAATTCATGATATTTAATGATTATTATAACAATGAAATGTAGAAACAACACTTAACATGGTATTGGCATGATCCAAGGCTCATTGCACATGGAGCATGAGTAAACCCCCATTTCACATGAATTAGCATGATTAAATCCTCATTGAACTTGAATTAGCATGAGTAAACCCTCATTTCACTTGATGTATCATGATACTAATTTTAACCCAATGCATTGGAGCACTATGAAGGCGCGCCTACATAAAAATCTCATTTTATGTATAATTGTGGCACATGGATCATACAACACAGAAAAATTTATCCTAATTTATTCCATGATAATGTTATGTGGAATAGATAAATTAATCATTATAATAAATACTTAAATGTTCTTAAAGTTGAATACCCTTGATAGAGAAATGGGCATGGTATTCACTACACTATGACATTGGCAGGGAAAACCATGGAGTAATTTCTGCATTGTAATGGCATGTCTTTAGAATTAATAAAAATGGTTGATGAAATATAATTGGGTGTCCCATAATATGTACATGAAATGGAAAGTAAAGGGTAATATAGATACATGTCCGAATTTATGTAATGTATTTTAGATTCATAATACAAAATAATTTCTTAATTGTAAATTTGGAGAAATAAATTCCTTATAGAATTTCTCCATAGTAATGGGTGTACATGGGAGGCATTAATGAAAGTGAAAGAGGTAACTTATTATTTCAAAAATAACTTGGGGAATATAAGGGAGGTGGTAAATCATACACCATCATTTTTAATTGAATGAATAAGGGTATTACAAAATAAATAAATTAGGAGAAAAATAAGAAAGGAAAAAAAATCCCTTACTAGGAAGTGTTTTCACAATGGATTGGAAGAGGATTTAAAGAGGCTTATTGGGAGCTTGGGGAGCCTTAGGAAGATTCTAGTTATAGGAGGATATATTTTGGTCAAACTCTAATGGCATTGAGTGAATAGTAAGTGAGAGATTGTGTGTGTTTATATTGGAAAGGATAGGGAATTAATTATTATTTAGGATTGGGAACCCACACATTAAACTAATCCAAACCACAAACCAAACCATGGTTTTTGCCCATGGTTTTTACCAAAGGGGATTGGAAAAAAAATTTATAATTCCAATTTATAAATATCTTAAAATAATAGGGTTTCTTATGTCGAGGTGTGTTACACTTTTAAGGAAATCAATTTAAAAATATTAAATTTTTTATAACTCTGGGAGGGTCCATAATAGTTTTCTAAAATAAGTAAAACAGTCCCAAAATCAAATTATTTAATTTTAAAACATATATTGGACAAACATAATTATTATAGTATTTTATTACATCACTATTGGGTCATTATTATGTCATAAAACACATTATATATTTAAATGGTAATTAATTTTTTACCCAATAATTAGACTATGTAAGAAAAAGATGAAAAATTTTCCGTTGGATAATTTCAATGTCCTGATTCCAAAAATAAAAATCTTTTAATCAATTTAATATTCTAAATATTTGAATTATTACTTTTAAAATTAAAACAGATATTTATCGAGAAAATCATGGGTTTTGACAAAAATAACATTCAAAGATTAATAGAAATCATAATAGTTTTCATAATAATTATACAGTCATTTATATTTTATAAAAGTAATTTAGTAATAATATTTAATTAATATTCAAAAATACATTAATTCATAAACATATACTTCTTAATTTAATATTAATTAAAAATAATATTTGTTCTTATAAAACTATTTACAATTTTACAATATTAAAATGAATATTTATTAATTTTTCTATAAAAAAATAATGCATATAATCATTGTTGTAGGGTCTTGTTACATAACCCTTTATACCACCTGGATAAGATGGAAGGGTAATGTGTGCAATGGTGACAGAATCTTGGGGTGACTTTGCTAACATCACTCTGGTGGTAATCTCTATCAACTTCCACATCTCCCATAGGTGGTTCTTCTCAAGCTTAACGTGTTGATGGTTAGTATGGGATTGGTCAAGAATGATGCCCAATGATGCCACCTCCTTTTCGAGCTCTGAAAAATGGGCTTTGTATGGAGCAAGTTTACTAGATGAGTCCATTGCTTCCATTTTCCGATTAACATGGATTTGTTAAAGACATATATTTATACATGTTATGTGATCACTATTCAATGACTACATTAGTAATGGTCATAATTCCTAATGGTGTTTTTAAATCCAAAAACAAAAACCACAGAAGTGCATATATTTTACATTATCTTTTTTAATAATAAGACATTTATTTATATAATGAGGAATTGTTATTGTTAGATGTTTGGGTCATTACAATCTTCCCCCCTTATGAAATTTCACTCTAGAAATTTCCTTTCCCCACACTAAAAAAGATGTGGGTAACTCTGCCTCATCGCCTCCTCTGATTCCCACACCACTTCTTCAAACTTGTGGATTCATCACTGTTGGTCGTAGTGGACACTCTTGTGGGGGGGGGGAATTGAGTTCCAATTAAAATTTCTGTTAAAAATATCTCCCTTAAAATCCCCCTATTTAAAAACAAAGTTAAACTGTAGTAAATCAATACAGAGTGTAAATGTTCAATCAGTTTCTCAATTATTGATTAGGTCTCAGTTAATTTAATCAGAAGATTAAATTGAAATTTGAAACTTTCTTACTGGTTTACAATAAGTATAAACAATTGCTAATTTAACCATCAAATTATATTTAAAATAGTATTTTATTTCAAAGTAATAGCAACATAATATGAAATAAATATATAGTATACATTTAGACTTAAACTAAAAATCATAGCAGAGATAACCAAGAGGATCAGTCTCAAGCCGAGACTTAGTCCTCTCAACAATTTATATAAATTGATCTACACACTGGATCAGGGAAAACAATAGTGACCACACTATCCTGGTCCAAAGTCCTCTACCAGAGTTATACATGGGAAAAAAACAACAGCTCACAGCTGTCTAGGTCTTACTCGACCTCTACCACTATCCACAGTGGGAAAAAAGTGTTATAGAGTTTGAATGAGGATTTGAGAATCCTACAGTTAGCACAGAAGATAGTGTGTGTGTAAAATAAACAAGGTACAATCACTTCTCAATATGTAATTGAAATAATCACTATAGATATGTATGACTGAGTTTAGAAATGCTTTAGCGATTAGAAGTGCATCTCTGGACTCGTTTGATCGGTCGGAAAATCTTCTTAGTCCTTTTCTATTTTTTGTTCTGAAACCAAATTATCATTTTCTGGCTTGGTTCCAGGTTCAGCTTATATGACCGAGTACTTGAAGAGTTTGTTGTAGTTCTTCACTTAGGATGCATCTTGTTTTCTCCTCTCGAAAAGATTTTCTTTAGAGTATATCCAGTGTTCTTGAAGTATGGAGGCAGCCTTGCGTGAATGCACCAGGTTTTTAATGATGATGAGCTTTTATCTCTTTCACCTATCGTGTGTCTTCTTTGTTCCTCGATTCTTGCAGTATGCACACTCTGTGTTTGTGCTCTTGTCTATCTTTCAATGGAACCTTTTCATATATCTTTTTTATTTATCCACATTCTCTTTCCTTCTATTTATAGCTTTCAGCTCCGACAAAAATGAATGATCACCTTTTCCATGGGTACTAGGTACGGTTCCCTGACATGGAAAAATAATTTATTAAATAACATTAGTTGTATTAAAACCATCAAATGTAACCGTTATATTAATAAATAAAAATTATTGAGAGTGTAGGGTTTGGCTGGTTGGTAAATCATTAGTATCCTTTTGTTGGTAGATGTGTACGGTAGTAGCCATATATTGGTAGATGTGTATGGTGGACATTGTGTAGAAGGTCCTTCCATCAGTAGCTCTTTTGAATTGTATCGGTAACTCTATATACCAGTGACTTCGTTCCATCGGTAGCTCTTGTTATCTGTATCTCTTGATCCATCGGTAGCTCTTGGGACATCGGTAGAACTTGGTTTATCAGTATCTCCTGGGACACTAGTAGCTCTTGGTATCCTTGCATCGGTAGATATTTACACTCGTGTCAGTAGACTTACACAATCGGTAGACTTATATCGGTAACTATCTATGAACTGGTTCTATCGGTAGACTTTTGTCTATAGGTAGCTCTTGTCTGTCGGTAGCTTTCATTTTTGGTGACTGCCTGTACTCATATCAGTAGGCTTACTCTATCGGTAACTATCGGTATACATGCACATAGGTAGCTCTATATATATCGGTGATCTTAGTGTATCAGTAACTCTGTATATCGGTAGACTAAGTCTATTAGTAGAATCAGTACCGGTAGCTCTATATCTGTAGCTATACACAGATCAGTGACTTACACTTATATGTTTTATGCAAAACACATCTGATTAGGTTAAAATTACTTCAGAACTCATATATACATAGATAAACAATTATTAACATATTTCAGAGACTATTTTAATATTATTATAATCTTGATCATAGATTATCATAGATTGGAAAGAATTAATATATAGATAAACATAAATTGGGATTATCAAAGTATATGAAAGAATAATTGGGATTATCAATACAGGTGAGGTCCACAATTTCCCCCATTTTGATAATCACAACTTATGATATTGTTGTTTTAAAATAGTGAGTAATTGTATCAGAGGATATATCATTAAATGCAATTTTCTCAGAGAAAACAATTTCTTATATAACATAATATATTAGAGGTAGAATTATATGTGATAGTATCAGAGATAAAATAAAAATCAATGATAACATATAATTAAATGCAATGGTATCATAGGGTAGAGGAGAAAATCATGATAGCTCTTCCTTAGATAGAATTTCTCCCCCTTTGATATATTCTCCCCTAGGTGAATATTTCTCCCCCTTTCATTAAGATCTCTCCCGCTTTCATAAATATCTCTCCCCAATTTTGATAATCAAAAAGTGGGAAACAATAAAGATAAGAGGAATAAAATGAGAAATAAAATAAAGCCACTTGTATTAAATGATACAAAAAGGTACATAGACAGAACATAAAATACAAAGGATTCCGATCAAACATCTTATCCACTTGATCAATCCACATCCTCAATGTGAGACTTTTTATTTGGATCAGAAGAGGATTTAGGTGGTGAGGATGGTGGTGAAGGCTTAGGAATTCCATTAATGATCACAGGAGGCTAAGCAACTAAGACTATGACTGGCCTATATTTAGGAGTTCTTTGATTGATCATAGGTGGGAGGCTTCGAATAGATTATGCGGCAGTCATCTGAACTTATGAAGCAGAAGAGGCAGAGGCAGTTAAAGTAGCTGGTTCAATTACCAGTCTATCATCAATATTCAAGAAAGGCAGCACCAGATTTCTGAAATCCATATTTATTCCTCCTCCTCCATCCATAGCAGATACGAAGTCATCCTTGTTCTCTAGGAATTTGTCCAACGCTGGAGTCAATTCTCTAAGATTGCTAACTTGTTCTCTGAAGGCTTGAGTGACAGGAGGAAACTTAATATTCTCTATCAGATGCAAGAATTGGTTAGTCATTTGGGTCTTTTTGTAAACCTTTTGGAAATAGGAATCCACCATTTCTTTCATTTCATTCTGAGAGGTAGAATCTTCTCTCATGTAATCTTGGACTATCATCATTATTTCACTAGTTGAATCTCTGGTTGAAAGCACGACTCTGCTCAGGTCAGATGAGTCCACAGATCCACTGGTTGAAGCTGAACGAAGATCCTTCTTTCATCACAGCTCGAATTTGGTTCAAATCCATTGAGTGTTTAGAAATAAGAGAACCATCATAGAACGATATAGTCTCTTTGAAGCTTTTGGTCAACCCACTGATAAGATTTTGAACATGGGAATCCTGGGTTTTAACATGATCTTTCATATAAGCTTTGATTCATTCAATCACTTAAACCATCTGGCTTACAACACTTTTCACATAGGCTAACTCTTTATCTGCTTGGGATTTTGAGCTCATGTAAGAGTCTAATGAAATAATAGATTCCATTAGAGCTTTAAAAACTGCTTCATGTCTAGAAACTTTGGTCTTGCAGGCTTTAACATCGTCCATTATTTCACCCATAAAGATTGACAAATTACAACTGAGAGAAACATCAAAAGATCTATCCAACATACTCATCTCTTTAGTAAAACTATGCTTCATCTCAGCAACTGAGGAACTAAAAGACTCTTTCAGTTCATTCTATAAGGATTCAATATCAGTCTTGGTGACAAAATTAGCAGGTTAAAATGCAACAATTGCACTTTCAGATGATAAACTGACCACTAAGTCAGCCATGATTGATTGAATTGAAGATACCATAGAAACATCCATCTTATTTACCTCTTCCAGAAAACTGTTCTTAATATTTTTCTTCAACTTATCCAAGTCATTCATTCTGACCACATCTTCAGGAAACAACTCAGACTCAATATCATAAATGATTTTTGGTCTATTTAGAGTGGACTATTTATCGGAATCAGGATAGTTTAAACCATATAATACAAAACATGGTTCTTCTGCCCAGTCTTCAAAACCAAAATCCACTATAAAACATCCAAAATTGGTTTGATGCTCCCCCTCAATGGGTGCATTCCCATGTATAGATACAGCATTTTCAATGGTTCATTCTTCTTGAATAGAATCTTCTACTATCATTTCCATCTCTTTAGTAGAAGGAGGGTCCTATGGGTTAGGTAAAACTGCATCCCTTTCTCCTACTACATCTTAAGTAGGCACAAATGAGCTCCCAATTAATGGACTCAGACTAAGAGTTACAGAATCAGATGCTTCTGAGACATTTTCCTTTTCTTCTTTATGCTCAAGTGATGTTTGGTCTCCCTTATCAGCATGAGTCTCTTCTTCTACTAAGGGTTATTTTCTAGAAGATACAATTTCAACAGTAGGACTTGGAGGCAAGTCATGATCTCTTCCATCATCCATAAGAGTGTCTTCTTCCTCAGTTTTATCGTTGTATTCAGGTTCCTCTTCATCAGGTCCTAGACCTAGATCCCTCACATCCATAGGTCTTGAAGGATGATTCACAGGATTAAATTTGTCATATACCTTCGGGTCATCATTGTCCCATTCTCCTCTCCAAGGGTTCCAATTTATCCTCATGTATTTTCAGATAGTGGATTTGATACAAATGTTATTCTTAACTACTACTGTCTCATCATGGGAATCAGCTACCCCGTTTACTTTGATCTTCACAGAGATCAACATAGCAAAGTACAGGGCATTTGACTTTGATTTCGGACTTGTCATATCTTCCATTTGGATCATCAGCAATCAACATAGATTCACTTTTACACAATGTCTTAAGAGATGTAGGAGATAGATATCTTGATATCTCAAATTCGCAAAGTCTCCTCTACTCGGTATCATAACATGTTGAACAAATTTGAACATCACTCTGTTCTCTCCATCCATTTTTTGCAGCAACTACTTGTCCTTGACTTCCATCACCTGTCAGCTCTTCCAAAGAAGTCTTATAATCAAAAATATCACTTGTAGGTGGCATAGCATTCGAGACATATCCAAACACACCTTCTTGTGGAACCATCAATCATTCATCCCACTCCACAGATGAAAACGACATCTCCATTCCATTCACAAAATAAGTCACTTGGTTTTCATTCACAAGTTTATCAAAGCTCACATAATCATAAAACTGTTTCAAAAGCATTAGATAGTAGGGACCATAGTTGTTAGAAAAACAATCTACCCATTTTTGATCTTCAAGAACGTCGAGTACAATGGATTTTCTTGGAAAAAAACCATTCTACGCAAAACTCTTTTTCAATCACAATAACTCTATTCTTCAGATGAGGATTCACATGTCGCCGCCCTAGTCATGTTCTACCAGCACTACCACTTGATTCTTGTTCGGACTTCTTCTTCACTACTTTAGGCTCAACAGTTTCATTTCTGATGGTAGGAAGTTTGGTTTTTTCCATCACTGGTTCGATTAATTTAGGGTTCTTAAGAGATTCGGGAGCTGATGTTTTAAGGCAAAGGGTTTGAGGCTCGGTGGATTGAGAAGTATGTAGGACATAGATTTTTTAATTTAGGAATCATAATATAAATGAATAAAATATAATAAATTAAAAACAATGCAGATTCTGGTGGCAAATAAACGTTTTTAAACAGCACACTGATCGGTAGAGTTTAACAGTGAGAATTACTATCCGTGATGTCCATCGGTGAGGTATTCACATCGGTGAGGTTACATTAGTGGGATTTTCACATTGGTGATAATTAACATCGGTGAGAATTTCAAATTGGTAAGAATTTCACATCAGTGAGAATTTACATCGGTGAGAATTTTAAATCGGTGAGAATTTCAAATCGGTGAGAATTTCACATCTTTGAGGTTAGCTACCGATCAAGGTTAATCTTTCCTAACTCGTGTCTAATGTAACTTAACCTTTCTGAACATAAAGGTTTAGTGAAAATGTCAGCTAATAGATGTTCAGTACCTATAAACTCAAGATTAATATCACCCTTTTGATAATGATCTCTCATGAAATGGTGCCTTACATCAATGTTTTTGGTCCTAGAGTGAGACACATGGTTCTTCAAAATATTAATTGCACTAGTGTTGTCACAGTTGAAATAAACATGATTAAAGTCATATCCATAGTTCAAATGATTGTGTTTCATCCACAGAATATGTGCACAGAAACTACCAGCAACTATATATTCTACTTTGGTAGTAGAAAAAGTTACAAAATTCTTCTTTTTACTACATCAAGATATTATGGATTTTCCAAATAAATGACATGTTCCTGATGTGATTTTTCTACCGAACATGCAACCAGAAATGTCAGCATCTGAATATCTCATTAACTCAAAGGATTGTCCTTTTGGGTAAAAATATTCTATTTTTATAGTGTGTTTAAGATACTTAAAACTTCTTTCAACAGCATGCAAATGAGATTATTTTGGGTTAGATTGAAATCTTGCACACATGCACACATTAAACATAATATTTGGTCGACTAGAATTAAGGTAATGTAAGCTTCCAATCATACCTTTGTAGTTGGTTGGATCTATTTGTTTCCTAGTTTCATCTGCATTCAATTTACATACAGTACTCATAGGAGTATCACTTTCCTTAATACTATCCAAACCAAAAAGTTTTAGAAGATCCATTGTATATTTACTTTGAATCAAAATAATACCATTTTCATTTTGAAAACTTTTGGAATCCAAGAAAATATTTATGTTCTCCCATTAATCTCATTTCAAATTCATTTTTCATACTCTTTGAAAAATCAGTACATAAGGAATGTTTAGAATATCCAAAAATAATATCTTCAACAAAGATTTGTACTATCAAAACATCTTTATAAATTCTTTTGAAAAGAAATTTATATCAGGAATCCCTTTAGTAAAACTTTTTTAAAATATGAAAATTTCTAAGTCAATCATACCAAGATCGTAGAGCTTGTTTTAAACCAGATAATTATTTTGAATGTTTAAAAACTCAATTTGGAAAATGAGGATTATTAAATCTATGAGGTTTTTCAACAAAAACATCTTCAATTATAAAACCATTTAGAAATGAACTTTTGACATCCATTTGATATAACTTGAAATTCATATGAGCAGCATATGAATGTATGATCCTAATGACTTATAATCTGGAAACAGGTTCAAATGTATCCTCATAGTATTTACCTTCATCTTGATTATATCCTTGTTCAACTCGCCTGTCTTTGTTTCTAACTATGTTTCCATATTCATCAACTTTGTTTCTAAAAACCTATTTAGTGCATATTGTCAATGTGTCCTTGGTTCTGTCAACTAATTCCTAGACTTTGTTTCTTTCAAATTGATTTAACTCTTATTTCATATCCAATAACCAAAATTCATCATTGGTAGCATCATTGAAATTTTTAGGTTCTAGCTATGAAAGAAAGGATTGATGTTCAATCGGGTTTCTTAGAGAAGTTCTAGTCTATGTCCCTCTATCAAGATTAACAACGAAAGTATCTAAATGATGATTCTTTAGAATCCTAGTTGATATAGTAAAGGTCGGGATAGATATTTTAGGTTCATCTATAGGTTCAGGTTCAAGAGAAGCAGATTTTGGAAAATTTCCATAACTGGATGTTTTTATAGCAGGTTCTGTAGATTTATCATTAAGGTTCAGAACACTAAAATCTTCTTCAAGATTTTCAAGAGAGGTTTTTGGCTCATGTGGATCTGTTTCATCAATCTTGATGTGAACAAATTATTTCACACATTTGGTCCTTTTATTAAAGACTCTATAGGATTTTCTAGTTAAAGAATAACCATGAAAGATTCCTTCATCACTTTTAGAAGCAAACTTGTCCAGATTATCCATTGTATTGAGAATAAAAACCATGCAGTCAAAGTCTCTAATGTAACTAACTTTGGGTTTTCTATTATTCCATAACTCATATGGTGTCTTCTTATGAACTGGTCCAATTAAGAATCTATTAATAATATAACAAGTTGTATTCACATCTTTATCGCAAATGTAAATAGGTAGATCAAACTAATTAAGCAAGGTTCTTGCTATTTCTTTAAGGGTTCTATTTCTTCTTTCTTCTACAAAATTCTACTGAGGTGACCTAGGAGTAGAAAAGTTATGACTATAGCCCTTGTGTGAGTAATAAGATTCAAAGTCTTGATTTTCAAACTCACATCCATGATCACTTCTCAGAGTTTTAATCTTAAGTCCACTAAGGATTTCTACAGATTTTTAGTATTTAATAACGTGAGAACAATATTCACTTTTGTGGGCTAAGAAGTATACACAAGTATATCCTGAAAAGTAATCTACTAGGACGTAGACACAGTTCATTCCATTTAAACTAGAAACTATAGAAGATACAAAAAAGTCTTTGTGAACCAACTTGAGGGTTGAGAAGTTGAGACTTCATTCTTTGATTTAAAAGAAAATTTATGTTGCCTTCCCTTTTGACGTGGATTACAAACTTTTTCATTTGGGAATTCAAGCATAGGTAGGTCTCTAACTATGTTTTTCCTAGTCAATTTTCTATGTGAATGGATGTTTTAGTGTCCTAACCATATGTGCCAAAGACAAGATTATTTATGAAGAGAATTTAAACAAGTAACATTTTTTTAGCTAAATAATTTAAATCAACAGCATAAACATTTTCATTTCTTAAAGCATAAAATACCAAAACATTTTTAGAGTCAAAAACTTTACAGGAATCATTTTCAAACTTGAAATTAAAACCATCATCAAATAATTTTGAAATACTAAATAGATTATACTTAAGTCAATCAACTAATAAAACATTAGAAATTAAAACTGAATTATTGTTACCAATCTAACCTAGGCTGATTATTTTTACTTTAGAATTATCACAAAAGGTGACATAACCTCCATCAACCAATATTAAGCTCTTGAACCATGAAAAATATCTAGACATGTGTCTTGAACATCCACTGTCCAAGTACCAAGTCTTCTTGTGATAACTCATCAAGCAGGTCTCCTACAAAACTGATTTAGAAAGAAAATGACATTGGTACCCAGATCATCTTGCTTCCAGAAAGGTTTGCAATCAAGGATTTAGGAACCCATATTTGTATTATGGGTCTCATATAATTTACATAATCAATTTCTTTTTAAAGGTAAAATTTATTTGATCTATAACCATATGAATAACTACTTGAAGTATAAGAAATTCCAAAACAAGAATAAGCAGAATTTCATTCAGAATTAGTAATAAATCGAGTTTGAGTTAACTGTCTCTGTCCAGGTTAGTATCCAAAACCAGTAGTGTATATAGGTGCAACTTTATTTCCTAACATTTGAGTTAGAGTATCTTTTCCATTTGTGAATTTTTCTATGTCCTTTATAAGTTTCTCATTAGACATTTTCATTTCTATATTTTCCTTTAACAGTTGAGCATTCTTTTCCTTTTCTATATCGAAGACAAATTTAACATTTGCAATAAAAGAATGTTGTTTCATTAATGGATTATACATGTCCTTATATTCATTTAATTTTTCTTCTATCATATTACAATATTCATACAATTCAGCCTTAGATATATTTTCACCATTATCTGAATCACTGGTATTTCCAGAATAATAATCTTTCTACATAGGAGAAACAGGCACCTTTGAGGTATTGGTCATGAAGAACATGATGACATGATTCTTTTTAGAATCCGAAATTTCATATTTACTCGTGTTTTCTTCTGAAGCGCTCCAAGTAGCTTTCATATCATTCTTTTAGTTCATGTTCTAATAAAAATATTTATTTTTGAATTTTAATTTTGGACAGTCATACTTGATGTGTCCTTTCCTTTTACATTCTTAGCAGACTACATCATCATTCTTGTCAGCTTTCTTCTAATCCTTCTTCCAATGACCTTTGTTGTCATACATTCCTTTGTAGTTAAATTTTCTGAAGAATTTTTTCTTCCTATAAAACATCATAAATCTCATGGCTATTTGAGCCATCTTAGCATCACTGTCAAAGTCTAAATCTTCACTTGTTGAACTTTCAGTCTGTATTAGCATTTTTCCTTGACTTTTCTCTTAGAGGCAGTAGATTTAAAGCCAAATATTTTATTTTAGGTTCATCAAATTCAACTTTATTCACTTGGAGTTCTTCCTCATACATCGTTAATTTACCAATAAGCTATTTTACATGAAATTCTAGAATGTCACATGACTCTATGATTGAAATAGAAGTGCCCCTTAAACGGTCTGGAAGACATCTCAATATTCTCATGATTTTTTCCTTTTCAAGAACAACCCTTCTAAGTGAACTCATTGTATTGACTATCTCATTGAACCTGAAATACTTATCAAATATATGTTCATCAGTTTTAATTTTAAAATTATCATATTTAATTGTGTATGTATTCAATCTCATCTCTTTAACATTGGTTGTTCCTTCATGAGAAACACCCAAAGTATCCCATATTTGAAAAGCATTTTTGCAAGCATAAATTATGTTGAATGCCTCATCTCCTAAAGCACAATACAAGGCATTCATAACTTTACAATTATTATTGTAACCAGTCTTAGTGAGATTATCCCATGTAGATCTTTCAGTTTCATTAATTTTATATTGAGACTATATCAGTCCAAATATTAAAACACATACCCTCTAAATGAATTTTCCATTTAAATTTCCACTGAGTATAGTTTGTACCATTAAAGAAAGTTGTTTGTTTAGTAGCAGCACCCTATAGTCTATTATCCATAACTAGATATTATAAAATAGTCCTAAAGAGATTAAATTTTAATCTAACACAAATTTATGATCATTAAAGATGGAACTAAAATCACAGTTAATAAAATATTATTTTAAAAATACTTCATCAAAAACACACCTCTGATACCAAATGTTGGTCGGAGTGGACACTCAAAAGAGGGGTGAATTGTGTTCCAATTAAACTTTCTGTTAAAAATATCTCTCTTAAAATCCCCCAATTTAAAAACAAAGTTAAACTGTAGGGAATCTATATAGAGTGTAAATGATCAATGAGTTTCTCAAAGATTGATTAGGTCTCAGTTAATTTAATCTGAATATTAAATTGACTTTTTAAACTAACATACTAGTATATAATAAGTATAAACACTTTCTAATTTTACTATCAAATTATCTTTAAAATAGTTCTTTATTTCAAATTATTAGCATCGTAATATGAAATAAATATATAGTATACTTATAAACGTAAACTAAAAATAACAACAGAGATAACCAAGAGGTTCAGTCTCAAGCTGAGACTTCGTCCGCTCAACAATTTTTATAAATTGATCCACACCCTGGATCGGGGTAAACAACAGTGACCACACTGTCCAGGTCCAATGACCTCTACCACAGTTATATGTGGGAAACCAAACAATAGCTCACAGCTGTCCAGGTCTTACTCGACCTCTACCACTATCCACAATGGAAAAAAAGTGTTATAGAGTTTGAATGGGGATTTTAGAATCCTCCAACTTAACACAGGAGACAGCGTGTGTTTAAAATAAACAAGTTACACGTACTGCTCGAAATGTAAATTAAAGAATCACTAAAGATAAGCATGACTATGTTTAGAAATGCTTTAGTGATTAATAGTGCAGCTCTGGACTCTTTTGATCGGTCGGAAAAGCTTCTGAGTCCTTTTCTGGTTTTTTATGAAAACAATGATTCCTTTTCTTCCTTGGTTCTAAGTTCATCATATCAGCCTGAGTGCATGAAGTGTTTGTTGTAGTTCTTCACATAGGATGCATCTTGTGTTCTCCTCTGGAAAAGATTTTCTGTTGAGTATGTCCAGTGTTCTTGAAGTATGGAGGCAGCCTTGCGTGAATGCACCATGTTTTTAATGATGATGAGCTCTTGTGTCTTTAAACCTTCATGTGTCTTCTTGGTTCCTCGATTCTTGTCGTATGCACACTCTTTGTTTGATCTCTTGTCTCTCTTTCAATGGATCCTTTTCGTATCTCCTTTTTATTTATCCTCGTTCACTTTCCTTCCCATTATAGCTTTCATCTCCGATAAAAAGTAATGATCACCTTTTTCATGGGTACTGGGTATGATTCCCTGACATGGAAACATAATTTATTAAATAACATTAACATCATTAAAACCATCAAATGGAACTGTTAGCTTAATAAATAAAAAGTATTGAGAGTGTAGTGTTTTATTGGTGGTCAATAATTAGTAGCCTTCTCTTGGTAGACGTGTATGGTAGTAGCCTTCTATTGGTAGACGCTTATGGTGGACATTGTGTAGTAGGTCCTTCCATCGGTAGCCCTTTTGAATTGTATCGGTAGCTCTATATATCAGTGACTTCGTTCCATCAGTATATCTTGTTATCGGTTGCCCTTGATCCATCAGTAGCTCCTGGGAAATAGGTAGCTTTTGGTTCATTGGTAGCTCTTGGGACACTGGTAGATCTTGGTATCCTTGCATCAGTAGTTGTTTACACTCATGTTAGTATACTTACACTATCGGTAGACTTCTATCTGTAACTATCTATTAACTGGTTCTATCGATAAACATCTATCTATCGGTAGATCTTGTCTTTCGGTAGCTCTGGTTATTGGTGACTGTCTGTACTTGTATTAGTAGCCTTACTCTATCGATAACTGTCGGAAGTCATGCACATCGGTGGCTCTATACATATCAGTGATCTTAGTGTATCAGTGTCTCTGTCTATATGTAGATTAATTCTATCGGTAGACTAAGTACTGGTAGCTCTATATTAGTGGATATACACAGATCAGTGACTTACACTTATATGTTTTATTCAAAACACATTTGATTAGGATATAATTACTTCATAACTGATATAAACATAGATAAACAATGATTAACATATTTCAGAGACTATTTTAAAATTATTGTAATCTCTATCATAGAGTATCATAGATATGAAAGAACTAATATATAGATAAATATTAATTGGGATTATCAAAGTCTATTAAAGTATAAATGGGATTATCAAAACAGGTGAGGTCATCAATCACAACACATTGATTAGGGGCATTATCTTATTTCGTATAACATTTTCTCTACATTCTAAGATCTTCACTGGTTGATCTTCATAAGAAATATCATCCACTAACTGTACTACCTCTGAAAAGACTACATTTGAAGGGTCTGGTATGTACTTCCTTAAGAGGGATACATCATAGTCATCATGTAATTTTTCCATGGTAGGTGGAAGTGCTAGTTGATTGGCCACATCCCAGACATGATCAAGAATCTCGAAGGGCCGATGTACCTTGGACTTAACTTCCCTTTCTATCCAAACCTCATTTCCTTCTTCAATACATATATTTATAGAAATACCGTTTCTCTAACTTTGAACTCATGGTCTCATCAACAGATATCTGCGAAACTCTTCAATGGATTTTGATCTTCCTTGATGTGCTGTTGAATGGTTTTCACCATCTCTATCATTTCATTGAAAATTTCAATTCCAAGATTCTTATGATCACCTACTTCATCCCAACACGCCAGTGTTCTATAGATTTTCCTATAAAGGTCTTCCAATGGTTCCGTCAGAATGCTCTAGTGGAAACTATTATTTTAGAAGAATTGAACTAGAGGAAGATGTTGGTCCCATGATCCTTTGACATCCATATAACATGATCATAAAAAATCTTCAAGTGTATGGGTAGTTCAGTCACATTGGTCATTAGTTGGAGGATGATAGGCCATACTGAAGATTAGTTCAGTTCTTGGAGCATGTTGGAGACTTTTCTAGAACATTGAGGTGAATCTTGGAACATGATCGGATACAATAGATATTGGTTCTATATGTAGCCATGACTCATCATTTATGTAAATCCATTAAATTTGATAAATTGATAAGTCCTCTCTAATCACGATAATTTGAGATGTATTCTTAAGAATATCCACAATGACCCATATATAATTATTCCTCTAGATGTCCTTTGAAGTCTAGTGATATGGTATTGGTAATTTTGTCCCACTCCCATGTTGGTATGGGTAGTGGTTTCATCATCTCCTTAAAATTTTGACTCTCATCCTTTACATGATGACATTCCATGCACTTTGATGTATATTCAGAAATCACTTTTCCATATTGTCCCACCAAATGATTTCTTGGAGATCTCGATACAACTTTGTGCTCACTAGGTGAATTGGTGAAATTGAGCTATGTGAGTCATCCAGAAGCTTCTTTTATTATCTCTGGATCATATGGTACATATAATCATGACCAAATATCACAATTTCATCCTTACCAACCACGAACATGGAGGATTTCTCATTTATGATTGCTTCCACCCTTTTTAGAATTTCCACATACTATCATTGAGAATACATTATTTTTTCTATGAGGGATGGTTGATCAGTAATATGTGAAATGATTTAAAATGTTCCTCCCTTAATGATTACCATTTCTGTCCTCTGAAAATCTATTACGATTGGATCCTTTTCAATTCTCATCATTGATAATGTTTCTGGATCCATTCTACTTAATGAATATGCCACCTTGTTTTCCTTACCATGATTATAGTGGATTGAGTAGTCATAATCCTTGATGAGATATATCCATCTTCATTAGATCATATAAAGCTATTTTTTTGTGAATATATATTTGAGGCTCTTTTGATTAGTATATATCTGACACTTCTGCACATAGAGATAATGCTGCTAGATTTTGAACTCAACGATCATAGCTGGCAACTCTAGATCATGTGTGGGATAGTTTTTCACATTGATTTTCAGTTTCCATGATGCTTAGGCTCTCGCAATATCATTCTATATCAACACAAAACCCATGACCTTCTTTAAAGAATAACTAAATACCACAAAACGTTCTCCACTTGTGGGTAGTGTGAGCACATGCATAATGATAATGCTTTCTTTCAACTCATTGATGATATCTTAGCATTCATCACTGAACAAAAACTTTGCTCCCTTCAGAGTTAGCTTGGTAAGAGAGTTGCAAATCATTATAAATTTCTCACAAATAGGTGATAGTATACAGCTAACACCATGAAGCTGAAGATCTCTGTTACCAATGTTGGCCTCGACCATCCCTCAATTGCAGTTGTCTTGGATGGATCCACCGATATACCATTACTTATGATGATATTACCCAATAATTAGACCTCCATCAACCATAACTCTCACTACATGTACTTCGAATAAGGATTATCATTTCCCAATGACCCTAGTATAGTACTTAGATTCACCTTTTTCTCCTCCAGGGTTTTAGAGTATACTTGAATATCAACTATAAATAGTACCAAAAATTTGTCGAGGTAATCATTACATACTATATTAATGAATTCCTTAATGATTTCTAGAGCATTACTAAGTCTTAAATGAATTACTATGAATTCATCATGCCCCTATCTTGTAAAAAAGTCATCTTGGGGATATCCTTTTTCATCACCTTTACTTTGTAACATCCTGACCAAAAATCCACCATGGAAATGTATTGTGGTCCACATAGCTGATCGAACAAGTCATGAATTCGTGGAATAGGATACTTTTTTTTTATTGCGATTTTGTTGAGATCACAATAATCAATGCAAGGGCTCATTGACCAATCCTTCTTCATGCAAAAGAGTGTTGGAGCACCCCATGGTGATGCACATGGGCATATAAACCCTTTATCTATCTTAACTTTTTTTTTTATTCATCTCCTCAAGCTCTACAGCATCCATTCTATATGGAGTCAATGATATTTTCAATGCCCTATGTATAAGGTCAATTGAGAATTCAATATCTCTTCTAGGAGGAAGACAAAACAATTCCATAGGAAACACTTTAGTTATTTCCCTCACAATAGGTGTGCCTCCAAGTATGGTTTCCTCCATAAACTCAATCATCTGAGCTAGATACACGTTCTCATAGGGAATTAATATCCACTCTTAAGAGGATGGTAATAATGAAGATTCATCTTCCTCCCTAAACATGTATAGAATTGGGGGTCGATTCTCTATATGGAGAGTGATTTCACTCCCATAGAATTTATGTTGGATCAATATATGGATAGCCAATCCATGTTAATAATTGTATCAAATTACACCAGAGGGGGAATGAGGAGGTTTTCCGAGAATTTCAATACACAAATTTTGACAAGGGATGAGTTATATTCATGGGATGAAATCATTTCCCCATTTTTTTACTCAATGACATCATTACATCCTTGATTTGTGGTGATATTGGGATTGTTATACAAAACCATCGAGATATAAAAGAATGTGTAGAACCAGAATAATAAATTTAATTCTCTATTATTGAATGAATAACTAGAATACCATTAAACACGTCGTATTGAGGGGTCACTTCAGATGTATTGATAGAAAAATATCACCCTTACTGCCATGAATGATGTTGGTTGCCTCTAAAAACCCTTGGCATTGGGCACTAATTTGCATGGTACCATGGTTCTTTTCAGTTCAAGAAATGAACAATGAGTTGAGAGTCGAATAGATTGTTCCTCCCCTCTATCACAGTCATGGGTTTTTCTTATCAGAAGTTAACAACTAGGTGTCCTTCCATTCCACACCTAAATCATTTCCTTCTCCCCATTAGTGAATTTCGTGGGGGATTCTTTCTTCCCCTATGGAAAGTTAGGTGAAGGATTTTGTTAGCATCATTGGATTTATCCATCCGACTGGATGAATTTAATTCCACCATTATCTTCTTATCCCCATGATACCCCTATGATTCTCTGATCTCTATTGGTCCTTGAGGGTACATCAGAAAATTTCCTCATTGTTGTTGAATTCACAGATCGCCAGGGATTTCCGTAGGCTAGGTTTCAGCCAACCAACAGAATGTTCACCCTTGAATTTAGGGGGAATGACCAAGACAGAGGCATATCGTTCAAGACATATGATTTTTTCATCATACACTCTGGAAGTTTCATTGTCTTCTTTCTGGAGGGAATGGAATTCCCATTCCATCATAATCTAGAGGGTCAGAGGAAAATATCTATCAAAAAAGATTTTCCCGAAATCCTTCCATTCAAATGCCTCAATATCCTCATCAAGATTTGTTTTTTATCAATGTGCACCATTGATCGGGTTCGCCCACCATATGGTAAGAAACCATAATAAAATTAATTTGTGTGGAACATTAATGGATATAGAAGATAATTTCAATAGAGTTGATCCATTGTTTGGTGATTGAGAGATCAGATGATCCATTAAAAAAGGATGCCTTTGTCTCATAATTCTCTTGATTACAACATGTTATTTCATATTTGGGGATGAACATTAACCTTGACCCAAGTTTATATTCAAATATTGAGTTAATTAAGTGAGAATCGTGATAATGTTTGTGATTCCAACTCTAATCAGGTTGGGAATCTCATTAGAATAGTCAACACGTTGATCTTTACATTGGTTGTTAGACCCATTTCTCCTATTACAGACCATTTTCTGGAATAAAAGCAAATTTTGGTTTAACACGTAATGGTTAATCCAAAGAAAAAAATGGATGAATTATAAATAACTTTTGTTTCCTTAACTTATGAAAATTTAGGCTTTAATCTATGTTATCCATGATCTGTTTCCCAACATTTATTCTAAGTGGAATTTTTTATTTCCTTAACAATTTTTCATACTATGCTTGTGAATTTACCAAAGAATATCCCCCAGGTGTGTCGTAACCAAGATTACGGCAAGGCTCGTTGTTGTGCACCAGGATACCCCAGGTTAATCCTGAAACTCACTTTCAGAGTTTTCAGTCCTTAGTACATCTGTGCCAGAGCCCCCTCTGTCTACTCAAATCCATACTTGAATGTATTTTCTTGATAATAAATTTACTCAATACTCACTAAACCATAGGAATTCCTTAATTATACATAGTATTGTCTTTAAGTCTTCACTAGGTTTTTCTAATCATAATCCCAAAAATAAATATACATATCCTCTCATACCAACTATAATGACCATGATCTATATTACAAACATAAACAATATTTATTAGATAAACTTCTCATTAAAAAACATAGGATATAAAAAGGTATATTGTCTTTGGGGCTTAATAAAATTACATAATGACATAAAACATGAAAAAAACTTATTTCTTTAAATATTCCAACACATGACCAATACATTCCATCATAGGTTTCATTGAATTGGATAACCTTAGGACATGCATAAGCAAAGGGTGAGCTATAAATCCTAGTAATGGAGTCAACAATACATAACATGAAGAGTACAATACAAGTGGGTAAATATGAATATTAATGGAGTTAAAGTGAAACACGAACATGAAGGCATTATATAGCATGATTATCATAACATGGAAATGTGGCAACAACACGTACCATGGTATTAGCATGAGAAAAGGATCATTGCACATGGAGCATGAGTAAAACCTCATTGAACATGAATTTTCATGATTAAATCCTCATTTTACATGAATTAGAAGGATTAAACCCTCATTTCACTTGACATATCCAAATATTATTCTTTACCCAATTCATTGGAGCGCTATCAGGGCACACCCTCTTATCCATTTAATTTAATGCATATGTGTGCCACAGGGATCATACACCATGGAACTATTCATCATAATTTATTCAATTACAAAAGGATGTTTAATAAACACATGAATATTTTTAATCAATATGTAAATGGTCATAAAGATGAATACACTTGATAGATAAATGGGCATAATATTCACCACACAATGACATTTCCTTGGAAAATCACAGTGAAACTTCGGCAGCGTTACATCCTGACATAAGAATTCATAAAAATGGGTTATTAGATTGATCAAGGTGTATCAAACTATTTATATGTATTGGAATGAAATGTATTCATATAGATACATGCCCCGATTAATGTAATGGAATTTAGATTCAAAATACCAAAGAATTGCGTGAATGTAAATGAGGAGAGAGAAATGTCTTAAAGAATTTCACATAGTAAGGAGTGTACATGGGATGAATTAATGAGAGTGAAAGAGGTATCTCATAATATCAAACATAAGATGTTTAATATAAGGGAGTTGAGAAATCATACCCCAACATTTTCAATTGCAATAAAAATGGTATTACATCATAAAAAACTTGGATAAAATATGAAAGGATGAAAATCCATTACTTGGAACTGTGATCCCAAAAGTTCTGAGAGAGGCTTTAGATAGGCTTTATTGGGAGCTTGGGGAATCTTGGGAGGAATATAGAGAGTTGAGGGAAGAGGTTGGTTGAGCTCTAAAGGCTTTTAGTTAAGAGGAAGTGGGAGATTGTGTTTATTATATTGGAAAGGATATGAAATTATTTATTACATAGTTTTGGGACACCACACATTAATCTAACATAACCATAAACCAGCCCATGGTTTTTGCCCATGTTTTTTTCAAAAGAGAAGTGGAAAAAAATATTTTATAAGTAAATGTCCTAAATTCATAAATTAATAGGGTTGATTATGTGGTGGTGAGTCACACTCTCATTGAAATCAATTTAAAATGCTAAAATGTTTTATAACTCTTGGAGGGTCCACTAATGTTTTGTAAATTAAATCAATATAACCCAAAATTACATTATTTTAGTGTAAAAATATATTGGCTGAACATAATGTTTATTTTATTTTATTACATCAGTATTTGTTAATTATGATGTTATAAAACACATTATATATTTAAAGAGTACATAATAGTTATCCCAAAAATTTGATTGTCTCATAAATGATGAAAAATTCACCATTTGATAATTTCATTGTCCTGATTCTGAAAATATAATTTATTTTATCAAAATAATTTTCTAAATATGTTAGTTTTTTACTCTTAAAATAAAAATTAATACTTATATAAAATTAATGTGTATTTACCTAAATAGATTTCAAACCTTAACAGAAATCACAATCGTATTTGTAATAATTATACAGTCATTTATATTATATAAAAAGTAAATTATTAATAATATTTAATTAATATTAAACAATGCAATAATAAATAAAAATATATTTCTTAGTTGAATATTAACTAAAAATAGTATTTCTGCTCTAAAAACTATTTTAAATGTTACAATAATAAAATGAATGTATTTTATTTTTTATATAATAAGACATTGCACATAATCATAGTGGTAGGGTCTTATTTCCTAACCACTTATAACTCCCACATAAGACAGAAGGGAAAGGTGTGTGATGGTGACAAAATCTTGGGGTGGCTCGGATAACATCACTCAAGTGGTAATCTCTATCAACTTCCACTTCTAACATATGTTGTTCTACTCGAGTATAACGTGTTGAAGCTCAGCTTAGGATTGTTCATGAACAAAGCCCAATTATTCCACCTCCTTTGTAAGCTCTGAAAAAAGGGCATCATATGGAGAAAATATACTGGATGAGGCCATCTGTTCTTTTGTCTGATTAAATTGGAGTTATTAAATCCCTATATTTATTCTATTCATGTGATCATATTTCAACGGCTTTATTATCAATGTTTACAATTTATAATGTTATTTTATAATACAAAAACAAAACAAAAAGGATTTGAATATGATTTACATAACCATTTTTCATAATAAGTCATTTAATTAGGTCAAGAGGAATTTTCATTGATATATGTTTGGGTCAATACTATAGTGTTAATAAATTCATATTTTACTCCATGGTGAAGATATATTACATATTTATTTCATGTATCTCAGCCCCATATGTTTTTTAATTCTTCTACTCATGTGATTGACTTGAATGATGTTGAGCTGGAGACTGATGCATTGTTTTTGGATCAGCTAGTGCATATCATAGACATGAGAGTGAAATTGTATTGAGGGAAGATAATTACACTAGTATATTTTATATGGATGCATTTATGAATTCCAGATTAGTCATGAGGGTGTACCTCTATTATGTGGTTGAAATTGTGTGTGTAATGTGACCACGACTGCTGGAGTCACTTATTCGGGATGGGAAGTTATTTGTCAAAATAATTGTAAAATACTCAACAATGAATGAAAGATTGTATTTAAATTATGACGTACATTGAGTTTATCTCAAATTTACATGGTTATTTTATATGTAACAATGTATAGAATTTTTTGTCTCATAGTTTGGATACTTAGTCGGTTGTAGGATGGTTGAAATAAGGCCACCAGCTAGCTAGGGGAAATCATAGGCCAGTCGATGGTTGTAGAAATGGGATATGTATTTATTAGGATCCCACATTTTAGCTAATGGGGAGATATATTTGGGATTATTATTGGGATTTTAATCATTTAACACCATTTTTAATATCTGACTAATCCTATCCAAAATATGATCATATTGTGGGTAAAACCTCTTAGAATACTCTACCATGGTTTCTGGGCATCTCCTTCCTCAATTCGTGGAATGTGAAAGATATGATTGAAATGGTCATCAATTGATTTTATATTTATTCATTTTACACCTAATATTGTATCTTTCATTTGATATGATCATAGATATTAGTGATATCGTCTTGATATGATGTTCTCATCTATGATCTAATGGAGAATTCAATATGTATTGATAGACAGTCATTGGATCACACAATTTGGTTACCGGTATTTGACTTATCTGAGAACTACTATTTATGGGGAATCGTATATAGTGTGTTTTCTTAGATTACATCGATTATAATTAAATTTTCCTAGAATACTAATTACAGTTAATCAGTGACCAATGCTTGGTTCTTTTTTTGTGAATAGTGCTGCATTTGTGGGATTTCAGTGTTGTTCTTTAATGAATCTCATATTTAAACATCATTATAGTAATGGTATGAAACCCTTAAAATAATGTGTTCCTTAATGTTTTTTTTGGAATCTTTGGTTTATGTATATTATTATATTAGAGAACCATACATTATAGGCTTCTTTGATGTGTTTATGGTGGGTCTTGAGGTCATGATTGACTATGGAATCTAAATCATTGTTATATAATTTACTACTGGTGTGATATTTAATAGAATGTAGAGTTTTTTATATATTACTTTCCATTCTATATTATTCCTTATATGTTTTTTTACATGGCTAGTAGAATCGCGGATCAACCTTTAGGTAGGATGGTGGTCCTAAAAAACCCAACCATCTCTTTGGGGGGTGCATGAAGGATATGACTAATTCGTAGAGTTTCTACATAGGATAATCTACACATGATCTAGGTCTAATTTATCTATTTTTAATTCTATAATCCATTTAAAGAGTGTACATTTATAATGATATAACCTACTAATGGGTGTATTCCATATATATAATAGGGATTTTAATTATTGGGTGTGCAAGTATTCACACCATCACAAAGGAGTAGGTAATCAAGAAACATTTAAATTACTTTTAATTTAATGGTTGATAGAGTTACTTATCATGATTTATGTCATGTAAATCAGTATATATGACTCTATTATAACAAGGCCCTATATCATGTATGACTAGGGATTGTGCAATCATGGTTAGTGCATGTTCTCTTGGTAAATTATGGATTATATTCTTGGATATATATTTAATTTTCCATTATGTCATACATTTCTATATACATGTAGACTTATGTTAAAGATACATTGGTGATATCCTAATAGTTTACGCTAACACCCTAAATGGGCATCATAGTTTTCATTTATACATAATGGTAAAGGATCCATAGAATGATAAATTCCTTGGGTGCAATTCTTAAGGAGGATGGAGTAGTGAAGTATAGGTGGTCCAAGGATAGACATTAGGTGGATGGTAATGTACATTCCATATTTTATTATTTTACATGTTATTATATTAATAAATGATGACCTGCCACACTTGGGCCCTATTATAGTATACATACATAAGTTGAATCTCTATTGTTTACACATTTATTTGTAACACCATTCTACTATGATGTTTATATTGATTATATTTTATTTAGTTATTATCATGTAATTAATATTATTATTGATGGTATCATCTACCCACATCACATTAGACACTCTCCACTAGTCCGAATCCTATTTCATATGGGGTGATGAACATGAGATTATTTGGAACTTCAGTTAATACCATTTTTCGTAGGTTTGGATGTTACAATAGCACTTTCATTTTTGTGTTGTTTTTCCATATTTACTACTACATCAAACAAATATAGCTACATGATTGTAAATTTTTTAGGTACATGAACTATATTCTTGGTTCTTCCGTATGTTTTCACATAAATTCATTACATAAAAGGCCTCATCTTGTGTCCCAAAAAAAATTTCTCATATATTTGTAGAATTCCATGATGAAAATTTTAATTCTAATATATAATACCATCCTTCCACTTAGTTTAACATTATTCTTGATAATCACGGGTGCCCTCAATTAAATATTTTTAATATTCATAAATTTATTTCATTCTTGATTTTTCTTCTCTTTTTCATTCTTCTCTTCTAAATTATTTTATATCATGGTTTTTTGATTTAGGGAAACATGTTTTTCCATTACGACCACCTTGACAAAAAATATCATACAGATTCTACATTGAAACCGTTTTTATATAAAAAATGATTATTACCTTTCTTTTGTGTTCTTTACATCAATATTGAATTTATTAACTTTAATATTTTATTTCATTATCTTCTAGGGATGGAAAAACTATGACACTTTTAATGAGACATAAGGAGGAATGTTTCATAGCACCTGAAATTAACAACCAATAACGTTTCCATACATTTATATTAATTTTATCATGTATTATCACTTTTAAATAATATTTTATGAGGACCTTATTTTTTCATATTTTTGGGAAGAATCCTTAATAGACATACCCACATATTCTATAAATTAATTGGCAGTTTTCCCCATTTTTACATATCCCGGATTTTCTCTATTTTAATTTAAATCTTGTAAAACACTTGTAAATTGATTTAGTGAAAATGACATATTATTGAAAAAATTTTACCTTATCACTTGGGATTTCATGAGATTTTATATTGGTTGTTACTTCTTCTTGTGTTACTTATATATTTCATAATTGAAAATCCAATTGAATAATTTTTATACTGAGAATATATGATTTCTACTCTATAAACATCATTCCACCTCCACACTGCCTCTTTATTTTATCAAAGTGTTTTTCATGTTATCCATGAATTATACTAGTCTCTTTCTCCAAATTATCGCGATCGTTTATCTTGTCTACATTAATCACCAGAAAAATATTTTTTACATCGATGAAATCCTATTTATTTTTTTCAAATACAAGGAAATTTTTCACATTCACTTTAAAGACATATTCTTTTACATGGTGTCCATTTAGAAACAAATTTTATATGATTATGTGAATAAAAACATGGAATGCATTAAAATAATTTTTAGAATCAACTTGATCAGTGTGATTTATACATGGAATTATCTTTTGGACCATTTCTTCCACTATTATTTAAATATATTCCCCAATTTGGTAAATCATCTACTACATGTGTCCAAGAGTGTCAAAAACATAAGCAGCAACGTATGTAATAAAATTTATCATTATTGGCATAAAAAAATAAACATGAATAATGATATTATTTATCATATGATTCTTTAGGGATGTGATCTCAATTCCCTTTACATAATTAATCAATAGAAAATTATGGATAATAAAATTTAGTTACATTTAATACATGTAAAATGTGTGAATCGTCAATTTTAGAATTGTTTTTACCTTCTAAATTAAGGATTTATATCCAATTTCGTTTTGAGTGTTTTCTTATTTTCTATTGACACTTAGTTTCATAAATGGATATAAAATATTACAAAAGTATTTTCAAAGAAGTTAATGTCTTGAAGAAAACAAAACAAGAGAAAACGGACCCTCCACACTTGAGCAACGCACAGCCTCTACAAGCCATGTGGCCATGCAACCCCCTGTGCAGTACCAAATGACGTTCGAGCATGCACATCATTCCAGTATCCCAGACGTGCACATTCAACCTGCACACTATGATCGTTCTCCTAGGGTATCATTTTTTATAATAAACAGTATCCTTGGTCTCCCTATTTGGATATAGAAAAAATTAGAGAAATCCTGGGAGATCTCATCACACAACCCCTTTTCTCGGCTCCATCAAAAAACTGCAATATAGTTCTCTAATGTCCAGGACTAAAGAGAATTAAAGGGGGGAATGATGGGATCAAGGTTCTTTCATGAGTCAATCATATGAAAACATTATTAGATCTCTTAATTCCGTAGTGAAAATGTCATTTCCATGGTACACTCCTCAAAAAGTACCCACATGATATCGATTAAAATATTCTTAGGAGACCCTTGTGGCTTAGTAATAACACATTCCCAATTATTATGTAAGAGTTTGTCCATATATCAAAATATTTAGTACTACATAGGTCCTGTGGATGGCCCCTCAATGGTGTGTCTTCACCCCAGGTCTATGCACCATACCTATGCACAATATCATTGCAAGCCACTATTGTGAAGCACATGCTCAGGCAACATTCATTCCCTATTCAGAGACACTCATTATATGTCTTATCCTTCCAAGGATCCCATTATTAAAATGGACGAAATTGACACCACCACTGAGGCCTCCGAAATTATAGAATCATGGGAAAGGACACATCAGTGTGTCCCTTGATTGAGCTTGAATTAAAATAGTCAGAGGTTTCCCATACTTCTCCAGCTGTTTGGTCTGGTTCTTTGGGGTGTATATGTGTCTGAATATCAATGGTCACAAGGACCCCAACCCTATGACGATGTAATGAGTTTCCTTGTTGTATTGGAAGATGTATCAATTTCCCCCTTTTCATCTCTGAGGCCCAGAGCCACATGTTTGTAATATAGAAGGAATGGAACAATATTGCATCTCCTTTCACATCGAATAATGTCTTCATATCATATTATGAAACAAATATCAGGTCATCCTATGAGGTAATCCCCTAGCCATTCTTCTATGAGGTTGCAGTCTTGCTCCACTCTACATCTAGGCAACCACAGGGTCCTTCATCCATCACCACAATTCATTCCTCATCACGTGAATATATGTAAGGATCATTGCCTTGGAAACTCCAACCTTTTTCCCCAGAAATAACCAGATTGTCCACTATACACGAATATCCGAGGTATGAAATAAAAATATGATAGGAGGAAGAAAACCCTTTCCCTCTCTTATTGTTATTTTACTCCATGTCCATCATATATGAAATTGGATTGTGCAATCTTCTGATCTATTACTAACTCTTGTTTCCCACATAGAGAATGAATCATATGGGATTAGAAATTATTAATGATAACACAATCTCTACAACCATAAATCACCATGGGAATCCTCCATAGGAGTAATCCTAAACTACTGATGTACAAGAACTCTGATTTGTGATCTAACTAGGATAACCATGACTCTAACTCAACGATCAAGGTCACATAAGCCTCCACAATCATATAAGATGATATAATTCCCCCATGTAATCTTTCCTAGTGGAATGTCCCAAAATTACCCTCCCAAGGGTCTATATACCCCTTTGGTACATACTTTCAACGACACTCATAGGGGAGTATCATTATAAAATAACTACACGGGTTTTAATGAATTTTTCATGGATACATAGGAATCCCATTCCTTGGTCTCATCCAGACATCAAAACAAGTCATGTATTTATATATGACAATACTCCAGAGTACCCCTATATGTGTTTTAGGAACCATCATCATCAAAATAATGAGCTAATAATATCTTTGTGATACATAGAAGGGTACAATCAATAGAGATTCTCAAATATATACATATGATTCACATTGATGGAGATCCTATGATAAATAAAGATGATTCAAATATTCCACAAATTGTATATAATTGAAAATTATGTCAAGTTCTATTCACATCATACATTGGATTTTAAAAAATATTTGTGAATATGTATTAAATCTATTAGAGATTCCCAATGTATGATATAATTCTCCCAAAAGGATGTGATGAGCCAGAACTCTGATCCACTCGTACAATGGGAGTTCTTGAGAAACGTAGGCCAAAAATCATGATGATGGACTATCTTTGGAATGTATGTCCTCATGGATATAGACCCATTGGGTGTTTCAATTTTGAAAGGGGAAATAAAAAATGATGAACCCGATGAGAATATTGAACCAAGATTATTCTAACACCTATATGTTTGGCTCCCCTTCACTCTCAATAGAATGAGGGCCATGATAGGCTGTCAATTATGCATGTATTCAACTAAATAAGATGCGGAATTGATTAGGTTTTTTACTTACTTTGGCATACCATTCAATGAAATATCATCAATCCAATGACTTCTTTCAAAATGTCACTATCCAATGCACTAGAATCCACTAATTTTTGTCCACTATCAGATTATATGACACCATCACCAAAAATAGTCTTCAACACTCGCTATAAATTATTCTTGTTAGTGAATACCATCATAATCGTAAAATCTCAAAAATTTAGGCCACTCCAAAGGCCCTCTAGTATTTGAAGCCCATTTGGATGTCTGAATAATCACAACCGGTGACCTAGATGCAATGATATCAACTATCATATTTAATTTTTCTTAGGATCCTACACCTATAAGAAGACAACTAGTTCCTCCACTACCTAAGGGAGGTGGACCTAAAGGCTGTAAGGGGAATCATTTGGAAGATATGAGGGAGCATTAAATTGGCCCATGTCAACAATATATACGGCTAGTGTCGCATACTAATGAATAATTAGCATGATTTGGGTGCCTTCCTCTGCTTTTTGTCCTTAGTCATGTCATCCCAAGAACACAAGATGGACTACTAGGGCTAGCAACATTAATCTAAGGAGAATCCCATATCGGTATCCCAAAAAAAAGACCGTTTAACCAATATAGTTTCAATTTTTTTATGGTAAAATTAAAATATTTACCTTAATTAAATATGATAGTAGACTCCTCTAGATGTGATCATGAAATCCCTCCATTAAGATCAAGCAACTAACCATGAGTTGACACATACCCCTTCCCATACCCATAAAGCCTACTGACAGAATTGTCTACTAGAATTCAGTAAAGCCCAAAAACCTTGTTTGATGAAAATTAACACATAGGTGTGAAAAAATTCATGTCTACATCATAAATACATGTAGTCTCATCTAGAAGTGGATGACAAAGTCAATTAGAATGACCTGATGACAAATGAAGAGCATACCAAACTCTTTGTCCCTGCATATGTGTACTTTCAGTATCCACAAGAAGGAAATGGAGGATAGGAGGAACATAAACCTACTCGAGATATAGAATGAGGATATATCATAGTTCCAATTTTTGAAGCCACCATGCAGATCCTGAAAATGGTGATATCAAATATGAAAATCCCGACACATATCTTACAAACCTATCAGAGAATAATCATAGTGAAAACATTAATAATAGAAGGGTGGACACATGAATTAATCCCCATGAATAGGAATAATGTTAAGCCAATCCTAATGGAGAAGGAAAATCCCTCGACTCCCATCCAAAAGTTTCATCATGGGGAAAACTCCCCAATTACATATAGATATCTGGATGGGGAATTTATACCCGCTCAATTTTCAGGCAACCTGGCCATCTCAGATGTAGATCCAATGCTATAAACAATACCTACATATGATAAACACTTCTCCAAACAAGTTGTTATAGTATCTCATTAGATGTAATCTAAAAATAATCATCACCATATATTACTGGAAATTGAAGACCCTATATATGATCCCTCTCACCATGACGAGGGATTTCATGACACCCTTAGGCACTTATCTATGATAGATCAAGTTCCTACCCTCCCACAACCAAGGCATTAGAACTATTATGGTAATTATGGATTATCACCTTAGGCACTTCACCAGGAAATCATGCCTCATGAATATTATCCAATAAATCTCGAAATCCCATATTTTGATGACAGTCATGATAACACTTTTCCTGGATAGAATAACGAGAAATAATATGATCATTCCCTTATAGGAACCTACCACTATATTTGTCCCTATAATGATATTCTCTGTGATATTTCTATCCACATTAGTGATTCATTATCTGAAGAGGATCCCCTTGGAAATTTAGTGACAATAATTCCATCCTATCATGAGGAACATCAGATGTAATGTCCAGTTATGCCTAATGTGTTATTACAAGAATGTGAAAAGCATTCTCAACTAGAAGACAACATGAGGTGATAAACATTCTCTGAAAACCCCTCAGCTTTCTTGTCTTCCAACATGATAGAGGCAATCAATGCCAATTCGTCCATTTATAATAGAGTAGTAGGAAAATGCACACTCTTTAATGATAATGTAAAAGAATATCTATAAAACATATGGAGAAAACATAATAAATATGAGAAAAGAATTATCTAATGATGACAAACCGTTAATGTATTGGACATTAGACAACCCTTAGTATAGTATTTTTGTTGAAATATTGGAAGATTGTGAACATGAAATCCACCTAAATATATAGAAGTATCTCCATCACCTGAATGTCCAAGAATTTAATTATGAGGAATACCAAGAACACATAATTGTAGTGAAGTGGTTTCATTTCCAAATTAATATAGCTTCCATCCTCTCTATGCAACAACCAATACAATGTAAGCATCGTATATCCCCTCAATGAGAATTCTATATCACGGTAACTAGAATGTGATATCTAATCACAAACACCCCATCAAATGTTCACACTGGAGGAAGAGATGAACATGGAGTATTTCATTTTACATCACACACCAATTAAAAAGGTATGTCAGATGTCATTTCATGCAATGTGTTACCATCATGATGACTTTGTGAAATAGATTCTATTCCTGACATGGGATATTCTCTATTGAAATAGGCCTTATCCTGGTCTCACTGACATCCACTCATAAGGGAGCAGGATAATAAGGCATTGTTGTGTCATGCATATAAGAATTTTGAGAAAGCCTCCCTCTTAGTGTATGTTTATCCAAAAATATAATCGATATGTTAGATATATCCCAATGGTGTATGAAGTTGAGAAATACAAGGTCATACATAATGATCCACCCAACACCTGTCCAAATAAGACTCCGTTAAATTCGAAAGGGGCCTCTATAGTGGTAGTGGTAGTAGTTCGGACGTATCCCCAGCCCACCGGGCTGGGGTATTTTCAACAAATACTTCTTAACCCATTAAAAAATATAATGAGTTGTGAAAATAAAACAGGAACCACCCCATGACTCATGGCTGGGAATGTTTTCCCCACAATGCTCTCCTGATTAGTGGAAATCATTTTTCACTATATATGGGGAAAATCCACGAAGATTATATTAATATTTAGTCCAGTCTCATTATTCAATACCCTCGTCGAGGGAATGTATGACCAAACTATGTAGAGACTCCCTTCAAGTTTCTATCTACCATAAAACTCCCCATGAGTCATAAAATATAAGAAAATTCCTCATGGATGTCATCAAAAGAAGAATTCCAACAAAGAAACTGACATAATGTCTACAATGTGTTATGAATCATTGAATATTGTCAACGCTACCCTTGTAGAACAACCCGAACATCAAGATAATTCGAAGGAGGACCCATAAGAAGAAGTCCTTCTCTTTGATGTGGTCAAAACTAATAAATTTAATTGTGGTGTACATACCCGAAGATAAATCAATTCCCTAAATTTGGGAACTCCCTAAGAAAATATACCATTACATAAACGAAGATAACATAACATGTGTAAGGGTCAAATCATGACTCACCTCCCTTCTATGGAGGATTGACCCCTTTCACTCAAAGAAGAATTTTCTCAGTTGGAGGAGGAAATGGATGAGTTTAAAAGACTAAATGAATAGCTACTCGAATGTTGTATTTTTTAAAATACACTCGGTATCCCTGCCCTAAAATCCTATAATAAGCTGATGTATCTCAATATAGAGTTTTTTATGGAATGGATTGAATTATTCTAGAGCATTTGCGCAATGTGAACTATCAGAAACCAATATATATAGATTACGCAATAGTATATTAGGATCTCCATCTATTGAGGGTGATACTATAATGGGGTCATGTATGTACATACCATCCCGCCCCTATTGTCTAACAACATCAATTTGAAGTGATATCTCTATCGATGGCCATACCAGTATCCATTCCTGTTCAATCCCATATTATTAAAAAAGTTCAACTCCAACATAAACACAATGTCACCAAATTATTATGAACATAATTGAGTGATTAACGAATCAGTTAGAATTAATGGAAGAATGAATATCCCTGGTACAGTTGGAGATGAAACCTTACCATGATTAGGTAGATCTGATGCCACTACAAAATGTTTTGGTAATCCAATGATTTCCATATTAAATGGTTTGTGAGACCAAAAAGTGAACATGAATTATTTTATCTCCTAATGTGATCCCATGATGGGGACCCGTTAAAAATACAAAGTAGTGAAAAACATGTGATTTGAGAAATCACTACAGGGACCAGCTTATGTATAGTACACATGGTTATCATCTTGGTCAATAACAAGAATGGAGGAACTCTAGAGGAAGTTCCTATTATAGTTGATATCAATTCTATAGACGACAAAAATCATCAAAATCTCAAAGTACGTGTAATAAGATAATGAAAGGGTCTCATACATCATCGCTTAGTTAAAAGGATTAAAATATTCGATAAAACATCTGATCCCATAAGAAGAATCATTACCTATGTGTATAGATTATTTCATGATTAGTTGAACAGACTGATTAACCCTATAAAATAAATTTTTTGGTTTCAAGAGCTTTCGAAATAATTCTCAACTTGTGGAAGATTCCATCATTGTGATCCAAGCTAAGTACTGATTAATTCCACTAACCCATGGAAGGTGGATTGGGAGTGTAGAGGCCACTTTTGTTAAACTAAAATCTTCCCCAATAACTTCTCCCTCTCTAAATCCAAATCATTATCCATGAGCACCTCATACTCAATTCTAATCGAAAAAATCACCTCTTTAATATGTTTATATGGATAAAATCTGAATAATGTTTTTCAAAATGAAATGGACTATTCTTGTTGGAATTACTAATCCCATAGTTTCTTCAACAAACCCATATAATATATAAAAAATTAACTTTACAAAACCATGGGAAAGTATTTAAAGTTGTTGATAAGGATATTCAAAACTAATACCAATTCTATTAGGCATTGGGACACCAAATCCTAGATTTTTTTGTCCTCAATGACATCCTGCAAGGTATGGTGGATTCTGGAAAAGTGATCATAAAATATTCACCTACTCAAGTGTATTTTTATTCTGTTACCTATCTGGGGGTGAATAGTAAAAGGAAAGAAGGTAACATAAAAGGTAAGAAAAAATCAGAAATTGGATAGTCAGGAAGAAAATCAATTAATCTCATGTTATCCATTAGACCCATTAGAAATAACTAGTTGAGTATTAAACCACATCCACTTCAACATGGATGACATCATTGATGATGTAGCCCATTGAAATCTAGTACCCCAAAAATTTTCTTCTCGTGGAGATTAAGAAACAAATAAAGGTGGATGAGCTAGTTCCCATCAAAATTGACATTTCACTCTAGAAACCATCATGCCAATAATTTCAAGAATATAGGCCCTGCACCACCAATTGATGCAATAAGAGACAATCCAGCATGTAGAATACTCATCAGATAAAGGGGAGATATTAAACCCCATTAATGTTACTAACTTAATGGATCTATCTTCAAATGATGAATGTGTGTATGACTCTAAATTCTATATAATTATATGGTGATATAAGGAATTAGGAAATCGAATTCAAGGACATAGGGGATGATGTGGTCATTCCAGAAGTCAATATTATTATCATGTCCCTTATTAGAGAGTATATCTTCCTAAAAAATTTAGGAATTCACTCCAATAGGCTCAACAGGTACAAGAATGGATTCCCTCATGTGGTAGTATCTTCCCTGACATGATCACCATTCAAAAAAATTTAGGGGTATGTATTCACATAATCAACATCATTGCATGGGAAGACATAGATGACAATATCTATCAATAGTGGAACTATCCTAAATTCCCATTAAAAGGATTTTCCCATCCATATCAGGTAAATCATCTCCAAATTCTCCTGTAAAATAACAATACCATGTTGGGAAATGCAGGCCTCTAAAATAGTAATATGTTTTTCTAAAGTATCTATCCATGGTACTAGCCATGTTTTCAAACATAGATTCATTGATTTTATCAAAGGGCCTATGGTAATAAATTGTGAAGGATTTTTCATGACCACAAGAGGTTTAGGTTGATGAATCAGATGTTAGGGTTTATTGTGTAGAGAATGATCCTGCAGAATGACACACTATCATCTCTTTTACTGATTTTTATGATGATTATATCATAAGATGTCACGTTAGACACTTTTTTATTTCTAAAAAACAAAAAAACACCAATATCTCATGACCCTTCTTTGAAAATGGCTCACAATTCGACCTCATCATAATCCAAACTCTCCATCACGTAAGACTCAATGAGTCTCACTTATCCTCAAACAATCTAATGTTACAAGGATATGAAAGGAATTATAAAAAACCGCTTATCGTAATTATAATCAGATCTCAGTTTAGGGATCATGTTTCTAATTTAGAGTTCATGATGGTTCAACATGATACATACATCGATATTTTCATAGGAATAAATTTTCTAGATCAATATGTAGCTATCCAATAATCATACCACCCATTCCATAAATATTATTTCAGTAGTCAAATATGGATATTTTAGGGTGAATAATATCCATTAAAATCTATAAAATTTAATTATATTAATGTGGGATTTTATCATATGTATGGTAAACACTCCATGAATGGTGATGCTTCGAATATGAATACCCCAAATTCCAAAAGAAAAATCCATAAAATCCTGTTAAATAGCTCAATGCCATATATGTGTTTCCCATCAATCAGGTGGAAATAGAATTCCCAAATTCAATCCATACCATGGAGGCCCCTGTGATGGTTTTTTTTATAATGAATCCAATAGAAATGGAGAGACTGATATCTCATAATGAAATGATGAAAGACTAAACGAAAATGTCTCTATTCCATTCCATAAAGTTCAACACATTCTTTCTCTGCTAGCCAGGATGGAGGACACTCATATCTCAACCAGATGTAATAAGGATAATCATTCTTAATCCCTTAACTCCCCTTCAAATAATTAGGGTGGCCTCAAGTCATCAAGTGAGACCAAGATGGTAGCTTCATCTTCTGAATTCCCATGTAATGTTTCCTCCTTTATTTTTGAGAAATATGCTACACCGCCCACTTCTAAGATAGAAGTAGTGGTTTTAAATCATGGTGAAGAGGATGGGAAAAAACTATAAGACCTCAAAGACACCTGTTTATCATTTTAGGATGGTTTCTATATTACGATGGATGGGATCCTGGAAATAAACCTGAGTACACATGAAGATCCAATGATCACATTGATTAGTGTAGTTATGACTGCTAAAGTTCAAGAAGTGTATTCTTATTTTAGTAAATGGAACATGGACATATTTTCTTTTAATTATATAAATATTTTGGGCCTCGATCCTGATATTTCTTTCCATCAATTGGGTTTTCTAGAAGATTACCTGGGATATATGAAGGCATCCAAATGGGAACATTTGATTCCCAACTCAAAAATTTACATTGAATAAGGCAATTTTATCAAAGAAAAAACATTCATAAAGTGTAATACCCAAAATGGATAGCCAATATCAATCTATTAATGAATAAAATGGGAATTTTAGTGTTTTCATTGAGTTCATATATCTCAAATAGGACTATTTGAACGACGAATTCTTGGTTTCAGTCATAAAACAATTGATCGATGTGAAATTTTTTACCAATCCCTCTCCATCAAGGATGGCTACTTAAGGTACTAAAAAATCGAATGGCCCTAGAGGATGATGAATCCACTACATTCAGAGCCCAATAGAGGATATTCTTCTATCATATTAGTCCATTTTTCAAAAAGGATGCTGCAACCACATACCACCACACTATGAATCACATCTTTAAACCGTTCAAGGTGAAGTTTATTGAGTGATACATTGATGATATATTGGTTATATCCAAAAATGTTAGGATCATGTAGTTAACATGAAAACCATATTCATCAAATTGATACAATATAGTATTAAGACAAATCCCTTGAAAATTACATCTGGGAAAACCTCATGGAAGGTCCTCAGTTTCATCATCCATCATCAGGGCATCTATGTTCATCTGAAGAGGAGAAAAGTCATCCTTATCATGTACAACCATCAAAATATAAAATTTATCAGAGGTAATTAGGTACACCTGGATTATATTTTGCACGACATTTGCATTATTTTGAGAAATTGTCAGCCATTCATCTAATTAATAATGAAAGTTGTGAAATATCAATGAACGTATGACTGTTCAAGGGTTTTTGACAATATTAGGATGTAGTTATTGAGCAGATTAGTATTAATTCCTCATGTACTTGGAAAATATCTCATTCGGTATGTGAAATCTCTCGAGTAATCAATAAGTGATTTCCACACATATATAAAATATTTTGGTACTAAAAACATTTTGTAATATCATTAAAATATTTATTTATTCTGATACTCATTATTCATATATATATATAAAATATTTCCGGCCTTAATAATTATTGATCAAAAACTAAGACACTATCTACCGCATCATGAAGTTTAATTGGTAACGCATAGACATCTACTGAAATATATTGTTAGTCATCCTTTGATGGCATGACATTTGTCATTGTGGGTAATTATTATACTATAATTTCATATACATTTTGTAATTGAAAAATTAGTAAAAGGCTATGACATAGAAAATTTCATTGAAAAACTTCTATATGAAGAAGATTCATCTTGGAATACTGAATTTATAGATATATAGGTATTCTATATTCATGATGGCCCCAAAAGTAAGGTGTTATATTTCGATGGTGTATCTAAGATCCGCACATGGAAGAGAATGGAAGCCCCTATTCCCAATAAATCTGAGATAGGGATTAGAATTAATTCTTCATAGTAAACAGTTCTACCTTACACTTTCCTAATATCATAAGGATTCAAAAATAATAGATGGAATATCAATCCTTTATTATAGTCTTACAACTAGTGCACCAAGTAAATGTAAACCACTTGGAGTTGAAATGAAACTTATAGTTAGTGATCAATCATATTTACAAGAATTATTTCATTACAAAAGAGAAGTTAATTCCCCCATGTGACTATTTCATATGTTTGATTAAATAATTTCCATCAAAACCAACAGTGAATCATGCCCACGAATCATATAATGCCCAGGTCGCTACATTTGAAACATTAGTTATTGCATTGGAAGATCCAAATTATGAAAAAAATTTAAATACCATTTCTCATCGCCAAATGGTCTTACCCTTTTTTCAAGTTAGAAAAAAGGAAATTAATGATGTTAATCCCATATCAGATTCATATGGGTGTACCACTATATGGGTGATTCCAATCATGAACATCCTTGAATATGGAATTCTCTTACCATATATATCTATAAAATAACATATCTGGAAGTGAGAATCCTATTTCACTCTTTATGATTTCCCAAATTTCCAGAGAGTACCTTACAAATGAGGAATAGATAGTGTTCTTCCAAGTTTCATTGATGGGGAAGAGACTAATTTTATAATGAGTGAAGTAATCTCAAGAGACCATAATGCCCATTATTAATGATATAAGATCTCCAACTGAATCTGGAGGTTGTGTTACTACTGGCCCATTATGGCACATGGTTTGTACTGATTCAAGATTTACATTCAAAATTATATTAATTTTGAAGAATATGTAAAATATTTAAAAAATACATGCCTAAATACTTTATTATTTTACTGTCTTTGGAAACTAGGAACACATTCTACAAATATGGTGAATGATCTTTGACATCTTCAATAATTATCTTCCAATTTACTTTTTCTATGTAAAACATTTCTTTTTTCATAGGGAAAATATGAAAGATATAAAGGGAGATCTAAAATTCTCAGTAACTGTAATAATGTAAAATAAAATACAAAACATAAAAATAAGAATGTAAAAACATGAACATACCATTTTAAAACCAATACACATTTAACATATATCATAATCCTGAGTCACAAAATAAATCCATGAAGCTCATAAGGCATAATTATTATTGTAATCATGAACATGGAGAAAAGGGAATTGGAATAAAGCCTGGTGTTGTGGAAAACACATAAACAATGAAAATCATTTCCATATTAGACAAGTATTTTTTCATAGTCCATCATAGCAAACATTGACAATTACTTAACTAAGTTCACTTCTCATTCCATCCCTATATTTTTCAACTATATTTAATAGTAATTCCAGTCTAGCCTATCTCATCTGATATAAATCATTATATAATTTAATAGAAATAGATATTGGTCCCACCAATATCATAATTAAATCATTATCTCATTTCATATTCTAAACTAAACCTTATATATATATATTTAATTTAATTAATACAGAATCATTATTATTTTTAGGATATCATATATGATCATTTTGTCTTCCGTTTTTTAGTAACATTTTATAGTTACTCATTATTCAAGTATTATATGCGTTATATTTTTATGATTTTTTCTGAATAAGGTCTGTTTCTCCTTCATATGTCGTATTTATATATTAAAAAAATTACACTATCATAATATAGACCATATTAATTTTTTTATATTAATATAACCATTCTTTAACTGATATCATGTAGAATTAGTCTCATCACATCCTAGAGATGGTAGTTCCAACTTGAGCACAAGCGGCAATATCATTTCGATAATTGGGAAATTTTAAGGAAGTGGATGGAATATTTATTGTTCCAAAATACATATAATATTATAATAATGATATATTATTATTATTCCCATCATCATGTGGATCCAATTAATGTGGTGAAGAAGCATCTTACACCATAGCGTGGAGACGTTATTTCATATGTATACAGGGGAGGTGATTTAGTTTTTCATATGGCCGATAAAAGATGGAATATGGTTGTTTAATAAACATAAAAACATCTCATAATTTAATTTATATTTTATTTATTAGTTTATAATAGAAAAAACTCATCAATAAGAAGTAGAAGAAGAAATAATTTTAAATAATCGATAGAAGGGATTACCTCCCCTTCGACGAGCTCCATATAAATAACCTCTAAAAGGTACTAGAGTTGGCCTTTTGAGAAGGCCAAAACCTCTAGAATTTGAATATTGAAGTTTATAAGGTATATGGGTAGGGTATGGATGATTATAAAGGATCAATGTGAAGTGGAAAAATAAGTGATGAGGTTCCATTTTTTAATTGAGGTGAGGCGATCCTTTTGAATCTCCGGAAATTTTAATTTTTAATAAAATCAATGCCCATCCAAAAAACTCAAAAAATTGAATAGTTCAGAATATGAGATGAGATAAGGTTGTAATATAATCAACCTATAAATTTTAGACTTTTTTTTGATTTAATATTAAAAATTATCATTTCAATTAACCATTAGTTATTCTTTTTATATTTTAAGAAAGGTATCAAATTTTTAAGTATTAAAATAGTGTTATTTATTATTATTTGAGGTCAATATGAATATAAATAAATTCTTAAAAAGAAATTATACCATATCATGATTATTCTATATATTTGTTATTTTTTTTGTTTTTAAAAAATTTAATTATACTAAATTTTGATGAACAATGAATAGACTCAATTTTTCCACTATTAAATTAATTGATTGTTAAAAATAAAAAGATAAACTATTATTCATGAAATAACTATCATATAATATCAATAAGGGGTCAAAGTCATCTTAAAAATTTATTTAACATACTAATTAGCTCAAATTATTTCAATTCTAAAAAAATTATAACATTTATTTGACATTTCCCTTAATAAAATAACCACAACATCAAATTTGTGTAATTATTTAATGAAAATATTTTTTGAATAATACATAAAAATAATCTAAAATGATGAATTTGAATATACATTGTATCGTAATAAATCATTTAGTACAAAATATATTCTGGAAAATTCATCACTAAAAGTGTTATAATTATTATAATTTCAATGTGACAAGTTAAACATCACATTAATAAAAATAATAATATAAGTGTCATAATATATTTTATAAGTCTTCAAATGGTGAATAAATCTAGAGTTTCGTGAATATGGTCGATATATAATCGATCAATATAATTCTGCCAACTTTTATGGAATTTTAAAAGTTATTATCATTTTAATAACAATTATTTTATAGATTTTTCATCAATTATGATACTTCTCCATTATCAATATATAATCCTTTAAAGTAATTATTTATTTCCAAAAAATTTAAAATAAATTTCTATAATAAATAAAAAAAATTATCTATCAAATGAGTATTAATAATTTAAATTAACTTTTTTATGTCATTGTATTAAAAATTATCTATTATTAAAATCATAAATGTGAAACCATTATATTTTAATTATATAAAAATATTATAAATACAATAATATCTCTTAAATGACCCCAAAATGAAAAAAATAAATTTATATTATCGAAATTTAATTAATAAGTTCAAAAGTTTCATTTATATTCATTAATAACACCCATTTTGTTATATGGAAACATAATTTATATTAAAGATATGGAAAATGACACTTTGAGCCTTTCTTTGATTTAAATATTATTTAAGAATTTCCATTGATTAGTGTCTATTAAATTGAATAATTTACATGCTTATGTATTTAGGGTAGAATTTCAGTCAACAAATAATTTTTTTAATTTTTTTGGGTTTTTTAATCGTCTTTATAATTTAATTTTTTACATAAATTACCTAATTTATCCTTTACCATGGCAGCAAAATTTTCCATGGTTATTATTTCTATTGATCAAAACAAAAAGGGGCCAACTTTCCAAATTTGTACATCCTGGATCAGAATTTCACCTCAATCCTACAAAATTAAAAATCATAGATGTTTTATAATTAAATTTAAAATAAAACTGGTAATATATCACGAAAATCACTATTTTTTTAAAAAAAAATGTATTTTAATAATGGAATATATTTTTATAATAAAATCATTCATAAAATCCATTTCAAAAAAAAAATAATTTTAATATTGTAGATTGAAATTGAATAATAAATTTAATAAAATCCATAAGATAATTCGACCTTATAAATACCTTAAAAAATTCATTTTTAATAAAAAATGTGAATTTCAACTATTCATCAAAAAAAGAAACTTATCAGAATATACAATATTTTCCAGAAAAGTAATTTTTTTACATTGATTCCAAAAAATAATTTTATTTTGTCATATATAATATAAGAAATTCCCAAAGTTATATTTAAAATGAGTACACAATCAAAAGGTTAGAAAACTGTATTTTATTGAAAAATACTCTTTTATATGAAAAATTAAATTTTACTTATATCACATCTTAAAAAATTATAATATTAATTTTAATAATTATATTGAACATATTAAATATATATATCAACAATAAAATACCTCTATAGTAATTTTATTATTTTATAAACTCACTTATTTTAATTTAAATAGTTTTGATGAAGAATGTTTTTACTCTCCATACCCTCCATTATAATGCCTAGGTTATAAGGTAACATGATAATATTTATTTTTTCACTTAAAATCTATTTCGCATGGAATGAATTATATCAAACATACATGAAATTTTTTGTAACTCAGCTTAAACATAGTATTGTGTATACCCAAGCTAAGACCATGTTCAATATAGCGCAAGCATATCTTGGTGTAGTGTAAAACAGAAAATATAAAAGTAATTAAGAAAAGAAAATTTATCTCTAAAAAATCTGGGTTTGTTACATTCAACCCCCCCCTCGCAAATTAATTTATAACATGGAATTCAATAGGGTTATAAATGGATTACTACTTGAATGTGTCATTCATAGAAACCCACATCGTAAAAAGAATAAAAAAATGCAGAGACCTAGTTTTTAACTTTTAAGACTTTGGAATATTTCTACAAATATTTCCAAAGCTATGAATAGAGAAAACATTCAATTCTGAGGCCCAGTGTGCCCAAAATCAGTTTTATAAAAATATTAAATTTATTATATACTATTCCCATAAAGGAAATATTATATCTCTTAAACAATAGGTCAGATCAAAAAGCTGAGTACACGATTGAGTTCAGGGTATGAGGTTTACACTAGGTAGAAATACTTTTGGATGGCACATGACTTTTGTAAAAAAAGTCATAGACTGCGAAAAAAAAGAAAATAATTAAATGAAATTATTTTATCATAGACGTGGAACCAAATAATTTTGGAATAGAGTCTCAGATTGGAAATCTAAGACCACCATTGAGTATCTAATTGGGTATTTTACATGAGCGTGACATAATGTGAGAGGGTATGGGAGGTTCAGATTCAGAAACCGCTGTTGGTTTCCTTTAAAATAGAGTTTAAGTAAATGAGCAATGGTTTTTTCTCATTTTCCCCCAACAACTTTTGAGGATCCATCTTAACATTTTTATGGCGATTCAATTCCTAATCCATGAATGATCCTGATAAAACATCATATCTAGGTATATCAGAGCATAGTGAACTCTGTGAAGGATCCAAACTCCTGGTATCACCCTTCTATTTAGATTCAGCATTTTATGAGGGAATTTTTTGTTGTTGGAATTGATTCATTATCATTTCGTAATCCTTTACTATTATAATAGATTGAAATACACAGAAAACCATCGACGGATAATACTTTGGATCTCTTGTTCTCTGTGTTCTTCGCCCGTTCGTGCGTTCTTCATCAAATAACTTTTAAACACATTGAAATGACATTAAATCCTCATGAAAATCATGGTTTTGTGAAGGTTGTAATCCATGGAATCTATAACTGATGAAGTTTTTAGTTTCAGGTTCTAGAGGAGGTGCAATTGTGAGAGAAAGAGGTGGCTACTTTTTAGCATGATGAAATGTTGTGGATCCATGGGCAAAGGTCGTGTTTCTAAAGACATTGTTATAAGGACCGCTGATCTAGTCTCAAGATAATTTTTAGGCATAAAATAAATTTGTAGTGGATTTTGGAAGGAGACAATGGAATGGGTCCGTAGAGGGTGCCGCACTAGTTTTTAGATGTAGGGAGATGTGAGGATTTGTTGAGAATCGATGAAGATTCCAGGGGTGGCAAGATTAGGGGGTTTTTTGGTGGCAGGGCATGTAGGGAATGCAACATGTAGCACCGCCGTGGTGGTGCAGGCGTAGGTGGTGGTGTGATACAGCAGACAGTGGAGATGGCAGGCTGAGTTGGGAACATGAAGTGGGTCATGAGTAGGCTATAGGGCATGGGAACATTGTAGGGCCCCATGGTGGAGAGATCTGTTGGGCCAGTCAGAGTGGACTGGCTGGAGTAGTCCGGTCATATAGGAACGGACAAGTTCAGGTTGTTGGCACTTCAATCCCTTGTACAATTCAAACTGGACATTCATTTTATGTTCCTTCTACTTCAAAATAGACCTATATTCAAGATAAACCTTTTTAGGCTACATTGAGATCTTTAATTTTTGGGTTCGTGGCTCGGGGTCACGAAACGTCCACTTATATAATAATAATATTATTATCATTATCATTTTCTATCCTTATCTCCAGCAAATGACCTCTGATCATCCCACTGTTTATGGATTCTTGGCCCTCAAACTGATGTTGAAGTTTCAAGACTAATTTTGATTGATTAAACCAAAAATTGAGGCAATGGACCCATGAATCACTTTTCAGGCATGTTACAAAGAAATGAGACTTTTTCACAGGGTTTCCTCTTTGTACGAATGATGATCCAATGCCATCGGTTTTTTCCAAGAGGACCAAAATTGTGTAATATGTATAATGTGTTCTAAAATCGAGGCATGGGTTCCATGAATCATTTTTTGTGTACGACACTGAGAGAAGTAGCTATTTCACTGGGTGACCGATTCGGGGGAATGAATAGTCGATCCTATGCATTTTTTTGCAAGGATTGTGATGGTGTGATCATTTTGGATATCCATATATGTATGGGGAGGAAATTCAGTAAGTTATGTTTTTCACACATTGGAAGCCGCAATGAGAATCAAGTTCTTGTTATCCTTTTTACATGATATTCCATGTACTCTCGGAGTGGACTTGCATGCCTAGGGTTACTCATGTACAATTTTGTACCCAATTATGGCTAGGTACATTGACAGGTGATGAGATGGGGTATAATGTCATGTGGGTCCTACACATTCCATGAACCATTTTATGAATCCCATACCTCTCATATCCCATTATTATGAACAAATATTTTTACCATAAGTAGCCTATTTTGAGTTTTCTAATGTATAATGTGATAGTTCCCACTGTTGTGTCTTTCGAGATACAATGTGATATTTTATGATCACGCTGCCTAACCGATTCAACACTCGATAACAGTTGTGATTAGACAAAATTACTGGAGGCTTCTAAGTGGAGTACCCGTATATGGTAGCATGTTGGTCCTCGATGATACGAGAGTGGAATCCCACATCATCATGGTCATGAGCCCTCTAGAGTTACTTTTGAGTGGATTCCCCCTACACACTAGGTCATAGTTCAATGATGATTTATAGTGGAATCCCATATTTCACTGGGCATGGGTCCTCTAAAATTTATTCTTAGTGGAATCCCACTGACCCATAATGGTGTGGTTCCTCAATTACATAGGGTTGAATCCCCCATATGTAGTAGGGAAGAAGTACACTACTATTACTACTAGAGTGGAATCTCTCTATCACACAGGGGATTGTGTCCTCTATTTCTAGTTTTCATATTTAAACTTTGTGGTTCGATTGATGTACATGGATTGACTTACAATTGGACTCATGAGTAAGAGGGGATATTTTCCCACAAATGCACTCCCTTGTGATGCAACATAAAACCATGAGGGTGAGAAAATGATTCCCAAAGAGGATATAATCAAGGTGTGGTGCTTGAGAACCTTTTACAAGAATGTTTCAGACTAACACGAGGGATGTTGGGCTTCGTTGTTGATATTTCTAGATCATTTGGAGACTTTTTTTCTTTGGATGACCTATGAGATGGAGATACACTTACTCCATTATAAGGGTTTCTTTGACTAAGCACACACACTCTCAATCACATATATATCCAATTTCATAGCACACTCCTCGGGGTTTGGTTACACTCCTTCCAATAGAGACAAAGATACATGGGGTTTTCCACATTCTTTTTATGTCTAGTTTTGCAGGGATGGATGAGTTTACCCTCATACTATAGGTAGTGAAGACATGAAGAGAATTTTAAATTCTCACCATATATATATCCTTGTGTTTTGATAATCTTACAGCACTATCTTGTTGGTTTGATCTATACTATTTTTGTGTACATTATTCTATCAACTTATTTCTTCTTCAGTTGTATCTCTTACTTCTCTCCATTCATATTTTAAGGGAATCCTACTGAGTATTGTTATAATCACCCTCTTCATGGTATTTTCGTACATGTGTCGTTCCATATAAAGATGATAGATATGTTGATCTTGACATTAGAGGAGATTAGGGATACATGATTCTTGGACCACATATAGTGGTTGTATATTGGGATTTAGAGAACACTGAGGTTCTGTAAAGAGAAATATTTTTATGAATCATAGAATTGGAAATAGTCGGTGGTCCACCTCTTTAGATTTGTTTAGAAACCAATGGCTCTGATGGTGGATTTGGCATCTAGTCTTTCCATGGAGTAGTTGGGCATTGGAGGAGTCTATTTACTCTGATGAATGATGAGTCAGAACACTCATGGGATTACTTCTCTCAGCTATTCTAGGATATGTAATACACAACTTACATACACTATATTCAGATTTGGGGGATTCTAGAGATTCATAAGTAAGGGATTACAATGGAAGAGTATGATTATAGGTTCATAGACATGTATCGGTACTCTCTAGACATGATCTATGATTAATACTTCTGAATGTGGATGTTTGACTAGGAACTCTGCTTGGAAGCCCATGACAACATAGTGCCCCTGTGCATCCACATGTATTTGGGGGAGTTGGAGCAGGCACTTGTTACTGAGATATTTGTTTCAAAGTGTTTCCAATAAACTAGAACTTGTAGTGGGAACAACAGAGCTGATATGTATCACATACTTAGAAGATGTCAGTTGGTAGGGCCTTAGTGTAGAAGGCATCCCAATGATCAGACAGATGCATAGGGTTAAGGACAACATAGAGCACTGGAACAACCAAGAGAGGGTTGGTACTATGCTTGTTATTGGTGAGTTCACATATAATTTGGCTACTCGACTAGGCATTTTAATCATCCCTTCTAGAGAAGTAAGAGGACTATGGGTGGTGAATTGCACTATGCAGTCCTTCCACCAAAATCGTCGGTCGGCCCACATCAGGATCAGGAAGCTTCCCAATGGGGATATGGAAAACAACACGCTTTGGATATCTACAATCCTATAGAGCATGGGATTACATGAAGTATTCCCTTTGTCATATATACTTTTTAGTATCTATTTCTACATGTCAGGTGAGGTAACATTTTCTCCCTACTTCTTGCTTGAGGTTTTACCAGGGTGGTGCATGGAATCTTTGTAACCCTATGTCGGTGTTGTTTGACGTAGCATTGAATACACGGTGAATAGGGTTCCTTTTGCCAATGAGAGTAATTTTTTTGATGCAATAAAACCCATGAGGTAGATTTAATTCCAACCAATGTGGATAGTATTTATGTGTGGTGGTTGATTCTCTCTAACTTATGCATTCATGGAAGGGTTGTGTAGTGGAGTGTTGGAGCATGTCCTAGAATTTCTGGTGGAGTCTTTCTGCTTGACCTGTTTTACAATTAAATTCTACAAGTGGGTATGGTAGAGTGTATGGTTTGGGTTACTATATATCCATGATGGGTAAAGACATGATGGGTATGCCAGATACTTTTTATATCTATCCTATTGCGGAAGGATGAGTTTACTCACCTAACCTATTCGTCGGTACCTTGCATGATGAATTTCAATATGGATACTCTAGTTATAATGTATAGGTCAAGGTGATGGAGAAACAATCAACATAACTACATGACTGAAAACATGGTGTTGGAAGTAGAAGTTCACTCCCTAAGGATGTGGAGGCACAACATTCAATGAGGATGCTTTGTGGTTTTCAAAGACAACCAGACTCTCAGGTATATATTCACCCATAGAGACTTGATCCTGGGGTGGGGAAACTTGTTGAACATCCTACAGGCCTATGACATTGAGATAGTCTCTTCTGCATGAAATGGTATCATTTTATAATATAAACCTAGTTTGTCATCCTTGGGGGGCATAGTGTGGAATGTTTCAGAGTTTTTTGCATCCCCACAGCTGATTCTACAAGATCAGGAGGGTACAATTTTCTTCAACTAACCATGTTGACTCATTATCTTCTCGAGTGTATGAGAGATTTATAGCTATGAGGAATCATCTATGATATATTGTGTGTCTCAAATATCAATATTCGTTTCACATGGTTGTTATTCTGAAGGAGGGAGCTCTGAGATCATATTTCCAGGTAGAAAAGTGGTTCTGGTCACATTGTGGGAGTATGTGATGCAGGAAAACCACACTTATTCCTTAACAATACATCCAACTGTGGAGAAGAGGTATAAGGATATTAATTGGTTGTTTTGATGGTCCAATGTGAGTTGAAGCATAGTTGAGATCATCTCACTATACCTCACTTGTCATCCAGTGAAGGATGGTTACCAGGTTCTCGTGGGTTATTACAGACTCTTGAAAATCCTTATCAAGAAATGAGATAGTATATACATAGACTCTATCATAGGGATTCTATGCAAAAAATGGGCCATGAAACCATCTGAGTGATAGTATGCTGACTTATGAAGTAAGAAAACATCCTTGCAATCAGGGTGCAATTTTTAATGGGGTGTTTGGAGAAGTTGTATGTATGGGAGATTGTCTTCCAACATGAGGTGTCATTGATGTTTGTATCTAATCATGATATTCAATTTACATCATGTTTATGGAGAGGTATTGAGGATGAATTTGAGACCTATCTACAGATGAGTATAGCCTTTACCACCCATACTGATGGGATAACTGAGTGCACCACCTGGGTGATGGAGGATATGATGAGGGTTATATGTGAGTTTCCGTCCAGGGAGGAAAGTTATCCTTGAGGTTAATAGGTCCATTTGAGATTGTGAAGAGAGTTAGTGAGGTTACCAACCACTTTACCCAGTGATCATAGTCGGAGTGGGTTCACAATGTGTTATACATGTCACAACTAAAGAGATTAGTGCATGATCCTACACACATCATAGACTTGAGAGGGCCATAAGGGAACGAATAATCATGTTTTTTCATGTCTACTTGAATCAAAGAATTGTGCAGGTGAGTTCTTATAAGCGGGAGGGTTAGGTTTGATATCGGTATCATTTTTTGTTTACCTAGTTTCTTTTTTTTGGATGAAAATATTGATGGGGGGAATAATGTAGAGACCTGACTTTTTCTTTGTAAGACTTTGGATTATTTTTACGCAAATTTATAGAGATTAGCGCTGAAATGAGATTTGAGTCTAAGGCCTTGTGTATGTGGAATTAATGTTATAAAAATTTGATGTATATTTATACTAAGAGCATAATAGAAATGGTTTATCTCTCATATGTTAGATCAGATTAGAATCCTAAGGATACTATTGAGTCCAGAGCGTGGAATTTAAAGAAATTGGACATATGTTTTGCCGTCACAGGTTCTCTGTAGAGTAATCTAGTGAGGGGGAAACAATAAATAAAATAATTAAATAATATTTTTATTATTTATGAAGTTGAACCATATAAATTTTAATGGAGTCTTGGATTTCAAAACTGATACCACCACTGAGTTCTCAATTGGGTATTTTACCTATGAGCAACATAAAGTGAGAGGGAACCAAAGGTTCGGATTCCAAGACCACTGGAGGATTCATATAAATAGAAGTTTAAGTAAATGGGAAATGGTTTTTGATCATTACATCCCATGGTTGATAGAGATCCATCCTATCCTTTTAATGGATATTCAATTCTTATTCCTTGATAGATAGTGACGAAACTTGATATCCAAGTAGATTAAATCACAATGAATACGATGGTGGATCCAAAATCAAGGTAGGATTATTCATTAGGATTCTTCATTTCCTAATCAGTTTTTTTATGTTGGAATGGCTTTTTTATCATTTTTTATACTTTGAATATCATTTTAGTTGGTCGTACTAACATGGAAATTAACAGATTTGAGTTTGTATCACATGTTCATTGTGTTCGTTTCCCGTAGTTCATATTCTTCATTAAATAAATTTTCTATAAATTGAAATGTCATTCATTCATTAAGAATATTTTGGTTTAGTGAAGGTCATATTCTAGTAATTAAAAATCAACGAAGGTTTTTATTTTTTGGAACCGGAGGAGGAGAAACAGTGAGATGAACCAGCAGATACTTTCTGGCATGTTGATACATCGATGGATCCCCAATATTAGGTTTTTTTAAGATCTCATTGCAAGGATCACCGATCTGTTACCAAAATAATTTTAATGGTCCAACTGAATTAGTGGTGGATTGTGGAAGAATGTGGTATTGTGGGTTTGTCTAGGGTATGACACTAGTGGCTAAAAGAATAGATATGCGGGTTGCAGTTGTGTGGTACCAGAGCCACTGGAGGCAGCTAGAGTAGTGTATAGTGGTAGAGGATTGAAGCACGTGGTGTGCTTCATACGAGAGCACCAGGGAGGCATGAGTTCAGGTAAATACTTGGAGCACCAGACATCGTAGGCAGTAGGACATGCTGTGAGAAGGTCGTGTTCTTGGACCAGGCTATAGCACTGGGCTATGTGCCTAGGATGCGGGTTGTCGAGATGGACTAGGATGGTCAGAGCGGCCAGCCCAAGTGGAGTGAACCAACTAGACCGGGCCATTCCATCTAGAACTAGCCAGGTCGGGGAGAGAGGACATCAAACATATGTATCTTTAAAATCATTCTTTTGTTTTACATGTTTTCAACATCCATGTGTCCGTAATTCTGAGATGGTCTTTTTTAGGATGGATTGAGAATATTATTTTCATTGTGGGAGGAGGATGGGTGTCATGAAAAATATATTAGTAATAATAAAATATGATTATTATCATATGTAGATTATTGTATCGATTATATCATTGGTAAAAGAAATCTAATTGATGTGTCGTCAATAGAATCATGAACCAGAAATTGAGGCCGAAATTTCCTGACTAATGTTGTGTGATTATACTGTAATTGATGCATGGGCCCCATGAATCATGTTTTGTGCATGTTTCCGCATTGTGTGACATTTTAATCATGTGTCTACTTTGGATGAATGAATAGACAACCACCTATGTTTTTTCATGAGGATCACAATATTACAATCCATATAATGTATTATGGAGTTGAGGTATCGGTGGAACGAAGAATTGTTCATGTACGACATTGGGTGACACATCCTTTTAACTGTTTGTATGATTTAGGTGAATGAACAGTTGATCCAATGCATTTTTTCACAATGATAATGATGGTGTGATTCATTTGGTTATCAGGGGACCTCTATAGAGGCATGTTTGTAAGTTAAATTTTTTTCCTTTCGTAGAAGCGATGAACATCATTCCCTCATCAACTTTTCAACAGGATTTTACATGTACTCTGGGAGTGCAGGGCAATTCCTAGGGGTATTAGAGATTATCCGAAAATACACATAATTTAATTACATTTTAATGGAATTAAATGTTTATTTTTGATCTTAGGGGCCTGAGTTAGTGGATTTTGATATTGAACATCCATTCACATCAATTGTGCACTTCATGCCTAATGTACACCAATTTCGGCCCAATGAGTCATATGATTATAAGGAATGTATTTATCCATATTTTAATTTTATATTTTGTGAAATTTATATTTACATCAATTTAAACATTTTTCAATCAAGGATCGATGGATGATTCATAAGGGATGATGGAGATATTTGGCGATGAAAAGAAACAATGATGGAGAAGACAAAATGGACACCATCCCACTGATGAGAATCTGGGGCCCACATTACCAATCCAATGAAGCCCAAATTTTGTGGAAGACTAGAATAAATAATGTGGAAGAAATTAGTATTTAGGATAATGTTCTAATTCGGCCTCCATTGTGGTCATTTAGGCGGCCCAATTCAGAAATAAAATTCTAATCCAGATTCTATGCCCCAAGAAAAACAATCCACTAATATAATCAAATCTCAGAATCCCAAAATTCAAATGGACCAAATTTTACATGGGGTTAGGAGACGTCCGAAACTCCACCTTCTTCTTCTATGGCCTACTCTGATTCGGCCATCTAGAAGGTCTTCCAAGTGCATCTGTTCGGTGGATGAAAGCTGGCTGCCACCTCAGGTCAAGAGTGGAAAAGTCCAAATTCCACAAGCTTTCCACAACCCTAAGACTACCATAATCAAGTGCGATTCTTTGTAATGTAGGAAGATCTACCCAAGGCTCCCAAAATTCATATTTATCATAGTGGTGGTGGAGGAGTTTATCATCATTGGTGCTTTGTTCAATTGTAATGTTAGGATATGATTCTGTTGTCTCAAGTTTGTATTTCACCTGTATGTTGTTCAATTCAAAATAGTTTCTTGATAAAAGTTCTTCTTCTCCTCTTATAAGTTTGTTATTTTTCTCACTTTTATACCATTTCCTCAAGGTGTGAATTTATTCACACCAAAACTTGTGAAATTATTCACACAAAGGTGGAGTGATCATTTTATTTTCATTTTTTTACTTCTCCATTTCCTCCCTCAGGAGTCTACTTTCCGCTTCTATTGAAATCATAGCGTTAATGGAGAGCTAAAAATATTATGGGTTGATCCAAGAGAGTACAAAGGGGCTGTATTGGATGTTATTTATTACCCCGTTGATGTTTAATCACTTCTTTAATTGATATTTTTATTTGATGATTTTTATACTCAATTGTCCATGATGAATTTAAGGTCACACACTTCAAGTGCTAATACGAAACTTAACAATGATGTTCTAAAAACATTGATACATCAAGTGTATAGATGATTAGTATTAATGGGATTTTGTATTAAACCAGTTTAAGATTATGTTGTTTTATCTTCATAAATGAACTCATCTCAAATATAAGAAATTGAAATCATTGAAAAGGAATACATCCAATCCACCCCATGTAATAACCTAGGATCAACTCATTATTTTAAATTTAATTAACTTAATACACTTAGTGTTAACCTAAACCCATCTAAAATAAATTCAATGCTTTCCACTTAATATCCAAAAACAGTCCATATAATGTACATGTCCATAGGATAATTCATAGGTCTCTAAGGATTCAACAACCCAAGCTAAACTACAAGGACCATTCTACCTTCCTCTCTTGGGTAAATTTGAGCATGAACCAAATTTTGGCATCATTGCTGGGGAACCAAGTAAGTAATCTAAACACCCATTCTATTCTCCCCCATGTCTTCTTTTCTCATCCAAATTCCATTATCTTGTCGCTTTCTCATTTTGTTTTCTTTTGGCGCATGTCCGCTTACACCCGTGATCAATCAAACCATCTTGTTAGGGTGGATAGTCCTAGGTTTGGGGAGTCAAGTACACCAAGGTAACTCATTCCATTAGATCCTAATCATCCTAATACTCCAAAGTCAAAAATTGAACCGATTTCAATGGAAGGTCGTCATATAAACCAACTCATAAACCCAGGTGGAAACCAAAATGGAAACCCAAATGAGGTAGCCCCCAACATGGGGAATGCAATTGATCAAACAATGAATGACTACCTCACACCTTCCTAGAACAATGCCCCCTCATGCATTAGACAAAATTCCCTAGGAGATTCCAACTACATATTTAAACCTCATTTCCTAAACCACCTTCCCACATTCCATGGAATGCAGTCCGAGATGCCCTACATTCACATTAAGGAGTTCTATGACATTGTAGAAACCATGTGTCCCCCACATCAACTAGAATCAGCTAAGATGGTGCTATGTCATTTTTCTTTAAAGGATCGAGCTAAAAATTAGCTAAACAATTTCAGACTATCATCCATCATCTCTTGTGACCAACTACAATGAAATTTTTTCAAAATATACTTTACCCACCACAAAACAATTGCACTTAAAAAGAGTATCCAAAAAAATTTTGAAAAAGAGGGAGAGTCATTCTCTGAAACATGGGAGGGGATCAAAGACACCCTAAACATGGTTCCACACCATGGTTGTTCTATTCCTGAACAAGTGAAAATTTTCTATGAACGGTTGGGTCCAGGGAATAAACAATTCATTGACATGATGTGTAATGAAACCTTTAAAAACAATGCCCCAAATGATGCTTATTATTATCTAGAAAGCCTTTATGAACAAAACCAAACATGGGGAACTTCACCTTATTCTGAAAATCCACAATGAACTACAGGAATTCATACACTCAGAGAAGGGGAAATCCTTAGGACTAAACTCGCAGAAATCTATAGGAAGGATGAATAGATAGACCTTAGGAAAGTCCATGAAATCCAAAATGTTGACCCTGTTTGAACAATTTGTGAAAAACATGACCATAAGACAGACAACATCCCAACCATTCCATCCATCAAGGATGATCTATTAGGAGGACCCGCAGCGGTGGTAAAAGCTTTGAACTTTCAAAATCCTCAATACCAAAACAATTTCCACCCATGGTATAATGACCACCCAGGATTCTGTTTGAATGATAAATAACAACCAAGCCAACCACGGGGAAAAAATCAGTACCCCAACCAGTTCCAAACCCATAATCAGTTCCAAACCAACCTATCTAATACTAATAGCCACCGGTCCATTTTCAAAAGACCATTCCACCTCCAAAATATCCCCACAGGATAAATCAATCTTCACAAGCACCAACCCAAACTATTCCACAATGCCTACTAGAACAACTATGAAAACAAATGGAAAGGATGAACTCAGAAATCTCTTTCCATAAAAAAGTACATCAAACCATAAAAACTGGAAAGGCACCCATGCCTACTCAGGCGGTGCCATTCTCAACATCTAGGGGAGAGTCAATATGTACTCAATCAACTAATGAACAACTAAAGGCTGTGAATATTTTATGATGTGGGAAATCCAATGAGAAACATGAACAACTAATTCAATACCCTCTAGAAGATTCAAACATGGATGAAAAATCAAATGAACCAAATGATCAAACTAAAAAACATGATTACATTGTCAAAGAAACAACTCTTCAACCAACAACACCAAAACCTGCACCATTTCCTCTACTCATGAGGGGGAAAACCAAGCCTGAACTGATTGAAACATTGATGGAAATCTTCTCACAAGTCACGTTGAACATTCCCCTTCTCGATGCAATCCAAACCATACCTTCTTACTCAATGTACCGTAAGGAATTCTGCTCTATTAAAAGGATATTTTCACAAAAAAAATCTAGTCCTTTTGTCTTATAATGTGAGTACCACTATTCAAGGAACCATTTCTCCTATGTTGAAAGACCGAGGTTTCCATTACATCAATGTTGAACTAGTAGAGAGAAATGTTGTAAAGTTGTTGGGTGACCTAGGTGCTAGTGTAAATATCATCCTATATGGTGTGTACTGCGAGTTAGGCGTAGAAGAGCTCCAACCCACATCTGTCACACATCAACTTGTTGATCGTAGAAATAGGGTTCCAAATGGTATTTTAGAGGATGTTCAGGTAAAGGTTGAAAACTTAATCTACCATGTTGACATAATTTTCCTTGACAACCATCCAAAATTAGGAAATAAGGAACAAATCCCAATCATCCTTGGTCGTCCTTTCCATGAAACAATCAACTCTATTATCCGAGTCAGAAATGGGAACATGACCATCACCTTTGGGAACATGAGTCTAGACTTGATCATCTATAATTCAAGCTCACAAATAAGGGATGATGAGGACTTTCATGAAGTAAACATGATTGGAAGAATTGATAATGAATCTATAGAACATCAAAGAATATTTGATGAATGTTTAAGTCAGGATGAGATTGAATTCCTTTGTTTACATGAAGGTTGTTTATCTTCTTGGCTTGAATCACTTTTGAATTGCTCTTATAATGAATTCATTGGTCCAAAAATCAGTGAATCCTTTCAAGAAACCACATTCATGTAGACCACTCCAACTTCCTTCCCTAAATCTAATCAGTCCAATCTAGTAGCTGAAACTTTAGGAAATAAAATTGATCTTGATCCAATGTCCCAATCTTCTACTGAAATTCTGAACCAACCTAATCTTGAATTGAAGGAACTTCCTACTACACTGATGTATTCCTTCCTAGGGGACAATCAAACACATCCTATTGTCATTTATTCTTCTCTTGAAGCCAATCATGAGAGGATTCTTCTAGATGTCCTATGAATCATAAGAAATCCATTAGTTGTACCCTTTCTGATATTCTTGAGATTATCCCACCTATCGGGACTCATAGGATTGTTATAGTATCTAATTTAATGCCATTTCCTCAACCTCAATAGTGACTCAATCCTAATCTCATGGAGGTAGTAAGGAACGATCTTCTGAAATTGTTAATAGCTGGAATAATATATCCCATTGCTGAAAGTGAATGGGTGAGCCCAATCCATGTTGTTCAAAAATGGATGGAATCACAGTGATAACCAATGAGTATGGAGAGAATCTTCCAACAATGTTGAGTAGTGGATGGAGGGTCTGCATTGACTATAGGAAACTAATCTCATTCACCAAGAATGACCCTTTCCCCTTTCCATTCATTGGCCAAGTCCCTGAGAGAGTGGCGGGTCATGCCTTTTACTGTTTCATAAATGGGTACTCGGGGTATATTCAAATTGAGTTCTTCCTAGAGGATCTAGGGAAGACTACATTCACATGTCCATTCGAAACATTTGCTTTCAAACGCATGCCCTTTGGTTTATACAATGCTCCCGGAACCATCCAGCGGAGCATGATGGGAATCTTCTGAGGCATGGTAGTGGATTTCTTAAAGGTCTTCATGGATGACTTCATTGTGTTTGGGGATACATTTGAGGGTTATCTGTATAATTTGGAGAGAGTCCTGTCAAGATGTGAAGAAAAAAATCTGGTCCTATATTGGGAAAAACGCCATTTCATGGTTCAAGATTGACTAGTTCTAAGACATTTGGTCTCAGGTAGGGGGATTGAAGTTGATAAAGCCACGGTTGAAATCATTCATCACCTTCCATCACCCAAAACTGACAAGGATGTGAGGTGTTTCTTAGGACATGACAGTTTCTATAAAAGATTCATCAAGGACTTTAGTTTAATCTCTCGTCCCCTTTGTTCTCTCTTAGTAGAGGATGCTCCATTTGTTTGGACAGAAAGCTATGAGGGTTCATTCATAACCCTCAAATCTTCCCTAACCTCTCCTCCCATTATGAAATCTTCAAATTGGAACCTTCCTTTTGAACTTATGTGTGATTCCAGTGACTTTGTTGTAGGAGCTATGTTAGGACAACGTTGTGATAAAACTATTTATGTCATTGCTCATGCAGGAAAATCCTTAAATGATGACCAAATCAACTACACCACTACTGAAAAGGGGTTCTTTGATATTGTGTTTTATTTAGAGAATTTTAGATCCTACCTCTTAGGATCCCCCATCACTATGTTCACTGACCATTCTACACTAAAATACATCTTCCAAAAACAAGATTCTAAGGCTAGAATAATTATGTGGTTCATTCTCTTACAAGAATTCAACCTCACAATCAAGGATAAAAGGGTGTTGAATATGTTGTAGTTGATCACCTCTCTAAGATGGAATTAAAAGACAACTGAAATCACCTTTCTGTGTCTGATTCATTTTCAGATGAACACCTATACTCTGTGAGTAACTGCCCTTGGTATGCTGACATCGCCAACTTCTTAGTTACATGAGTCATTCTAAAATTCATAGGGACTGAAGTTCAAAAGAAAATTCCTTCCTGATATTAGACACTATTTATTTGATGATCCATACCTATATAAGTTTTTCCCTGAACAAGTCATTATGTGTTGTGTCCCAAATTATAAACAAGAATTCATCCTTAAATTCTATCATAGTGAGGCATGTGGAGGCCACTTTTCCTCTAAAAAAACATCTGCTACGATTCATCAATGTGGTCTCTTCTGGAACACCCTCTCAAGGGACTCATACACATTTTGTCACAGCTGTCCCAGATGTCAACAAGTAGGGTCCATCACAAAAAAGAATCAAATACCACTCACTCCCATCTTAGTGGTTGAAATATTTGACTGTTGGGGAATTGATTTCATGGGTCCATTACCAAACACTAGGGGATATCTATATATCCTATTAGATATTGATTATGACTCAAAATGGGTTGAAGCCATTCCCACCAAGTCTAATGACCACCATATTGTGATCCAATTTCTGAAAGATCACAAATTTTCTTGATTTGGAAATCCTAGGGCCATAATTAGTTTTTAAGGAACCCATTTCTGTAACCGTCCATTCTCCTCACTCATTTCTATGTATGGGATTTCTCATTAAGTATCCACTACATACCATCCTCAAACCAATGTTCATGCAGAGTTAGCAAATATGGAGATTAAGATTAATCTTGAAAAAAACTGTCAATCCTTCTAGGAAATATTGGCCCAAGAAACTCATGGATGCCCTTTGGGCAAATCGTACAACATACAAAACCATCCTAGGAATTTCATCATATAGGTTGGTTTATGGAAAAGCATTCCATTTACCTATTGAAATTGAGCATAAGGCCTTCTAAGAAAATAAGAAAATAGATTATGACCTCTCATTGGCCGGAACAAAAAGGAAAGTAGATCTCATTGTACTGGAGGAACTAAGGATGGAGGCTTATGAAAATTCAAGGATCAATAAAGCTAGAGTTCAAGCCTACCAATCAAGGAATATCAACTTCAACCATTTTGAACTGGGAAAACATGTTCTCTTGTATAGTTCAAAACAACATTTACACCCATGAATGTTAAGGTCTAGATGGTATGGTCCTTTTATTGTGCATCATGTGTACCCCCATGGGGCAGTAAAGATTCATGATCCCACTAGTGGTCACATTTTCAACGTCAATGGTCATAGGTTAAAACCATTCATAGAGTTATTCAATAAAAAAGAAATAGAGGTTTAGTTAATTGAGACAACCTATGAACTGGAAGAAAATTGATACATTTAGGATCCATGTCGGGCTGACGACTTTAAACAAAAGAGCTTCATGGGAGGCAACCCGTGGTTTTTATGATTCTAATCTTTCTGAATCAATTTCTTTTTCAAATCAGATTAATTAATAATTTTGATATATAAAAAAATAAAAATATAGACTTTTGACATGTTCTTCAATTATGAGTATGGATGGGTACGAAAGGGGAGTACCATATTCATCCGTGTCACGTGGTGTGATCCTTGAGTAATACCTTACCCAGAAATTTAAAAATAATCCAATGTATCATTAGTTTATTTTATTTTATTTTTATGATTTCGTAGGTTAAGATAAAAATAATCAAATAAAAAAATATAGTAATAATTTAAAAAGGAGACACACCATAGGCCATGGGTAAAACCCCATCACAACCGACAAAGCCACGTGGATTCAAACCCAGGAACGAAGGGAGACAGGAGCGCGCACTTACCACTGACCTACGGCTTCTTGTGCTTCCTCATTCTATAATATATATATATATACTTATATTTTACATTCATTATATATATATATATATTTGTTTTGTATTATTTGTTTTGTTTTGCTTTTTTCTACTAGGGAACTCTACATGTGACATGGATATCAAAGGATTAAAAGGGAGAATCAAGAATTTCAGCTTCAACCAATAGTTGACTTTATTCCATGATCCTCATTTTCAATATCCTTTTTGGGATTTCATTCACTACTTCTACCCCCTTCTAAATTTTCTTTTCATTAATCACTCGGGATATTGTTATTTTATGTTGGGGGGAAGATAAAATAAAAAAAAGGATTTGAAGAAAAAAAAATTGTAAATGAATGGAAAATTTCCTTTAACGTTGAACATGGTAATACACATTGCACACATTGAAACTGAATATCTAATAATTCATCATTCCCTGATATGGATTTTAATCCTTGAATAATTTCATGACCATAGATTTTAGAAAGTGTTGTTGTCCAATGTGATATTTCATCATTTATATATTCATCCATAAATAGATCACAATGAACGTCATTTGGATAGTGGGGTATTAGTTTGATTTCATGGGGTTTCCAAAATAAATAGCATAGGTTTGGTAATCATTTTAGTTTTAATATGATTATTCAATAAAAAATAAAAAAATAAAAATATAATAATAAATTTGCTCCTAGAGCAATGAAATGTCCAAATGTGTGGCCTTCGATACTTGGGGATCGTGACTCCCTAGTTTTCTGGCCCAGAGTTTGTAATTTTATCTCTATTTTTGGTAATTTGAATTTGTCTTTAATTGAGTTAACTCAAGATGACGCTCGAGTATGTGGGTTTCACTTGGTGCCCAAAGGACTTGGAGCCTGGGAGTCATTGGCAAAGTCTCGCTACAGGTGTTGACTCTTTTGAGTGCAATTTCAATTACAGTGAAAAAATTGAAAAAAATAATATATATGATACAAAAAAAATTGAATACTCATCCTAATATTGAAATTTTATTCCACCTAGCGCTTCCATCATTTCCCCCTTGAATAAAGATGAACCCCCCATGTCTATTGTGATTCACAACACATCCTCATACATAATTGACATTGGATGAAATATGGAAATGAATTTGAACAAAGTAATGGGCTTGGGATTGGGATATGCTTATGAAACTATCTTGTATTAAAATATTTTGATGGGTTTCATTATTTTTTGGTATAAGGTTTTTTGGAGATCATTGTGTATTACATTGTTTTTTGAAAAGGGAATTCGAATTTAATATTGTTGAGGTATATTTCGCTCGGGACTAGCAAATCTCAAGTTGGGGGGTGTTATTATCCAATAAAAACACATATGTTAATTACATTTTAATGGTATTAAATTTTCATTTTTGATCTTATGAGCTAGAGTTAGTGGATTTTGATTTTGAACATCCATTCTCCTCATTTGTGCACTTCATGCATAATGTACACAAATTTAGGCCCAATCAGTCATCTGATTCTAAGGAATGTAATTATCAATATTTTAATTTGACATTTTGTTAAATGTATCTTCACTTCAATTTAAACATTTTTCATTCAGGGATCGATGGATGATTCATAAAGGATGATGGAGATATTTGGTGATGAAAAGACACAATTCTTGAGAAGACTGATTGGACACCAGCCCACGGATGAGAATGTGGGGCCTACATTACAAATCCAATTAAGCCAAAATTTTGTGGGAGTCTAGAATAAATAATGTCGAAAAAATAAGTATTCAGAATACAGTGCTAATTCAGAATCCATTGTTGTCATGTAGGCGGCCCAAATCAGAGATAAAATTCGGGGCCAGATTCTGAGGCCCAGAAAAACATTACACTAATCTAATCATATCTCGGAATCTCGAACTCCAAATGGGCCCAAAATTTACTGGGTGTTAAGGGACATACGGAGATCCAGGTTATTCTTCTATGGCCTACTCTAATTCAGCCATCTAGAAGGCCTTCCAAGAATATATGTTCGGTGGATGAATGTTGGCTGCCACCTCGAGTCAAAAGTGGAAAAGTCCAAATTCCACAAGTTTTCCACCACACTAGGCCTACCATAATCAAGTGGGATACATTGAACTGTTGGAGGATCAACCCAAGGCTCCCAAAATGTATATTTAAGGTAGTGGTGGTGGAGGTGTTTATCATCATTGGTGCTTTGTTCAATTGTAAGGTTATGTGGTGATTTTGTTGTCTCAAGTTTGTCTTTCACATGTATGTTGTTCAATTCACATTAGATTCCTAATAAAAGTTATTCATCTCATATTATTTTGTTTTTCTCTTTCTCACATTGATACCGTTACTTCAAGGTGTGAATTTATAAACACCAAAACTTGTAAAATTATTCACACAACGATGGAGTGATCATTTTCATTTCATTTTTTTTAAATCTCCATTTCATCCCTCAGGAGTCTACTTTCTGCTTCCATTGAAACCATAGCATCAATGGAGGGATAACCCACTTACGGGTTGATCCAAGGGAGTAGAAAGTGTATGAATTGAATGTTATTTATCACCCCATTAATGTCTAATCACTTCTTTAATTAAAATTTTTATTTGATGATTTTTAAACTCTACTGTCCTTGTTGTATTTAAGGCCATACAGTTCAGGTGCAAATACGAACATTTACCTAGAAGTGCTCAAAACATTGATCCTTAAAGTGTACAGGTGATTAGTATTAATGGGTGTAGGTATTAAAATAGTATGTGATGATTTTTTTTTATCTTCTTAAATGAATCCATCTCATATATAATAAATTGAAATCATTGAAAAGGAATACGTCCAATCCACCCCAAGTAATAACCTAGGATCAACTCATTCTTTTAAATTGAATTCACTTAAGAAATTTAGTGTTAAATTAAACCCATCTAAAATCAACCCATGGTTGGCCACATAATAGCCAAAAACAGTCCATAGAATATATTTGTTCATAGGTTACTTCTTAGGTCTATGAGGATTCGACAACCCAAGATAAACTACAAGGACCGTTCTACCTTCGTCTCTTGGGTAATTATGAGGGTGAATCCATTAGTGAATAGTTTAGTACCAAATTATGGCTATTTAAAAGACCAGATGATTAGGTAGGGTCACAGTTCATATGATCTAAACACTCATCATGTACCATTTTATGAATATTTAACATACCGTATCTCTCTCTTATAAAATCTAATTTGGGCCTATGAGCAGCCAATACTGATGGTTTTTCTTTGTAGAATGTGATGGTTCCATCTGTAGTGGATGTGTAGATAGGATGCGAGATTTTCTGAGCTCGGTGCCTAACATGGGAGATGCTCAATGATGGTTGTGGAAAAAAATAATTATTAGAGACATCCAAGGTGAATCCCCCTACTAGGTAGGACATATATCCTTGACTATAGGAGATAGGAATCCCCCAACGTCATGGGCATGGTTCCTCTATAGTAATTATGGAGTGGAATCCCTATGATGCACTAGGCTACGGGCGCTTGATGATTAAGAGTGAAATCCTCTTCATGCACTATTTAATGGTTTCTATATAGTTTCAGCCTAGTGGAATCCCCCTAATACATTAGGGTTACGGTCCTCTATTACATAGGGTGGAATCCTTCTGAAGTACTAGTGATTTTGTTCTCCTCTTTGATTTTTCACCATTGGGATATAAAATTCAGTGATGAGGCTTGTTTGTTGAACCTTTAGACTCACGATTAAAAGGGGCACCTTTCCCACCAAGATGTTTCCTTATTATACAACCTAAAATCATGATGGTAAGACAGTGACACCAAAATTGGATTGTTTCATGGTGTGGTGGTTTATTCCCTTTTCTTGTCATTCTGATGGAAGATATAAGGGATGTTGGGCATTGTTGATGGGTATTTCTGGTACTATTTGTGACTCTTTTCTTAGTATGTGTTTTGTGATGGAAAGTAAATTACTCTCCAATTTATGTTTATTAGACTTAGAATATATATATATATATATAACATATTTCAATACCCACTCCTTGGGTTTTGGTTACTCTCCTTCATAGAGAGGTAAAGACGCATATATTATTCCATATGCTTTCTATGTCTATATTTCCAGGGTTTGATGAATTTATATCCTTCTATATGTAGAAAATACTTGGACATATGTCCATATTCTCAAAATCTCAAGCTCTTTGTGTCTTTATGAGCTTACGTTACATTCTTATCGATTTGAGCTATACTCTTTTTTGTATTGTCTTCTATACCCATCATTCTTCTTTAGTTGTATCAGTTAATTCTCTCCCTTTTCCTTTTCTGGGCATCCTACTAATTATTTTTACACTCACTCATGTATGGTATTTTCATGAAAGTATCATTCCATATGAAAATAATAGACAAGTTGTTAGTGACATTAGAGGAACGTAAGGACATGGGTGCTTGGACTACGTATGGTTTTTGTAGATTTGCATTCAAGAGCAGGGTTCCCTCAGTTATTTTACATTTTCTGTTATAAATAGGTTGTGGCACGTTTCTAGTTGAAAATTTATTTTTCCCTTTTCTATATAGTTTAGTTTACAGAACACGTAATTGTACTGTTTATAAGTTGATACATGTTTTTGGTTTATTTATATCAGTGTTCTATCTCTTCCTTTTTTCATATGAAATTTTTCATTGAGTTAGCTATGTGCATGTGTATTGGTTCATATGGAAAAGTCCTTTCCCTAGTTTCTTATGCATTAGTAGCTAATCTCTACCCCTTGGCCAATAGAGGTAGGCTTATGGTAGTTGCCTATTGAGCTGCAGCATGGGATGGGCCATGATTGAAAACATCATTTTTCAAATAGAATGTTAGAAACATAACGATTACCCAATGTGACTCATCACTATTTTTCCACAGAGGAGATCATAGGAGGGCAGTGGAAACAAGTATATGGATGATAAATATGACCATCACGTTATGGTGGAGAGTGATTGAGAACATGGATAGGAAGAAATAACAATAAAAAAGCCATAAATCTTTTATGATCTTAGGGAAAATATATTTCATCAGAAAATCTGGTACTATGATACATTTTTTGTTTTCATGTTCCTTTTCCTATTGATGCTAATTTTATATGAGAATAAAAACTTCCATGATTTCTGTAGAGCCACACCGATGGTTGTGCCTTGAAAATTTTAAACATCATCTCTTATTAAATAAAATGAAGTTGAATTTATCAATTATGTAGCATAACTTAATCATGATATCAATAAATATAATGATATTTCATTCCATTTGACTTTAACATAACAAAAATGTTAGAACATGTTATTAAATTTTCCTAAGTACACCTATGGTGAGATAATAAATTATTCTAAAAAACAGTATCCAAAGTGCAACATAAAAAATAATTTAATTTATAATAATAAAATAATTCTAAAATCTAAAAATCCAATACCATAGAAATAGTTGTAGTAACTCGGATGAACATTTTTCCCAAACATATCATAAGGTAAATTTTTTATTGTCACATTGGAAACATTTGAATACCAAACTCATTTATTTTATTAGAACATTGTATTAACATTAATTGCCATAAAACCATAGCGAAAACAAGTATGATTTCAAAAATTAACTCTTTCAACATAAATAAATCAATAAAATTATATAATCAAAATCAAAGATATCATTAATCTCTTTTCTCTTATATCTGTATAGTGGTTATTAATAGAATCAAAAATCACATTGTCTTCATATCCCAATATTATGAACATATGTTATGTTTTCCAAAAATACATCAATCACTTTTCATGATTTTATGAACCATTACTTATGGAAAAAACACATTAAACCATAGTTATTACAATATTACATAATATAATAAAAGAGACTCTACAACATAATTATATAATCCCATTACATAAACACTTAATCATTCAACCACTCCATTGTTATACTCAACACCACTAATAGTGATCAGATATGATTTTCATATATCTTTGTCCTTATGAGGTTGTTGACAACAATCATCATCTATATACCTTCGATTTGGGAATTGGTTAGCATAATGCCTCATTTACATGAACATATAGCATTGAAGTGTGGGTGTTTCATTCTTTATATCCTTTTAACTATCAACATCATTAGTTATCTTATTTCCCTTACTTCAGAAATTAGCTTTTCGATGACCCAATTTTCCAAACATAAAAAAATTAATAGTATAATTAAGACAATATCCAATTGGATTATTTCCCCTCCTTTTTCATGATGAAACATGCATATTCTTTTCACAATGTTTTTTGGATTTTCCTGTAAACCCTATATTTGATTTTTTTTCAAAACCATGAAATTCAAATGTATCACAAACATCCATTTCGACCTAGATAGAAAAAATGAAATCTATTGATATATAAAAATGTATCTTATAGCTAATTCTGTTTGAAGACATTGTTTTATGTTGATGAAGAATTGAAGAAATTTACTTTCAGGTTGGACGATAAATCTATAAGCAAACCTAGCATGTCAAGAAAAATTTTCCTAATATGTACCAATGGATTCGTCACCCTATTTATTAATATCAAGGAACTGATTTTCTATCATTGTTTGAAGAATATGAGGAATGTACATATTGAAAAATAAGTTATTGAAATCATCACATTACACGAATTCAATTTAGTATTCCAGCCTCAAATTCCTGATCAGAGTCAACCAATGGTCGGCTACAACTTCTAAAAAATAAACTAACAAATTGAATTTTTTATGTTTTGAACATCAATGGATAGAAAATATCTTTTCTATTGTACTGATACATTTTTTGCTACAAGTGGATTAGAATATCCACTGAAATAATGTGTACATTACCACATAAAGGACTCAATAGAATGTTGTTCCCTTCTCTGATCATTTGGATGTGCAGAATGACTCATTGATTGTGTTTGTATACTAATAATATTTTTTATTCCATCTCCCATAACATTTGGTTGTTCATGGGGAAAATCATTCCATTTCTCATTAAATTTATCTATAAGATGGTTTCTTTGGGTTCCTGACATTATCTAAAACCCAAAAAGGATAGCGTGAGAGGAAAAAATCATAATAGGATAACAACATAATCTATGGAAAGTATATTCAATATCTGACATCTCAAGCTTAATCCTAGGATAATGATTATCATTATGAAAATAGAAGGATTTTAACCTATATTTATACTTAACTTTAGGAACATCCCTAGAAATATTCATAGAAATATATCTGGGGATCTCGCTATTGTTTTGAACCCTAGTTTCTAATGGTTGACTAAACCTTCCCTCTAATACCAACTGTAAAGAATAAATATATACATAAATGGACTTTACAGTACTTTTATATAAATCTTAAAATAGTACAGAAATTAAGGTGCAAAGACAGTATTATTTTATTGTCTTTGGAATCTAGGAACACATACTTCTAATTTGGTGAATGACTTTCAACATCTTCTATAAACATATTACCCTTTAGTTTTCATACTTAAAACGTCTATTTATATCTTACGAGAAAGAGAACATATGAAAAGGGTGAGATCAAATTCTCAATAGGTGTTTATATGGAAAATATCATACAAAATAGAAACATATAAATTTAGAAACATGAATATAACTTTTTAAAACCATATTAAATTAATCATATATCAAAATCATGAATCATAAAATAAATCATGGTCGTTCATAAAGAAAAAAAATAATGGAATCATGAATCATGAGAAAATATCATTGGCATTAAACATGTAATTATGGAGAACATTTAATAATAGAATATCATTTACATATCATCCGTGTCTCATTTTAAAGACAGTCATAGCGGATAAATTCCACTACTAATCTGAGTGCACTCCATATTCTAGCCTTGTATTATAGAACCAAATTTTCAATCTGCTCTAGTCCTATCGATATCACGAGTTATAAATCATTACCCAATGCATTGTATGGAGACATTGGTCCCACAAAACTCATAATGAAATCATTCTAATGCATTCCAGAAAATCATAAATGATTCATCATTGCACAACCCAAGGAATAAAATATTATTCTTAAGAATAGTTCAATCATTATATAATCCAAGTAAAACAAAGGGAATATATAAACATCATTCCATAATAAACATAATCAATCCATATGTATAATAGGGATAGAATATTATAAACATTTTCAATGAATACATTGTAATTCTAGATGAAATATAATTTTGATAAAAAACATGAAATTAATTCTTGAGGAAAATATACTTTCTTCTTAAAAATTGTTTTCTTTTCTAAAAATGTAGTGATGTTTTTAATGAAATGAATTTATATTGAAAAAAATATTGAAATATTATAAATTAATATACATGTTAATAATTCATTATGAAAGTATAAATATATGTTCATCCCATATATGTTAAACGAGAACATTTTTCTTATAGTTTTGTCGAATGATTGAAAAGTACATCATATAGAAAATGGAAAATATATTCCTTTCATACCACATAATATACAATCAATGATGGGTAAAAATGACTTTAAATTTTTTTATTACGATAAAAATAATATTTTGGAATTACTATATAGGAATCATTGAGAAAGAAAATGAATATACACCATAAATACTTACGTATAATCCATCTAGGATAATAAAATCACATCAGGGAGATGATAACCCGTACGTACGCACATGAGACTATATCATTATAATAATATTTAAATGTTATTGAAGTGGATTGTATATATGTTTTTATAGAGTCCATATAATGTTAATATAATCACATATGGTTATTATTTCCATCATTATATCCATCCATGTAAGGTGGTGAAATATAATAGACACCACGATATGGAGATGGCAAGACGTACATACACACACATGGTGATTTTTTCTATAGGATGGATAGAAAGTGGAATATGGTTGCTCAATAACCATAATAAAATATAAAAATATAATTTATTATATTTTTATTACTTTATAATAGAAATAACTCATGTAGAGGAAGTAGAAGTTGATATAATTTGAATGAATCATTAGAAGAGTTTACCTCCCCTTCAGTGATATCCTTCTACATATATTTTAAAGGAACTATATTTGGACATTTGAGAAAACCATAACTTCTAAAATGTGACTAGGTATATATAGAATGGAAATGGGCATGTAATGGATGAGATTGAATACATGATGTGGATTGGAGAAATGATGGAGGAGGTTAATTTTTATAATTAAGGTGGGGGAACCTTGGGAATATCCGAAAATATTAATTTATATTAATATAAAATCCTATTTGAAAAAAATTGATACTTTTAAAGATGAGATGATAAAGGTTGTAATATATTCCACAAATAATTTGCAGACATATTTTGATTTTTTTTAAACATTATCATTTCAATTAACCCTTAGTTATTCTATTTTACTTTTAACTAAGGTAAAAAATTGTTATAAATTTAAATACTGTAATTTTAACATATAGGTGACAATTGTACCATAAATTAATACTTTATAAAATTTTAGAAAAAAATAAAATTATTCTATATTTTCTCAAAAAATGGTTTATGAATTTTATATAATTTAATAATAGATAAATTTTTTAATCAATCAATAGTTTAAATATTGACACTACTCAGTCAATTGATTTGTAAAAATATCAAAATAAGATGTTGTACATGTAAAAATACATTATTAAATCTCTATTGGGTAACAATTTTCTATAAAATTCATTTTAAATATTAATTTTCTCAAATTATATTTATTTTAATATTTTTAATAACATTTATTTTATATTTTCTATAAAAAATTAATTACGACATCAGTTTTTTTTAATTATTTAATACACTAATATGATGAATACAAGCTAAAAATAAAATAATATGATGAATATTAATCTACTGTACCTTAGAAGAATGATTTTAGTCTAATATATCTTATAGAAAATCCTTCATTAAAAATTATATTATAATATGAATGTGACTAGTTTAACATCACATTAATTAAAATAATTTATGTGTCATAATGTATTTTATATTGTTCCAAATGGTCAATAACTGATCCATTGGATGATTATGGTCATGATATACTTGAAAGATAATATTTTTTTAACTTTTTCGGTCTACAAATAGATATTATCATTTTAATAAACATTATTTTATTTATTTTTAATCAATAAAATAATTTATTAATCAACAATATATACACCTTTATAGTAATTAATAATTTCCTAAAAAGTATAAATAAATTACCATGATAACGAAAAAAATCAGGTTTAAAAAGCGTATTCAAATTTTAATTTCTCTTAGGTATAACCTTATATTAAAAATAATTTATTATTCAATACATGAATGTGAAATATTTAAATCTTATTTAAATAAAAATATTATAAATACCTAAATATATAAAAAATGACCCCAAAACTAGAATAGTCATTGTGTATTGTTGGATTATATTTAATAAATTAAAAAGGATTCTTTATATACATTTATACCACCCATTTCTCCTTATGTGGAAATATTATATATATTAATGGAAAAGAATAATACACTTTTTGTTATATTTTTATTTAAATATTATTTATTTCATTTTCATTGAATTTTTTTAATTAAAGTATATAATTTAAATACATAAGAGTTTTGGGTCTAATTAAATCCATCAAATAATTTTTTTAAATTTTTTTGCATCATTTTATAGTCTACTAATTTATAGTTAACCAAACTTACAAAATTTACCCTCTACCATGGTATCAAAATTTACCATCGTTACTATTCATATTAGTAAAAAACAAAACTAACATACATACAAAATGTGGATATCATGAATCCAAATTTTACATCCTTTTTTTCAGAATTTAAAACATTGATGTTTCAGAATTAAAATTAAAATAAAATAAGTAAAATGTCATGAAAAATAATTTTTTTGTAAATATGTCCTTTTAAAATGGAAATAGTTTTTATAAAAAATTATTAAATGAAATAAATTTCAAAATCCATAATATTAATATTTATATAAAAATTAAGTAATTATCATTTTAACTAATCCAAAACATAATTAGAACTTGTAAATACCTTAAATAATTTTTTTTTAATAAAAAAATATGCATTTCACATTTCATAAAAAATTGGTACATATTATAAAAATTAAAAAATTTCATTTATATAAATTTTAATACTCCACTTTCAAGTAGGATGTTTATTTTGAGAAATATAATATAAAAATGTTTCAAAAAATTACTTTAAATTGCTACGCCATCCAAAGGCGACAAAACTAAAATTTCATAAAAACATATTTTATCCAAAAAACTAAATTTGTTCATATATTTTGTTTAGAAAACATATATGATGAATTTGAAACATTATATTGAACATATTACATATAAATTTGACTAAGAAATCCCTTAAGATTAAATTTTCTATTTTATAAACTCACTTATTTGAATTTAAATTCCTTTTCAAATGAATGTTTATAATATTCATACCCACCATTATAGTGACCAGGTTATAAGGTTAAAAAATAATATTTAGTTGTTCACTAAATCTCAATCTTCTGTGAAATGAATTCTATCAATTGAACATAATATTGTTTGTTACACAATCATTGAATAGTGTTTCGTATACCGCATGCTAAACCGATGAAGGTATAACACAAGTTTCTCTTGGTGTAGCGTACAACACAAGAAATAAAAATAATTTAAAAAACTAAATATATTGCAAAAACAATGTGGGGTTTTATAGGGTTTCATCAAATTAACAAGTAAATTTTATTCTTTTTAGGTCCATGAAGATTTCATCCTTCAACCCTAGAAGTTATTGCACATAGAAAAATACTCCTAACTATTTTAAATATGGGGAATATATTTCATGAGGCCATATTCTCTATCCATGTCTAAGATGATAAAATATATCTTCATTATAACCAATTTTTTCTCCAAATGGGATGAGAAAATACACTAAAAAGAATTTAGTTCCAAAAGGATCATTAGCTTCATAAAAGTACAGAGAATTATTAGATTTAGGGTCCCTCAAGAGATATTGATGGACAATAACACATTTCTTTTCCACTGAATTTGTAAGATTATATCAATATTAAAATACAAATACCACCAGTCATCCCACTATCACACGATGAAATATGTATATATAAAATAATTCAACAAAAAATTATTAATCATTATCCAAAATATAGTGGATAATGATAAAAAGTCTTGGTGTGAAATGCTATTGTATTATTTATGGTCTTATCAAACATTGAGCCACACTTCCACTTGGTAACCACCATATTTTCAAGTATACATGATAAAATAAGTCATACCCAATGAATTATAGCTTCCATGTCTTTGTGTCCCCATATGTGATCAATTTCCCAAAGTCCAAAATTTCAAAAGTTATTGGATGAATTATAGATGATTGACAATTGAAGACAGCACACCTTGCACCACATAGAAATCCACCAAAATCAGCCATTACACACCTTTAATATAAATCACTACCTCCATTCATTAATTAAAATAGAAAATTTGTTGTTCCTCAGAAAATTTATGAGACCTAGAAAGAAGCCTCTAACATTAGATCCCAAATTGGAAGGACCTTACTCTATACACAGTGTCCAATCTCCCGAAGCCTATTCATTGATTTCAATTGATGGAGAAATTATCAAATCCCTAACCAATGAAAAATTGAAGATAAAATAATTCATATAATCTCTTGAAAATCCTCATCCTATCCACTAGAATATAAAATATAACGAAATTTCGAGAACTACATGGGGGTTGATTTTCATTCTAATTGTATAATTAGTAATGCTCAGAAATCATATCTCAGGACTATCCACGAAAAAATTAAATTACCATATTCCACACATGTGTTTCCTTTATGTTGTGGATGAAATCACTCCCATCCCTTAATTCTCACACCGAGAAAGCTCAGAAGGGCTTAGGATTGTTGGTAAAGTAACACCTTTTACACATATGGAATGTTAACTCATATTGGGTCTATCATCATCATGAAAAAGGACCATAAAAGGAAGAATGATGTCCTTGGTGAATGTCATTATATTGCAGAACCCCCTGGCCATATGATGATAAAATACACAACATCCCGATGTACTCGACGGATGGAAAAATTTCATTGGAAATGTTCACCTACCATTCCATACTCCAGAACAATGTTTGTCCTGATTATAATTCTAAAGAGATATATAGTGAAACTCATAACTAATATATCATGTCCATAAATAACCAATCGAAACCAAAATTCCCTCATTCCCCGTGCATAGGACCTCACTTGTATAGGGAATATTTATCCAGAATAATGTTAGTATTAATTTTCACTCTTAGGAGATATGTAGTGATGCATTGATCCTACATTCCATGCCCAAACACAATGTCCCTCTCCATTTCATGCCAGAATCACCTATATACTTACTAAATTACATTACAAACTGGGATTCAAGAACTATTTTTGGCTTGATTCTCAATCCAATGAGATACAAAATGACATACGTATATTTAATTCTGGGACCATATATGAAACATGCCCTCTTTCACATCGGTTCATCATCATACATACTGATATAGGTCATGATTATCTTCATAATGGTATTCATAGTAATTTTAATATATTCATTGTGATAAAATAAAATAAGAGTTCCCATGCACTTATGTGAGATCACATTCATCAAAAATCCACATTTACGCTCTAGACATGAATGTGATCATCATAAAGGACCCTTTATTAAGAAATACATATGGCTTGATTTATATTTTTTCCCGATTCTTAGAAACTATCAGGAATTGTTTCTCCAGGACCATCCAAAAAATCATTACATCATCTTATTCAACTAGAAGGTATGGTTTAGTGTGGGAATCCTCAGTCCTCATTCATTGGGAGTGGCCAATGTCCATACCAAAATATTATAACATGCATGGACATAATATTAATCTCATGACATTGAATAGAATAGTACCCCATAGGTAAAAAGAGAAATACTCTACTTCTATGTTTGAAATTCTCATTAGATGATCCTTCATTGAATAATATATGCTTTTTTCATCTAAAAACTGATCAATTAAAGGGATTCTAAAATTTGTTTGAATGTTTTTTATGTGATTAGACATGATCCTACCATATCCCAAACTCCTATATTTGGAATCATTTAAATCCTCTCCATCTTCCTCAAGCATATGTTGATATAATGTTCGAGACCTGAAGGCTCATTTACCAGATTATGTAGTATGTGTCCCCCAGTTGGACTTTAATAATTTTTTCCATCATGGGTCTATTATCCTAAAGATGTTGTATTATTACTATAAAGTATGTTACCCCAGTTTTCCTAGCATAAAATATCCCCCATAAGGTGTTGTTTAACCAGTGGTAACATCAACCATGGGAGAAACATCTTCTATCCTCATGAGAAATAATGATGATATTTGAGAAGACATGATTTATAACAATCCAGATTCATCCTATACACTAGTATAAGATCTTCACCCATTCTAAGAATCTCCAAGTCTATCAATTACAATTTTCTCATCCACATGTCTAAATCACCTCAGAATTACATTGGCCCATTTGGGTTTATATCATAAAATATTTCCATTATTCCGTTGTCCTATTTATATGACCTAAAACTGTAGACACCACACCTCCCATGATTTTTTGAAACATATCTATGGGATCCTTTCCGGCCTAAATCATTAGTAATATTTATCTGAAATGCCTGGACAACATTTAGGTTATATACATCCACAAATAAAAATCAATGACAAGGAAAATCTAAATCTCCATAAGCTTTCTCTTTTCATGAACTATGGGATGTCAAAAATCTAATATTCCACTAATTTACTAGGAAATTTGTGCTCCCCGTTTTCCTAGTATAAAAAACCCTCATAATTGGTTTGTCAACTTGTAGTGACTTCAGGTCTATAAAATTCCCCCTTTCCAATAACCCTTCCCTTTCTATACACCTCTTTTGATTTGGATATCCATAGATTATATTTTACAACATTTTTTCACCCTCACTCCTAAAATGTGAGAACATTATTTATAAAATTACTATTAATGGGGGGATTTATTGTTTTTTTGGTCTATGTTATACTCCTTAACATACAACCCCATGATGACAAAAAAGCATGACATTAAACATCACAATAAAATTTCCGTACTGTATTAATTTAATCTACTCAACAATGTAGCCTTTATTAGAATAGGGTTTTCCTCCTATGACTTCAGCCATATGACAAATTATTTGCTCCTGGATGCAATAAAAATCCTAGCATGACTGGTTTCCCATCCATGGTCAATGCTGATGTAAGTATTCATTCCATTCTCACACATCATCCCTTAGAAAATCCACATAATTTGTCCACGAGATAAATGAATATCTATAAAATTCATTTGGTTATGAAATATGGAATGATAAAATTCCTTAATTGGTTTTGACATAACCTAGAAGTATGTGATACTATTTTTCTATCCATATTTCACACATAATACCTTTTTTAGCCTATTTCTAACCCTACTTGACTATATAGTTTGTTCCTCTAATTATCCAGGCATAAAATAACCCAATACCCAGATTTTCAACATGTGGTAACTTCCTTCTAAAATAAGACATCACCTATTCCCATTCATCATGTTTTATATTATGAATCCAAAAAATAATACCTTAAGATTCCCCATGAGGATATTTGAAATATCTCATAACACTCATTACCATCGAAGCCCTATTTGGATTACAATATCATGATTTGGTCAATGATTTCGACCTAAAACACTAGAATATGTAGTCCACAATTCAAGACTCTAAAATGACCATTAAAATAGGCATAAAATTAGTTAGGATGAAAACCCAAAAAGGGTAGTATGAGAAAATCCTTTTCCCACCTACAATGTCTCCATATTAAGATGGTGAATAAAAGGGAAGTGACATGAAAATGGATATAATGATTGTAGGAATTTTATACAAGACATAATAAATTGTTTATACACACTCTCTAGGACCCATGAATTAGAAAACAATTAATGCATTTCTTCATTTTTTATTCTCATCATGATTGGTTAACTCAAATTTATTTGGTTATAAAAATCTATTTCAATGTCATTATATAATTATATAATGAAAATAAGGATGAATGTTGAAAAATATGACTGAAAAAATACTTTTCATTTATGAGGTCAAAATTGGAGTATCAACCAAAAAATGGAGTATCTCTATCAAAATTTATAGGAGTCTATCAACATAACAATTGATATGATGAACAGACTACCATGTACTGTTAGTTACATGATGGAGTTCAAACAACTGATTGGCTTCAAACTCCACCACCCGAAAAAGTGCTTCTACCAATGCTGACAAGACAAATAAACCTTCACTCTAGGATACTCATTATTTATCATTGATTTTTTCATTCTCCTTCCGAACAATATCCAAATCTTGTGGAAGATGAATCATTAAAAGTGTCTTCTCGCTAATCACTCACATGAATTTCTCCATTTTTTAGTATTGTTGGATTCTCCTAGGGACAAGGTAGCTCGAAAATCCACATTGTCATAAAATACTTCAGCCTTTAAAATATAATTCTAGAGCTTGTTCTATAGTTACCACCTATGAATAACCTCATTCACATTAGAATATATCTAGCATAAGTAAAATCCATAGAACCCCATCATACTAAATAGGGATGGAGACAATCCAAACATCTATGTAATGTGTTTTATAGGTTTCATGGAGATTATTGTCTATATTATTTTCTTAGTCCTTCAGCTTGTGATGCAAAGAGCATTTTGTAACAATATTTCATATCCAGAGCCACATTCATGGGAAGGAACATAATCCAGAACCTGATCACATAAACAGCTACTCTGTTATTCTCCCCAAGGGATGATGACATCCTTAATCACTGGTGTTTGTTGACTAATGATGAAGATCAACCTTCGGGCCTAGTCCCCGAAGCTAATAGTTCTAAAAAACACACTATCATCATTGTTGTCTTCAAAGTAATGGTGTACCAAATTTATTGGTGATACTAATACAATTAGTCGAATTCACCCAAAAACAAGTTAAGAGAATCGGTATATTATACCTTAGAATCATCAACCTCAACGGTCTGATCCCGTCCTTCTTGGATTTGGGCACCCAGTGGATCCCACTCATCCCATGTTACCAAAGGATCTAAATCATCTCCTAATTTTGTGTTATGAACCATCACTCATTCAACCAACAGAGTAGGGTGGATGTAGATACCTCATTCTTGATGTTCCTTGGAAGCACATTCTGTAGACAATGATGAATAATTTGAGAAGAAAGGTGAAATACGAAAAAAATTTCCTAATACTATGTATGGAAAATAAAAGTGCATGAAATCTGAAATCCTTCCAATTCATCACAGAAATCCTCAAAATCACTGATATAACCATGATATTAATTATTCGATTAAAAACATCCAACATTTCCTGATGTATGTTTTAAAACATACCACCTTTCTCATCATAAATTGAATTCATGATATGTTACTCCGTACCTAGACTAGCCCCTCTGCCAATCCCCTCCACTGACTCCTCATCCAGAATAGTATTTCTAGGCCTCAAGGTGTTAGAGAGGGAAAAAAACATTTCTCAAACAATCTAGGATAATTTCCATCACCCCTAGTGGTAACAATGGGATCAATTCTGACCATATAATGTCTCTATAATGTAAAAAAATAATCTAAAATTTTATGAAGAGAAGAGAGTCAGAAATAGGGTGGGATATCAAGAGGAGAGCATTTGACATTACCATGGATCTATTCCCCCTATAGAGGTAAGGACATATGTTGTTTCCTCCCAAGACACTACTTCTGACAATATGCTATATATTCTACCATGAGACACCCTCTCTGTAGAAATAGATTCAGCCAACATTATAACTCTCATCATTTCTCCAGATGGATAGTCCAATTCAATAACTATGGCATATTCCTCCACCATAGTGTCCACCACGATCCTTGAAGGACCGGTACTAAATTCCTTAAAGATAGGATGTGAAATAGAATCTATAAAATGATAATCATGGTCAAAAATTATGTCAATCTATTTCATGATTCTATGATAAAGATAAATATAACTATTATGGATCTTGCATTGGGATAGGTTTAACACCCTTATATAATTTTTTTTCTCTAGATGAATATGGTCCCATATTAGTCTCACTAGTAGATGGAACCTAAAGTTGTGGATGGGGAATTCTTTCCTCCATCTCCTCCCCCATGGTCTTTGGAACCACAGATGGTTATGGGGTCCCTAGAGCCTCTTCGAAAACCCCAATTGGAATACCTTTGTACTGATACCATAAGAACACTTTCACTGCTTTAGTTTATCTTTCTCTATCTACTTGTTATCATATCTCTAGCATTGATGTCAATCCCTCATGTAAAACCGTGATTTATAAAAGAAACAAAAGAAGACAATAATGGGGGATACCTTAGAAGGTTCAACCCTGATATCCTAGTCCTTAGCTAGATAATGATCTACCCTATTAGTTATTTATTTGTTCAACATGTCACACACATTTTTGATATATGTAAGTTTCTCATCAATACAATATATGAAAACCAAAAACCCTAGAAATACATGGTTAAATCTAGAATATTGCAATCCGAATGACGGTCAGAAGGATCTATCATGTTAAGAAGGCTATGAATTTGCAGTATAGCCTAGTGAAATTCCCGGGAATCCCTTGCATCATGAGTCATGGTTTCCCATCAATTATTTTATAGGGGAGACGCATAATTTATGTCAATATTGCTGGCCATGGTGAAGACTTCTGAACATTTGACTGAGAGGCATATTTGGACCTCTTATAATATTTTTGGAAACTAGGGGATGAATAATAAGCATCCTCATAGGGATTGTGTCCAGATCACTTTAGCATATGAGGTGGGGAATTTCTATATCTATCATGATTTCTTTTGTATAGCTGAGACCGTTTTGACGACTCTGGAACATAAATATCATCCCATATAACCCAATCATTAATTCATTTCATTTTGTGACTTGTGGTTCACTTGGCCAAGACCTAATGGATACCTTTCATTAATTCCCGATGATGATACGAAGAGATTCATTCCCCGAAATACCTAGCCAGAAGCCTGATCGACGCATCTGATAACGGAAATGGATTGATATTTGTGATACCTCCATAGAAAAAAATATGCATAGTTGTTTGGATACCTCTGGTTGAATTTCATGTGTGATGTACATGGTAGGGGAGTTTCTTGATTGTTAAAAACATTTGAACTCATGGTCGAAATGATAAGGTGTTCATGCCTCAAAAATGATTTTTCTAGTCAATATGAGTTACCAATATGCTATCCTAGAGGTCCATAATGTATGAACATACATCGTAATTGTTCTCATTTACATTTTCAATAAATTTCCCTAATAGTGGGTCATGATGTGGGAATAAATAAACTTTCTAGACACATTCCACATCCTCATTACATCATGAAATGTCAAGTTCAAAGTTTTATTGCAATGATTTATAGAATGAATGGGAGGAATTATTCAATAGGGATCTTAACCAAGATGAACACCATATATGAACTGATATGCACCGCAACCTAACGTTATAAATCATAAAATGGATCTGCAATTCAAAACATTGCCTTCCCATTATATTTTTTCTGTAGGCACTTGTAAATTATCACAAATAGACGGGTACCCAACACCAAATACGTCCGCTATACCAGTTTTTCCATAATGAAAAAATTCCTTCCCCTCAATCCACCCTTAGTCAATGAAATTAGTATATAATAATTACTCATCCATATAGTGAGGAATCTAGATTCGTGGACTTTGGCATTGAATTCCGGAATATTTTTTTATCCATCATATATAATATAATTTTTAAAATAATATAAAAATGTTTCTAGGACACCATGATTGTCGACGATGGGGATATTTTGGGGTGCTTACCTATGGGAACATCCCCTTTAAGTTTAAATAATGTACTAGTCCATGATTCAGAATGAATTTCACCCTTATGAAGGGAATCCTTGGTCACCATCTTCTCCACCATCTTGAGGATATCAAGAGATAACCAAGGTCTTATTTTGGGGTCCTTAAATAACAAATGTGGAATTACAAACTCATCAAAAATATCCTAGAGAAATGGAGCATCAGAAATCAGGTAGATGTTCCACTTGGTGATACTGACTCTCTCTCCTATTAGATATATGAAATTCATCTATGGTCTCCATTGAATGAGAAATTAATCAATAAAATCATTATTCATATAGAAATCTTTATACCCCATACAGATAGATTCGTAGATATAAACATCCTACAACTCTTTAAAATCGAGATTGGTACGGGGCGCCCAAATGCAACCATCCATTTAGGCCTAAAACCCCCTGTAGTTAGTAACTTCTATTTAGCCATCTTTCCTGATGTTTGACCTATTTAAGAAGCACATATACTTTAATCATAACAATGTGAACTATGTTCCTGAATGTGGGTTTTATATATTTAGTATAATTGATGTGATTCATGAAACAACTTGTAGACATTTTCCCTTAATTGATGAAGACAACTTTGGAAGAGATGTTGGAATAAGAGATATTCGTATTATTCAAAGACCACAGCTTTGGTAAGTATATATTTTGTTCAGGGATGATCGCATGTACCAAGATTGCATTACCATATTAATCTTGGTAGTCGATTAGTGTGTATTCGCATTGATACAATATAAAATTCTTTGATAAATATTTTATGGTGGGGTTGAACATACCATAGTATTCTATATTCATAGATTTGATTACCTTAGAATACCATGTAGAGGCATGTATATAATTATTATTTGAATAAGGCATTGTACAAACTCAAAATCATCCAAATTATTCTTTAGTTACAACTATTTACTCTGAAATAAGTTTAATTTATCCATGAAATTTGGGAAAAAGACTTATAGCATTAAACCCCCCTTGCCCAGGAATCATTTGAAGCATTGTTGACTGTATCCTACATGTAGCCTTCATTGACATATCCTTCACATAGTTCAATCGAACATCTGTTGTTCTTAGGTTTCTGAAATGGCTCCAGGAAGCACTATTTCTTAGATAGTCAAACTGAAGAATTCTCCAATGGCGAAATGTGTAAAAATAGAAATGAGGAATAGCTATGCAGAAGCACGTTGTATCAAGAGTAGGAAATCATAGAGTGGGATGAGTAAAATTAAAAATAGGTTAGGTTATTTATAGGCATTGCTGAACTACATTTCATATCTTCATGGTTAGCCTGCATGCCCATCCACCATGACATACCTACACGACTGAATTCCATTGTAAAAAACATTATATATTACCTATCTTACCTCAATGTTAGACCCCCTTTCTTGAACTGGATCTTCTCATGGGAGGGGATGAGTATTTTTTTAAACTTTGTTTCAAATTAATAATGTAAATGATTACCAAAATACAATCTAAAAAGTCATAGCCTTAAAGAAAAAATCAATGGAAAAGGCCTATGAATGTTTGAGTTGCGCACATCCTCTTTACACTATGAAATCGTGCATCCCCTTACACAGTCCCAAAAGTGTCTTAGGACTGTATTCCATTGCTATACCCCATTCATACTTGTACCACATACTTTCTAGGATCCTTCACCTAGGGTCTCCTATTTACCAATATATAACACTTTTAGGCTTCCCATTTGAAAAAAAAATAAACAAAGTCCCATGAGATCCAACCTCACAACTCCTTCACACATGTCCTCCCAAAAACTATCATGTAGTTCTATAGTATTCAAAAATTGAGATAATTAGATCTCAAATTGTGGGATTGTGGTCCTATCAGGCAAAAAATATGACACTTGTATGAGAACTCCTTGTAACCTAGAGGACAAAGTCCTATATAAGGTCATTTCATTATATAGAGACAAAAATGATATCCATTCAAATATGCCTAATGAGATAGTTGGGACTAAGGCCAAAGCCATTCCTATGTGTTGTGTCCCAGGTATCCCCTTCATCAATACATTCATCCCTCCTTATGTATTTCACATGGCCTCCTCACATAGTGTCTTGACCAAGGGATATTTCTCAATACATGTGCCACACACTAGTATAAGAAACCTTCACAAAACACTAGTATGGATAACCTTATATCCCTCTTATATGCCACTCATGGAAGGTATTCACCCAATTTGGATCCATATTTGAAAACAGAATTAATTGAAAACACCACTGAGGCCTCCGAACATACGATATAATGTCAAGGGACACAAAAATGTGTCCCCTACATGAGTATAAATTTGAATATATAGATTTTTTTTATAATTCATGGGTTTTCCAATTAGGGTCCACATGTCTATGTGAGATTGTATACTGAGTTCACTAGGACCTGGAAATCACGATGGTATTGGGATTTTCTCAGTTTTAAGGGAAAAGATAAGGACTTATTCGTCCACTTATCTTCTCAAAGACTAGAAGTCTTAGCTTCATAGAATAGAGGGAAAGGATCACATTTTTATATCCCTTCATCTTGTAATAAGATCATCCTCTCATTATATGGAACCAATTGAAGACCATTCTCTTGGGTAATCCCATATCATTACTTATAGGAGGTTATAGTCTTGATCCTCTCTACCTATAAGACAGCACCCAATCCTGCACCTTTCACATTCATTAATTTCTCATATAGTGAAGAGAGGGAAGGTTACATTGGTTTTCATCATCCAATATCTCCCTAAGACATATCCAAGTATCCCAATACAGATGACTATTTGAGGTATAAATCCAAACAGGAGAAGTGAATCCTCAAAACACATTCCCTCTCCCATTGGGCATTGTCTCTATGTCCATCAATGGATGAAACTATATTGTGATGTGTTCAGATCTATTTCTACCAATTTTCTCATATACAGTGTGACTCACATGAGCATAGAAAATAGTAATGATCATGAAATGATCACATATTTGAATAACCCTGGGAATCCTCCTTTGGACTAATCCCCAACATCTAAACTATGAGAACTCTGATTCTGGTTCTAGCATTGATATGTAGGATAAAGACTCATGGCCTGAGCTCAAATGGGCCTCATTGTATAATTCCCAATAATTCTACAATGGAATCCTTTTTTTGGAGTAAGACCCTAATTTATGCTCCAAATGGTCCATATTCCCCTATGGGACAATATTTATGAGGGTCGCAATAAATGAGTATGCACATACCCGATCTATGTGGGTTTTGATTTCATTCTCAATGACATAGAGGATTCCCAATCATTGGTCTAATCCCTATATCATAACAACTCATGTATCCCTAGATTATAATACTACTAGTGACCCTCTTCGTATCTTAGAAACCAATAGCGTCATATTAGTTACCAGAGAATATCTATATAGTAAATAGAATGTTCTCATCAATGGAGATCCTAAGATACTTATATTTTCTTCTCATTGATGTAGATCCTTGGATAAAAATAGATGATTCTAATATTCAACACATAACTATAATATATTGTTAAAAAAATGCTCAATCCATGTCATAAAATGGATTTAGTAAAAGATTTAGGAATATGGATTAAATCTATAAGAGAGTCTTGGTCACTACTGTAAAAAAGAGTAAGGGAAGAGCCACTTTTATCAGCGCTAGGCACAAAATGCTAATAAATAAGCCATGTATCAGCGCTAAAATTTTAGCATTGATACAAGGAATCTTTGACATCACTTTTCTAGCACTAATAAAGGGAATCTTTATCAGTGCGATAAAAGAGCTGATATAGATTCCCTATATCAGCGATATGATTTTCGTGCTGAAAAAGATTCCCAGTATCATCACTAAAATTTAATCTCTAATATAGGAAAACCATTACCAGCACTTAAAAAGTTCTAACAAAGAGTCCCTTTATCAGTGCTAAAAAGGGACTGATAAAGGTAGATTTTATAAGTGCTTTGTTAGCTCTAATAAAACCATAGTCCCATATTTTATAAAATCAGTCACACAATGTCCTCTGTTAATCACATCCTAAAGCTCTCACCGTACTATACCCCTGTGAAAACTTCCTCCCCCCTGATCTTTGCCTTGCCAGACCACTGCCGCCCCCCGATCGCCGCATGCCGAACGTCCACCGCCCCCACTCTTCATGTTGTCAAACCTCCTTTTCCCTTCGATCATTGCATGCACCTCCGCCTCTAGAGGATCCCCCAAACACTACTTCTCCTCTTCTCCCCATAAACACCTCGAACCTTGATCTTCGCATGCCAGATTTTCCTCCCCCTCGAACACCTTCGGTGGATCCTCCTCCCCGCAAACCCCACTACTCCTCATCTCAGCTTGACCCTACTCCATTTCCCAACGGTTGTCGGCTCCCCTCATGAACCTCCTCCTCAAAGGTAAATTTATTTTCTATTCTTATTGATTTTCTTCTGGAACATTCTTTTTAAGAAGGATGTGACAATAATGTTGATTCGGTTATTTGGGATTCTCGGTTAATGGTTATAAGGGTGTTGGTTGATTGATGTGGTTGGGAGCATGTGATGTGGTAAATAATATATTAGTAATTAGAGGATTATTTGTGGTTATGATAGCAATGATATGGATATTTAAGAAAAAAATGTGGTTTTATGGAATTATAATATGTTTAGTAGTATTTTATGTAATGAAAATTTTGTAGTCATTTGGTGGTGTTATAGTTTCCTTCTGGCATAGAATATGGTTTAACGAAATAAAAATAGTAATGTTTGATGGGTTAGAAATGATAATTAATGGTTTGTTAAATGATTAATGTCAATTATTAGAATAATTATGTTTAATAAATGGTTAAAGAGAGAAAAAATGTTATTAATTATTAATGAATGGATTATAGTGGGTTGTGATTTAATGATTGGTTTTACATTAAAATGAATGACAATTAAAATGCATATGGTAATAAACATCAATGAGATTATAATGTTAAATGAAACCAGAAGATTGAAATGTTGATATGGCTGTTTATGTGAATTTTTGGGGATTATTTTTGGAATTATAATAGATGTGGTTATAAGAGGGTGGAAGTTACATGTCAATGGATAACAAGGGTGTTTGTAGTTTTAGTTTGGTGTAACCCCTTTGGAATGATTTATGTGTGACTATATACTTAATATATTTTCTATTTATTTCTTACACACCACAACTTGAGTCGAGTAGCCTGATTTAAATCCATATGGGTACGTTGGTTCTGAGTGTTTTTCTCAATATCTATGTTTTAGAGGGAACACATATAGAACCACTCCCTCTTCCCTTCTCCCCTTCACACTTAGTATGAGTAGTAATTGCTCATAGTGGGTGTATATATACGACCTAAATCGATTTTAGGTTTTTGTTTATATATATTATAGTTAACATGATTATGTGTATTTGGTGTGGATACAAAGTGGGGGTTGTGCATTGTAGGAGGATAGTATGATGTTTATGTCTTCATGTTCAAGATCTCATACCGTGATGAGGAATTGAGTTGTGGTTGTGATGTGGATATGGTTTTTTATGTGTTTGTGACATGTGTATGTATGGATGTATGGTTATGAGATTATGTAAAAGGGGTTGAAGCATAAAAATAATTCCATTAGAGTGTGAGAATGACCATATTAGTGGGGAAGTGGATGTGGGGTGATTTAATAATATATATTCTTTTGATATTACATGTAAGATAGAGTTTGAAATTAGACACCCCTGAGGATTGAATGGAATGATTTGGCAATAATATTTGTTAAAATTTTCATATAGAATAACATGGGAGACCATCTAGGACCCATGTGATCTTCCCCCCTACGATTTAAAGTAAGTAACTTGAGCTTACCAAAATTATTAGGCATTATGATATTGATGAATGTAGTGCAGAGACTGTAACAACCTGAAATTTTATGAGAATTATTCTTTTTAATTTCATTGATTTCTTGTGTTGTACGCTACACCAAAATTATATTGTGCTATATTCAACACCGTATTAGTTTGCAGTATATGCAACACTATTCCTGGCTTGTGTGACACACAATTTCAAGTTCATTTTGTAGAAATTATTCTATGCAACATTATGTATAGATTTTGTCTATTGTATAAATGAAATATTTTTCATTATGTTATACACAACAACATAGGGAGCTTGCACTATGCGCAACCTTGACTTGTCTTGCATTACACGCAATCGTGACCTTCCTCGATAGGGTATATAGTACGCAATGCAGGGTTTGACTAAACAACGATATATTGGTATAATAATATTACTAACTAGCCATTATGAATAGAATTATCTACATATTGAATTTTTAGAAATTATAATTAATATTACACATTTTATATAACATAGTATGAGAATAAAAAAAATTGGGTAAAATAAGTATTTTTTAAAAAAATGCATTTTTTCCGCCTTTTGATGGTGCACCGACATTAAATTTAGTTTTTGACATGTTTATAAATTCAATTTGAAAAAATAGAATTATTTTTGGAATCAGGATAAAAAAATTTAATTTGGATAAAATTTTCATATTATTCTCAGAACTTTCATATTTTGATGAATAGTAATAACACGCTATTATTTAATTAAAAACAACTTTTTTTCATTACAATAATTTATATGGTAAAATTTTAATATTTAATAGTCTTAAATTATAATTAGAATATATTTTTACCATTAAATATAATTTTTTTCATTACCATTAATTTTACATTGAATTCATTGGTAAAAACATTTCAATCTTTGGCAATGTTTTAACTTTTAAACCCACTTTTTCTTAACAACGATATTAATTTTAAATTAATTACTGCAACTTCTATGCATTAAATTTTGAAAAATATATTCCACATTTGAAATAAGTGTGTCCAAATTATGTTAATTGGATACTTTAATTTTTTTGATATTATGAATAGTAACTGTGGAAATTTTTATTTACTGTAGTTAAAGGGAAATCGGGAAATTAAGGTTAAAAATAAGTTTATAAAATTACCCTAACACCTAAAAAAATTATATTTTATAACTAAAAGTCTACTCATATCTTCTAAGGGTCTAAATATATTCATTTTGTGGACTTTGGACAATGAAAATAATTTAATTATTATTAAAACCAAAAATTGTGACAACATCACTTTATTAAATATTATAAGTATAATAATTTTACATTAGTGATAAAATTCATGAAAATTAAAAAATGAATACTATACATAATTCTAATAAAATTATCTACATCATTATAATTTATTTATAATTTTTAGGGATTAAATAATTATCATTAAAGGTAACAGAAAAGTGATGTTGATATTATTTTATTGATTGAAATATCAAATAAACGGTTTTAAAAATATTAAAATAAATAATATATGAACTATTAAATGTGCTCCACTAATTTTATAAATAAATATGACATGCTATTAATCTATTAAAGATTTTATTTGGAACATATATTCTCTAAGGAATTTATTTAAATTCAAATAATTGAATAGTCTCAAAAATGACACTATTGTTATTTTATAAAAACAACAAATTATAAAATTGACTAAAATTCAAAAAAATATTTAAAAATTATAAATTAAAATTTATATGGACTAAAATATCATAAATTATCCAATTATGGAAAATTCAAAATACATAAGTATTTATTTATTACAATTTTAAATTTATAATCTTACTACCACAAATAGAATTAAATATATTAAATAAGGATAAATCAAGCCAATAATGTTTAAAATAAATTCCAAACATGCCTAAATATACTTGGTTGATGATATTACAACCCTATATCATCTCATATTCTAATTGAGTCATTTCTTGTATGTTTTACGTTTGGATGGAATTTATTATAAATTAATATTTCTTATAATTCCAAAGGTCCCCCTCTCCTCCCTTATAAAAGGGCACCTCCTCCCTCTCCACTTTACACAACTTTGAGCCTTCAATATTGACCAAAACTAGCCCATTTCCCTAATAAACATCCCTATAAACATTATAGAGGTTTTGGGCTCCTCAAAAGGCCAAATCAAGTTCATTGATAGGAGGTTAAAAAGAGGCGCGTCAAAGAAGTGGTAATATCCTATACCGATTCTTTCCAATTTATTTCTTCTTCTACTTCTTCTTATTTATATGTTTCATAATAAATTAATAACATATGTATCAATAATATACTTATACTTTATTATAAATATGAAACAACCCTATTTCATTTTCTATCCATCCTACGGAGAATGAATTCACCGCGCGTGATTACATACGAAATACCATCTTCATGCCGTGGTGTAATCTATTTTACACCACCACCTTACCTGAATAGCTATAATGGTGTAAATAAAAAACTATATATTATTATTATAAATTTATATTGATTCTGAAATATTATATATATACTTCAATACAATTCAATGATCATTGTAATGATATCATCGCTCGGGTGTACGTACGGACTACCGTCTCCACGAACGCGATAAAATTCATTTTCCATGATTAACCATTCAAGGATGATTATAAAGTATATATAATAAATAATCATGAGAGATATTACATAATAATGATACTGGATTTATGTACATATATGTTTCATTTCCATAATTCCATTTAATTCAATAATGAAACGAAAACATCATTCATGGGTACGTACGACCTACCGTCTCCATGAATGGTGTATTTTATTCCATTTATTAGTCTATCATATATATTTATATGCTGAATAAATATTATATATAAATCATGTTTTAAATTTTAGAATTATTTAAATCATGATATAAGTAATAATATCAAGAACAACATGTCGTAACACGTACGATAAATGAAACAATTTTACACAAAACGCTACATTAACATGGATTTTACAATAGAATGGGTAATATAAAGTCCTATGCGAACCATATATGATATCATAAAAAAGAATATAATTCTTTAATAAGTCAATTACATTATATAAATCATTATATAGGAGGCTCAGATACATAAGAATCATATCAAACATAAGGTGAGGGAAAATCTCACAATCCCATTATTATCAGAGACTGTTTATACTTCAGAATTTACTAGGGCATATTTATCTTCCAAATCTAGGTTTCCTCAATATTTAATTTTATTTCTATCCTCCTACAATTGTTTAAATTCAATTTTACCTATTGGTTAATTTTTACTAAATTATATGAAAGGAATCTTTTGTCGTTTTCAGTATGAGAGTCTTTTTGACTTTTCTGGCCAAAGTATAAGAAGAATTTTTTTTTAACATATACGACAGGAAAAGATTTTTACGGTTTCATGACACCATATTTTCATGAAGAATAATCTAAAATATTTCATGAATATTTTCAACAAAATCCTCTTCTTTTAAAATTTCATGAAATTTTGTGAAAAGAAAATGATTTTTAATACAAAATGATATTTTCCTCAATAATTTATATAGAGTGTTTATCAAATCAATTTTCCATCTAAGATGAAATTATTTCATATGTTTAAGTTTCAAGTATAATGTCTCTATGATTTAAATGCTTTACCTTCTCTTATTATGAAATGATATCCATTTATTTTATATGGATTATGTTATGATGGGATGATGTTTATGAAACCCATTTTATTCTTGGGTATATGATGAATGATTTATGTTTATGTTGTGACACACTTAAGAATGATTTCATTATGAGATGTGTGGGACCTATATCTCCCTAGAATGCATTGGGTAAAGATTTATATCTCATGAGATAGACATGGTAGGAATGGTACGTTAATCCGGTTCAGTGATACAGGACTGGAAGAAGGAGTGAACTCGAATCAGAAAGGGTCTCTGACCACCAAGATGGTCTTCGTAGAGAAGCCTTTTCTATTATGGAAAAAATATCAAGTGCATAATGGTTTTCTACAACTAAATGTTTCATTCCCATTATAATTTATCATGATTGATGTTCTTTTATGATATATGCCTTACGTACATCCATGATTTTTGTCTTCATTCAATATTTTTATGTTAATATTTTATGTTCATGTTTTTGCATTCAAATGTTTATGGATTATTTTATTTTTTGTATGATTACCCTTAATAAGAATTTAAGCTCACCATTTTTATGTTTCATTTTCCCCATCATATAAATAAATGTTTTATGTAATAAAAAAGGGGAAGATCTTTATGGGAGATGTTGAAGATATTTCTCCCTGATTAGAAGATTATATTCGGATTTTCCAAAGACACTAAACTATTACGATCCTTGAGTGTTGGTTTTTGTTATGTATTAAGTATTCCACAAAATTAATGTAATGTCCATGTACGTCAAGCTTTGGGTCTCTATAGTTTGTATCAGAGAAAATTTTTTGTTAACCTTTGGAATCATGGATTCAGAAACTTTAGTGAGATATCTAGAGATATTTATATGGTATGTCTAGGGATGTCCCTAAGGTTATGTATTAGTATAGGTTACAGTACGTGAATTATGATAACGATAATGAATAACCTATGATTAAACCTATGATGTTAGATATTGAATTTACTCCCATTGATTATGTTGTTTTCCTAGTATGATTTTTTCCGCTCACGCTATTCTTTTTAGGATTTAGAAAATGGCTGGAATCAAAAAGATTCAATATAATAGAGGATATGATGGAAAATTGAATGATATTCTTCATGAGAAACCAAATGAAATGGGATTTGGAAGACCAAACATCATTATTATGCCTAATCAGAAATCTCATTATATGATCAATAATCTCAAATTTGGTAAGCTTCCGGACTCAGCTAATAAGAGAAATATGGAGTTTCATGATGATCGTACAGGAAAGGAAGTTCAATTTCCATCATGTAAATCATGTGGAATGAGGCATCAGGGAAAATGTTTCAAAGGAACTGGAAGATTCTTTGGTTGTGGAAAGGAAGGATAGAAAGCCGGTAATTGTAAAGTAAAAGGTTCAGTTAACACCATGGACAACGATAATGGTATTGCTAAGACATCAACAATGGTTAAATGTTTTAAATGTGGAATGTACGTGCATTATGAAAACCATTTCTCTAAGGGAAAATTTTAGGAAGAGAATCTGCATGGTCTTAAAGGTAGTTTTTATGTTGGTTATGATGAAGAGACTACAAATGATATAAGAGATTAAAGAAATGATGAAACTCAGTTAGTGGTTTAAGTAGGTAGTGGAATGATTATTTGTTTATCAAGAATAATGTAAGGTACTATGGAATAATGAAAAATCTAAGGATTGTTACATTGTTGTCTTTCCATGAGTTTTTGAAAGTATATGATGAATGGTACCGGTAACCATGAAAGGTTATTCAAATATTTTTTGAAGTTCGATGATATGTGCATAATGAATGGATTAGGAGATAATGAGATGTTTTATAGTATTTATTGGCTCATGACTGGTATAAGGAAAATGTGATATCATGGTTTGAGTATAAAGATTTTTGGGATTTTGATAGGTGGAAGAAGTTATCTTTTGACAACATTCATTTTTTCACTAAGGTTCAATGTGTATTCATTTTTCAAGAGAATACAAGATTAAGGTATTCACATGTTTGGAATGCTATCAACAAAATATATATTGTAATATATGAGGGAAAAAAGATTGTATTCATGTTCTTATTATATGACCTTTTTAGTAATCATTCTCATTATACTATGAGTTTTGATAGAAGTATATTGGATAAGCCTAAAGATTGGAATGGATTATGTTGAACATAAGTTAGTATTGTATAAGATTAGAAATTTTATTGATATTAGTGATAGAATTTTATAATAGTGTAGTATAAGAAAAGGGACAACCTGTAGAACGAGCGACAACCCATCGCGTTGGACAAGGATTTGGAATTAAACCCACAACCGAAGTGTGACATGCCTTTATCGCCTACCACTAGCCTATAGGATGTCCCGTCTTAGTAGAAAATAGTTTTATTTTTTTAAGAAGTATGATAGATGAATTATAAATCCATTTTTGGAATCATATAAGATTAACATCATCATAGATAGACTTATGTATATTTGATAACTTTTGTTATCATTTTGTTTGAGACAAATGGAATGACCAATCATTCTATCACATAATCTACTAAAACTTATTGAAAGACAAATTCTACTTCATTTCATTAAGATATGATGTGGAAATTGTTCAAGGCACAAACAATAGTGAGATTCTACCAAAATCAAGAAATTATTTCTTCTAATTCGAAATTCTTTCATATTTAGGGAAATGATCTTTAGAAACAAAAAATTTGTCCTTTTTCCCTCATATCTGATGAATCAGATGTTACCTTATACATCACAAATTTATTGCTTTGTGATTGTTGGCTTTTTCAATGCCACGTTCTCTACCACTCTCCATCAGAACTTGACGTTTAGATTTATCCTCCATATCCATATTTTCACCGGTGTTCTCTTATTTGGGAACCCCACATGATGAGTTACTTTGGGTATCCGTTTTGTTTCCAATTATCATTTTTTAAAATTATGTTTTAGTATTCTTTTTTACAATGCAGATTTCTATGAAAGAAACTTTCAACTAGTAAACCATTTATAACCACGACGAATTTCAAGTTCGAAATTCATTTTAAGGGGGGTAGAATGTAACAAATGGGGATTTTATGAGAATTGTTATTTTTAATTTCATTGATGTCTTGTGTTGTATGCTAAACCAAAATTATCTCGTGTATAGGAAACACTGTATTAGCTTGCAGTATACGCAACACTATTCTTGGCTCATGTTATACACAATTTCCAGTTCATTTTGTAGAAATTATTATACACAACATTATGTCTAGATTTTGATTAATGTATAAATGAAATATGTTTTGATTATGTTATACACAACAACAAAGTGAGATTACACCTCACACAACCTTGACTTGCCTTTCATTTCACACAATCATGACCTTCCTCGATAGCGTGTGTAGTACTCAATATAGGGTTTCACTAAACAATGATATATTGTTATAATATTATTATGAACTAGAAGTTATGAATAATATTATCTAAATTTTGAATTTTTTGACATTATAATTCATCTTACATATTTTATATAACATGGTATGGGAAAAAAATAAATTTTTCAAGTAAAAGAAGTTTTTTTTAAAAAAATGTAGTTTTGACGCCTTTTGATGGCACACCCACATTAAATTTAATTTTTGACATGTTTATAAGTTCCATTTGAAAAAAATAAAATTCGTCTTTTAAATCAGTATAATAAAATTTACTTTGGATAAATTTTTCATATTATTCTTATAACATTCATATTTTAATGAATAGTAAAAACATGTTATATTTTAATTAAAAACTACCTTTTCCTTGTAATAATTTATATGGTTAAATTATTATATTGAATGGTTTTAAAGTATAAATAGAATAACATTTTTCCATTTAATATAATTCATGTCATTATCATTAATTTTACATTGAATTAATAGGTAAAAACATTTCAATCTTTGGCAATGTTTTAACTTATAAAACCAGTTTTCCATAACAACGGGATTAATATTAAATTAATTACTGCAGCTTTGTTTTTTGAATTTTGAAAAAAGGATTCCATATATGAATTTAGTGGGTCCAAATTATGTTAATAGGATACTTTTAATTTTTTTATATTATGAATAGTAACTACGGTAATTTTTATTTACTGTAGTTAAAGCTAAATAGGGCAATTAAGTGTAAAAATAATATTATAAAATTACCCCAACACCTACCAAAATTTTATTGAATGAATAAAAGATGACCCATATTACCTAAGGGTCATAATAGATTCATTTTATGGACTTTTGTCCCTCAAAATAGTTTAATTATTATTAAAACCAATGAAAGTGACAACATGTCACTCCCTTAAATATTATAAGTATAACAATTGTAATTTAGTGATAAACTTCATGAAACATAGAAAATGAATAGATTAAGAAATCTTATAAAATTATATACATCATGTGAATTTATTTAGAATTTTTAGGAATTATATAATTATCAATAATGGTAAAACAATAGTGATGTTGAAATTATTTTATTGGTTTAAAAATCAAATAAATGGTCATAAAAAATTAAAATAAATATAATATGAACTATTTAATGTGCTCTAATAATTTTATAGATAAATATGTCATGATATAAATTTATTAAAGCTTTTATTTTGATCATATCTTCTGTGAGGATTTCATTAAAATTTATATAATTAAATAGTGTCAAAATTGACAATATTGTTATTTTATAAAAATAACAAAATATAAAATTGATTAAAAATCACAAAAATATTTAAAAATAATAAAATTAAATTTATATGGTCTCAAATGTCATAAATAATCAGATTATCTACAATTCACAACACATAATTAATTATTAATAAAATTTTACAATTAAGAATATTATTACCACAAATAAAATTAAATAGATTAAATAAGGATAAATCAAGTTGATAATGTTTAAAATAACATCCAAACATTTATAAATTTTATTGGATGATGAGATTACAACCCTATCTCATCGCATCTTTGAATTCAGTCTTTTTTTGAGGTTTTTATGTGGGGTTGTAATTTATTATAAATTAATATTTCTTATAATTCTAAAGGTGACCATTTCCTCCCTTCTAAAAGGGCACCTCCTCCCTCTCCTCTTTACAAATCATTGAGCCTTCATGCTCGGCCAACCCCTACCAATTTTCATTCTCAACTTCCCTAGAAATGTTATTGTTGTTCTGGTATCCTCAAAAGAGCAACTCTGGTGCCTTAAGTGGAGGTTAAGAAGAGGCACATCAAAGAAGAGGTAATATCCTTTACCGATTCATTCCAATTGATTTCTTCTTCTACTTCTTCTTGTTTATTTTTATCATCATAAATTAATAAAATTTGTGTCTCTAATATAATTATAGGTTATTATAAATATGAAACAACTATATTTCATCTTCTATCCATCCTACAGAAAACGAAATCACCAAGCATGCGTACGTACGAAATACTGTCTCCACACTGTGGTGTAATCTATTTTCCACCACCACCTTAAATTGGATGGGTATAATGGTGTAAATAAATAACTATATATGATTATTGTAATGTTATATTGTATCTGAAATATTATACATACACTTCAATACAATTCCACGATCATGGGAATGATATCATCGCTCGTGCGTACGTACGGACTACCGTCTCCACAAACGCGATGAGATTCATTTTCCTTGATTAACCATTCAAGTATGATTATAAAGTCTATATAAATAATAATCATGAAAGATATTATATAATAATGATAATGTATTTATGTACATATATGTTTCATTTACTTAATTCCATTTAATTCAATAAGGAAATGAAAATAGCATTCATGCATATATGTGGCCTACCATCTCCATGAACGGTGTATTTCATTGCATTTATCGATCTATAATATATATCTATATTATGAATATATATTATATATAAATCAGGTTTTAGATTATAGACATCATTAAATCCAGATATATGATATAATATCAATAACAACAAGTCAAAACACGTACGATAAATAAAGCGATTTTACCCAAAACGCTGCTTTAACATAGAAATTACAAAAGAACGGGTAATATAAAGTCATAAGTGATCCATATATGATAACATAACAATGAATATGATTATAAAATAAGTCATTCAGATTATTTAAATAATTATACATGATGTTCGGATAGATACGAAGCATATCAGACAGAATGTAAGGGAAAATCTCACAATTTCATTTTTAACCGAGAATGTTTACACTTCAGAATTTACTAGGACATATTTATCCTCCAAATCCATGTTTCCTCAATGTGTAATACTATTTATATCCTCCAAAAACTATTTAAATCCAATTTTACCTATTGATGAATTTTTAGTAAAATATATGAAAGGAAACTTTTGTTGTTTTCTATACGAGAGATTTTTTGTCTTTTCCAGCAAAAGTACAAGAAGAATTTTTTTTCATCTTATACGCCATGAACAGATTTTTACGGTTTCATAACACCTTATATTCATGAAGATTACTCTAAAATATTTCATGACTATTTTCAACAAAATCTTCTTCTTTTAAAAGTGCCTGGAATTTTGTGAAAAGAAAATTATTTTGAATAAGAAATGATATTTTCCTCAAAAATTTATTTCAATAGTATTATCAAATCCATTTTCCATCAAAGATGGAATTGTTTCATATGTGTATGTTTCAAGTATAATGTATCTACGATTTACATGGTTTCACTTCTCTTATGATGAAATTATATCAATTTATTTTATATAGATTATGTTATGATGGGATGATGTTTATGAAACCAATTTTATTCTTTGGGTTATGATGATTGATTTATGTTTTTTGTTGTGGCACACGTAATAATGATTTCATTATGAGATAGGTGGGACCAGTATCTCCCTCAAATTCATTTGGTAATGAATTATATCTCAGGAGATATAAATGGATGGAACGATAAGTTAATCTGGATCATTGATTCAGGACAGGAATGAGGAGTGAACTCGATTCCAAAATGGACATTGTCCACTAAGATGGTATTGGTAGCAATGCCTTGGATACTATGGAAATCATATCATGTGCATAATGGTTTTCCACAGTTACCTATTTTATTCCTACTCTATTTTATCATGATTTATGTTCCTTTATTATATATTCCTTATGTACTTCCATGATTTATGTCTTTTCTCAAGATTTTGATGTTTAGATTTTATGTTCATTTTTTTCATTCAAATCATTATGGATTATTTTATGTTCTCTATTTTTACCCTTACTGAGCATTTGAGCTCACCAGTTTTATTTTCTATTTTCCCCTGGTTATAATGAAATTTTTTAGGTAAGAATCAAAAGGGGAAGATATTTTTGGAAGATGTTGAAGATCATTCACCATGATTAGATGATTATGTTCTGAGTTTCCAAAAACACTAAACTATTACGATCCTTGAGTGTTGGTTTTTGTTATGTATTAAGTTTTTTTCCAATGTAATGTAATGTCCATGTATTTCATGCTTTGGGTCTCTATAGAGACCTAGGTGTGGTATGTATCATTCTTGATTATTCGTGTGTTTGGACGGGGGTGATTTGAGGAAACTATAATGAATCTATATTAATTATATTTAATGAATTCCTTGTTGTAGAGATTATGAGAATCCTTTCTTTACTTATAGATTTTCTTACTAGTTTTCATCCATATGTATTTTAGTTTGGTGAGGTATAAAATGATGGACTAGTTGACCATAGAAGGGTTGACCTGACATAGGCGGATGAGCCGTATAGGATGATGTCGTGTAAGGTTTACCATCTAGTACACAAGTGATTATCCCCGCGAACCCCTTTGTGTTTGGAAACTGTTTCGATTTTTATGGGGCGTTCTATCCTGGTTATGTTGATTTCCCAATCATTATTGAAAATGGTTATGCTCTATTAATCTATATTTTTATATTTGGTTCACTTTTACTATATTTGTATGTCTTTTTTGTGTATTTGAACCATATATACTAATATTTTAGATTCAAATAGGTTAGAGATGAATAAAGATTGGATGGATGCTAATCATTTGACAATAGAGTATGATAATGAAGTGAAAGAGTTCATCATGTTTGCAAAGGATCACGTAAAGGATCCTTCCAAAATCCATTGCCCATTTTTTCGTTGTTGTTATTCTGGACTATGTACTCTAGATGAGTTGGAATAACATTTGATATCTCATGGAATAGATCAGAGTTATAAATGTTCGAAAAAACACATAGGAAAAGAGAATGTAGCTACTACCTAGGATAAAACTGCTTTTTATGGATCATAAAATATGAATACAAATATTGGTAATGAAGAAGACCAAATGTAGGATGTGATTACAGATGTCAATGATGATGAAGATCATATTGAGGAATTGACCAAGACAATTGATGATGAACACAATGACTGCCAAAAATTGATTGAGAATTTAATGAGTTGTGCAATGATTCCATTGTATGTTGGTTTCTCTACATATACTACATTGTCAGTTGTACTGAAGTTGTATAAATTGAAATCAGGAAACAGATGGAGTGATGTCAGTTTTAGGAACAACTTTCTCCCTTGAATGACATGCTCCCAAAAGATAATGATCTCCCAAGCTGGACATATTAATCTAAAGGAATGTTACGCTCTATGGGTAGGATTTCTAAAAGAATACTTGCCTGCACGAAAGACTATATATTGTTTTGCAAGGAGAAAAAATCACATACCGGATTCCCAATGTGTAGTGCTTCACGATACAAGAATGATGAATCCAATCCTAAGAATGTTGTGTGGTACTTTCCAATCATTCCAAGGATTAGGCGTCTATATAGATGTGAAAAAATTGTAAGACAATTGTTATGGCATGCAGATAAAATAAATAAATATGGGAAAATATTTCATTTGGCTGAATCTCCTCAATGGAAGTAAATCGATCATCAGTATCCGGAATTTGGTAAAGAGAAGAGAAACATTCATCTTGCGTTATCTACAGATGGAGTGGAACCTTTTCGTTTTCAAACCAGCACTAACAGTACAATGCATGTTATGTTGGTAAATTATAACTTGAGACCATGGTTATGCATGATGTTGAAATTCATCATTTTATCTATGCTTATATCAAGACCAAATCAACTAGGTAATGATATTGATGTTTATTCGGCTCCTTTTATCGAGGATTTGATGTTTTTGTATAATTCAAGTGTTATGTTGTATGATGCTTATAAAAGTGAATACTTCACATTGAGAGTGATGTTGTATGAGACAATAAATGATTTCTCTTCTTATGGAAATTTTCGAGGCATCATAATTAAATGAGCTCAAGGGTATCCCATATGTGAAGAAGATAGAGAATCAATTATGTTGAAACATTCCTCGAAATCCTCGTTTCTAGGACATCATCGATTTTTACCTTGTCGGCTTAAGTACCGATCATGGATGACATCCTTCAATGGAATTTCAGAACAATGCACAAAAACATATCAACTAACTATTGATTAGATGTTTGAGAAAGTATAATATTTGAGCACTATTATTGGTAAACCATTTTTGGAAAACCTTACAAAAATTTATTTGAAAAAGTGATTTGTTTTTTTTGAATTACCGTAATTGAATTGTTTATACGTCATACATTTTTTTTGATGCGATGCATGTGGAAGAAAATGTATGTGACATTGTTATCAGAATGATGCTAAATTCCCCTAGCAAAAAAATGAGGGAATTAAGGCAAGGATGGACATGATTGCCATGGGAATACGAGAAGAGTTGGCTACCATAAAGGGTGAAAATAGAATGTTTCTTTCTACATATACTTATACTCTTTATAGGGAGGAGAGATATCTGTTTTGAAACTTCTTCAATGATGTAAAGGTTCTAGAGGGGTATTCATAAAATATCAATAACAATGTGTGAATGAATTATTCGAAGTTAAATGGTTTGAAATCACATGACATCCATGTTTTGATTCAAGATCTAGTTTTGATAGCATTATGTTTCATTTTTCCCAAAAATGTTTGTCATACATTTATTAAACTTTGCTTCTTTTTCAAAGCTATATGTAACAATGTTTTAGATCCAGTAAAATTTCCATCTATGGATAAAGAAATTTTCATCATATTACGTGAATTAGAAATGTCCATCCCCCATCATTCTTTGATATGATGGTTTATTTGATGATTCACTTGGTGAGAGTGACTCGACTTTGTGGTCCTTTGCACTGTTGATAGATGTACCCTATTGAACAATATATAAATATTTTGTAAGGGTAGGTAAAAAATCGAAGTCTCCCAGAGGTTTGTATAGTGGAGTGATATATTTTTAGGATGACATTAAATTTTGTTCCGAATACATATCTATGATGCAAAGCACGAGTCTCCAAAAATCTTGTCACACGGGACGCATTAAGGGTGGGGGAATTTGTGGAAGGGATATTGTGACAATCAGTATTACAAATTGGGAGTAGACCCACCATTATGTTTTGCATAATATTAGGGTGGTCGCTCCATATATTGAATCACACAATGAAATACTTTGGTTGTTGAATCCATCAACGGATGAAAAATGGATATCAAATACACATAATAACCAGTCTATATGATGGTTTGAGGACCATATTTTTAATGAGTTGGATGTAAATCTGAATTAAATTTTTGAACGACTATGATGGCTAGCCATTGGACCAAGTGTGTATGTATTATCTTACAATGGTTATGTAATTAATGGTTATACATTCTATACAAATGAACATGATGGAGATACTACCACAAAAAATAGTGGAGTTACAGTTGTGGTTGAATCGATTCATGTTTTTTGTAGTATTGAAAGAAATATGATATATGAAAATATGTCATAATTTGGCATTATAAAACAAATATGGTTGTAGAAATATACAACATTCCCATTGCCGATTTTTCAATGAAAATGGGGTGATAACAACAGCGGTGTTAAAATAAATGATTGGGGATTTGTGAATGTTGATTTTAGTAAAGAAGGGTACAAAAATTAATATTATATAATGGCATCACAAGAGGTACATGTTTTTATGTTACAGATCCCGAAAACCGAATGTGTTTTATTGTTATGTTATCATCCAAAACTATTGAAGTGTTCGATTAAAATTTAGTTGAGGAAGATCCTTTCAGTGGTACATCAAAATCATTTTGCAGAGGTCCCAATGTAGATGATGTTTTGTATGTTAGAGGAGAACATAATTAAGGGATTTGGATAATCAATATAGGTGTCAAATCCCATCATCCTTTGAAAAAAATAAAGGGAGTTCAATAAACATGTTATATTTTGTTTTTAATATAGATCATGATATCTCATGTTATTGTCTATCGTTGCTGAATTTTTGTAATCTATATTAACTGTTCAACCAATTTTGAAGATAATGACTTCTACACATTTTGGTGCTCCAATCCTTGAGGCTGAACAAGTCTCTCAAGCTGATGCTGTTGCTTTTGCTACTGCTGCTCCTGCGGTGGCTACTCACAGTGCAGAGCAACAACATTTTTCTAGACATGTTGTTGCTCCTAGTGTTGAGGTCCCACAACCATTATCACACGCCATTACTACCATTTCAGATTAACATATAGATGATGCTGATATTGATGAAATGGTTGGGGATGAAGGACCAACGTTGTAGAAAACATATGTGTGTCTTAGTTTGATAGTGTTAGCAAAATTTCATTAGGAAAAAAAAGGCATCAAATTTGACATCGAATGGAATGTACAAGGCCAACATGTGAATTCCAATATGGATATGTTTAGTTGGTAGTTTTGATTTTTCACTCAGCAACACGTGCCGATTGACATAGATTCATGGAATCATGTTGTTTTCTGGATGAAAGATGTGATATGGGATGAAACTACAGTGAGATATATGATATTAGTTCTTTAATTTACTAGCAAATAAAATAATTAAAACATGTTATACTCTTTCCAATCTCTTGCTAAGGACATTTATAGTAGACGATTCACACAAGAATTATGTACTAAGGATTTCCGGAAGGATTCATTGAGGTTTTCGAACTATTTTAAAACAAATTCACATGAATGATTCCAAAGGTAAAATAAACATGCACCCACCCATTCTCTACACTCACCTGATATCCCAAGAATCATGGTATGCATTTACTGGCCACCATGCAGATGAGATGTTTCAGGTACATTGGGGGTTATACTATGTTTTTTGAGGACACATGTATTCATCACATTGATTTCAATATTTAATTAATGAAATATAAACTCTGTACTGAAAGAAAGGAACTTTCATCAAAACCAACATACACCTATCGTAAAGTAAGGATGGGTACGCTTCACTAGAAAATAAAATGGTACATTTTTTAAATTTACAGTAATATTGTTAGGTGCCAATAAAAAACATCATAATTATCATTATATATTTATATGTTGATTGATGTTTCTAAAACAAAAGAGACATCCACCCCACATCATGTGCTATGGAAAGAGGAACACGTGAATAATGAAGGGAATCTAGTAGATGAGAATAGAAAATATGTGTGGGAAATATATGTAAGTATGACACGATGATAAAATGATTTGATTTAAATTGCTATTACATAAAAATAAGTAGTTATTTTCCTATATCCGATAGTCGCAGGAATCAACTACTTTTATAGTGGATGCAGACCTATTATTGATGGCTTTGAAGCATCCAGAACAATACAGTCGTGTTAGAGGTGTGGGGATTTGGGTGAAATCCCGAAATATTTTGATAAAAAAAAATAAATGGATGATAGAGATGAAAAACTAAAACAAATGTGCGAAAGACTAGAAGATCTGGAAGAATGATTACAATGACAGGGAGAGATTCTAGCAACTTTTATGGGTGGGAAGTAAGGAAAAGACACAGCTCACGAACAACCAATTCATGAAGATCCCACACCACCCCACCAGTTTTGAGGCAAGCCATTCCCCTAAAAGAGCTGTCTTAGTCATGGCAATCAATATTCTAATAATTATTCCCATCAAATGTGAATCTGACAAACACAGATAATTTTCATGTTCTGATATTTTATAGGGTTATAATAAATGTGATTTATATCTGTCAGCACCAACCTATAACCTTGTAGCGAGGGCTATAGTTTTCAACATCCAAGATGAGAAGCTACAAAATAGACCTCTTCCGAATGATCATCTGAATGTGATGATTAATTTTTCTCAAGATCCAAATGCAGAGGTACCTATTCCACCTGATTATGATAATAATCATATGGTCGAAAAGGCTATTGAGACATTCATTGCATGGTAATCACAACTCGTAAGAGTACATGCAGACATGGAGTTATTTATTTCTATCATTTCAAGCAAAAAAATTAACAATTGATGAAAAATGGTCTGAACTAATAAATGTTATTATAGACAGAGAAATGGGAGGGGGTGACAAACGTCGGCTCAAAACCATCGAATGGGTCGACCAATCGATCCCAAAGAGCTACTGAAAGAAAATAACACCACAAGTTCTCTACCCACAACTACTAGCCTTAAAGACTCATGTGGATATGAATCTAAGAGGTGGTTGTAATCATATACTGGTTTTAAAAAAGAATATATACAGAGAGGAAATTCAAGATTTCATTTCTGCTGATAATGCAAATGAGATCCTTGAAAATGGATGGCTAGGCGTCACAGTTGTAAATACATATATGAGGTATGTTTTTATGAATTGATTTTCTAAAAGCTGATCTAATGTGAAAATTAAGACTAAATGCATTTTATATTATTGAATGACGTATATATGAAAAACAGTTGATTGAATTTTCCCATGAGACAAAATTCAGACTCATTAGTCCTCATACCACATCAACACATCTTACGAAAATAGAGCCATCAAAAAAGGATGAAATAGTGAAGAAATTGCTGATAACATTTGAAAGAAAGATTACATATGAAAAACTCTTCCTAAAACCAACCATGCAGGGATAAAACTCTACAATTAAAGAATATCAATTATATTTTCACTTCTTTTATTACATATTCCATTTTGTCTTTTTAGGAAACATTGGCTGCTAATTGCGAAGAACTTGGATACTCCAATGAATTATTTTCTAGATTAATAGAAAGGATATCCTTCAAACCAACGACACATGATAGAGTTTTTGAATATTTGAGACACTAAATCCAAAATTTTAGTACTAAAAATCCAGTAATATAATTTATATTAGATTTTACTAAGGATTCTGTTGTGATAGGGCGGTGTATCATTATCGTAAAAAAAAGAATGAGGACAGGGGATAAGAATTAGGAGGTGAGCAAGTACTACGTCTCGACAAATATCTTGGAATAAATAATAAAAGTTTCACTATCCAAACACATATCAACACAAGTTACTTATTCTCCAAATGATCAAATTTTTTGCAGTGTCCAAAACAAACAAACAATAATGATTGCAGTAAATATGTTTGTACATTTATGAAAGAGATCATTTTTCATCAACAAACTAGCATCCCTAAAGAAGTATTTTCAGAAACAACTAATATTTTATTTAATTCATTTATTAAATAATTATTTTTATATTCTTCAGCACTACTATGATTGCCAAAAAGCCTCATTCTCAGAGAACATTGTATATTTGTTTAGAAACGAGTGGGCCTCATACCTAATGGCAGATTGTACACAAACAACATGAAGATTAGATTTTGTGAAGTGTACAATTGGTGGTCATTTTTAGAGGGTTTAAGGGGATAAAAAGATGAAACATTGGTGTATGTAAATGTTTGTAGGAAAATTGTAATTTTTATTAAATAAAATATCCTTTTCTCCAATGAGTCATTTCCCCATTTTAACATATGAAATGAACTATCAACATGGAAGAATGATGAACCATTTGGATTGTCTTGATCCTTTAGGAGAACAATCCATGGGTCATTTGTGATGCGTAAGATTCATCCCCGCCTCAATTTGAGGCATGGTGTGGCCAGTATCACTCAAAGGGTCTCTATTTGGTTTAAAATGGACATAATTTTATTTGAAAACAACAACTAACGTACGAAAATTTGACCAAATTCATTCATATTGTGTTGATACATTAGTATAATGATAAATGGGTCAATTTTGATGTGTACGAGTCAACATCGCGTCAATCCGAGACATTGTGTGGCTAGTATCACTCAAAGGATCTCTCTTTGGTTTAAAATGAACATAATTTTATGTGAAAACAACAACTGACATACAGAAATCAATCCAAACACATTCAGATTGTGTTCATACTTTATGATAATGATCCATGGGTCTTTTTTTATGTGTACAAGTCAACCCCGCCTAAATCCATGTCATAGTGTGTCCTGTATAACTCATAGGGTCTCCCCTTAAATTTAAAATGGACCGAATTTTAAGTGAAAACAACATGTGACGTACGGAAATCACTCCAAACATACTCATATTGAGTTGATACTTTATGAGAATGATACATGGGTCATTTTTTATGTTTACAAGTCATCCTCGCCTCAATATGAGGCATGGTGTAGCTGGTATCACTAAAAGGGCCTCTCTTTCGTTTAAAATGGACAAAATTTTATGTGAAAACAATAACTCTTGTACATAAATCTGACCAAACAAATTAGTATTGTCTTGATCATTTATGAGAACGATCCATGGGTCATTTTGTATGTTTACAAGTCAACCCCCACTCAATATGAGGCACTGCTTGGCCGATATCACTCAAAGTCTCTCTTGTTCGTTTAAAATGGATTGAATTTTAAGAGAAAACAACAACTAACATTTGGAAATCCGACTAAATGCATTTGTATTGTGATGATCCTTTAGAAGAAAGATACATGGGTAATTTTTCATTTTTATGTGTCAACCCCGCCTAAATTCGAGGCACGGTGTCGACGGTATCACTCAAAGGGCATCTCTGTTTGTTGAAAATGGGGAAAAAATTATGTTAAAACAACAACAGACGTATGGTAATCAGACCAAATGAATTAGGATTGACTTGATCCATTAGCATAAATATCCATGGGTCATTTGTGACATTTAGGAGTCAACCACACCTCATTCTGAGGCATGGTGTGGCTGGTATCACTCAAATGGACTCTCATTCATTTAAAATGGATAAAATTGTAAGTGAAAACAACATCTGATATACGGAAATCCAACCAAACTCATTGTGATTGTGTTGAGCCATTAATAGAATGATACAAGTCTCATTTTTTGATGTGTATGAGTCGCCTCAATATGAGGCACGGTGTGGCCGGTATCACTCAAAGGCTCACTTTTTGGAATAAAATGGATAGAATTTTAAGTGAAAACAACAACATATCTATGGAAATATATCCAAATGAATTTGGACTGTTTTTATCCTTTATTATAATGATACATGTGTCATTTCTGATGTGTATGAGTCAACCCCACCTCAATACGAGGCATAGTGTGGCTAGTATCACTCAAAGTATCTCTCTTTTGTTTAAAATGGATAGAATTTTATTTGAAAACAACAAATGACATACGAAAATCCATCCAAATGAATTTAGATTGTGTTAAGCCTTTATAATAACAATAAAAGAGACATTTGTGAAATTTATGAGTCTAACCCATCTCAATATGAGGCACGTTGTAGCCAGTATCACTCAAAGGACCTCTACTTTGATTAAAATGGATAGAATTTTCGGTGAAAACAACAGATGACGTACATAAATCCAACCAAATGCATTTGGATTGTCTTGATACATTAAGAGAACGATGCATGGGACATTTTGGACATGTAATTGTCAAACCCACATCATTATGAGGCACGGTGTGGCTGGTATCACTCAAAGTCTCTCTCATTCGTTTAAAATGGATAGAATTTTAAGTGAAAACCACAACTCACGTGCTGAAATCGAACCAAACACATTCAGATTGTGTTGATCCTTTTGTAGAAAAATAAAATTGTATTTTGCAATGTGTACGAGTCAGACTCACCTCAATATGAGGCATGGTGATTCCAGAATCACTCAAAGGGCCTCTCTGTTGTTTAAAATGGATAGAATTTTAAGTGAAAACAACAACTGACATACAGAAATCTGAATAAACTCATTCGGATTATCATTATCGTTTCAGATAACTATTCATGGGTCATTTTTGACGTGTAAGAGTAAACCCCGCCTCAATTTGGGGCACGGTGTGTCCGGTATCACTCAAAGGGTATCTCTTTCGTTTAAAATGGACCAAATTTTAAGTGAAAACAAAAACTGACATACAGAAATCTGACCAAACTCATTTGGATTAGGTTGATACTTTATGAGAACAATACATGGGTCATTTTTGATGTGTATGGGTCAACATCGCCTCAATATAAGGCAAAATGTGGTTGGTATCACTCAAAGGGCCTCTCTGTTGTTTAAAATAGACATTATTTTAAGTGAAAACAACAACTGACATACAGAAATCCCTCCAAACACATTCGTATTGTTTTGATAATTTAGGAGAACTAACCATGGATATTTTTTGACATTTACAAGTCACCCCCACATAAATAGGAGGCACTGTGTTGATGGAATCACACAAAGGGTCTCTCTTTCGTTTAAAATGCACAAAATTTTAAATGAAAACAACAACTGGTGTATTGAAATCCAACCAAACGGATTCATATTGTGTTGATCCTAGAGTATAACTATCCACGGGTCATTTATGATGTGTACGACTGATCCCTACCTCAATCCGTGGCACGGTGTGGCCAGTATCACTCAATGGGTATCTCTTTGGTTTAAAATGGATAGAATTTTAAGTGAAAACAACAAATGACATACATAAATCTGACCAAATGCGTTCTGATTGTGTGGAAACATTATGAGAATGATCCATGGGTCATTTGTGATGTGTTTGAGTAAAACCCTCATCAATTTGAGGAATGGTGTGTCAGATATCACTCAAAGGGCCTCTCATTTGTTTAAAATGGACAAAAGTTTAAGTGAAAACAACAACTAACGTACATAAACCAGCCCACCCCCTGGACCACCCCCACACCACCAGAAACCCCCCCACCCCACCCCTGGAAAGCCTCCCCGACAACCTGGACAACATCCCATCCTCCTGGACACCCCCATGGACACCCCCCCACCCTAGACAGCCCCCATGCCTAGACTCCCCACGACCCCCTGGATGCCCCCGACCTGGACACCCCCTCCTAGACACAACCCCACCATGTAGACACCCCCACCCCCTTGGACACACCAGACCCTCATGAATACCCCCCTGTACACCACACCGCCCCTCTTGGACAACCTCCCAACCTCCTGGACCGCCCCCACACCCTGGACAACCCTATCCCTCGGAAACCACAATTCCCCCGAACACCCCCACCCCCCCTTGGACAGCCACCCAAACCCCGGAACAGCCCCAAATCCCCTTTAATTCTAAATTTAATTCATTATTTATTTAATTAACTTTTGAGTTTTGTTGGGTATACTTGTTGTATGGGTATACATGGCATAATTACCTTATGAATTATGTGTTAATGTTTTATGGGTATACTGGTTGAGATGCTGAATTTTTTGTAGGTGTTGTTTGGGTGTGCTGCTGCAGATTTTGTTGTTGTAGCAGACATGTCATTTATCAGTTCTTTTTAAATGCTGATAAAGAAACCCTTCATTAGTGCTAAAAAAGTTCTGATAAAGGATCAGTTTATCAGCCCTAAATGAGCGGTGATAAATAGAACATTTAACATCACTTTGTTAACACTGATAATGGGTTATTTTATCAATGCATTTTTAGCACTGATAAATTCTCCCTTTATCAGTGTATTTTGACCACTGATAACGAAATCTTTTTTCAGTTCATTTTTAGCGCTATTAAAGTATCCCTTTATTAGTGCTTATTTTGTAATAATGTTTACCCTTTGAAATTGGAAACCCCCATTTTGTCTATATCCATGTGTAGCTATATTTTAAAGATAGCATCTTATCATGGTTTTTTTTCCAATGATAATGTGGAACACACATTATATAATGAGTTCATTCTCTATTACCTTACATATTTATTTTTTCTGTTAATAAAATCATTACTATAAACTTTCACTATAGTTTCCTTGATGGGGATCATTTTTCTCCAAAAAATTTTCAATTATTAAAGACATTGAGAGTGAGACTCAAAAAATCAAATCATTTAATCTTTTGAATATTGAAAATACAGAAGTGGTAGATAATTATCATTGATTCCAATTTTAATCATCTTATGTCCATGTGGTTAAAAATGATAGGAGGGAATCAATATGTATTTTTTTTCAGTTAAAATATTTTTCATTTTACCCCTAAACTTATACGATGGTTTGATATAACTATATCTTAATCTCTCACTTGGATTGTATATATTAAATAATTAATAGAAAATTAGTCAATATATACCATAAAAATATGCTAATGAGGTTCACCTCTAATGTGGATGGATACATCCCTAGTGTATGTTTTTTGTTATGTCAATCACTTTTTTCTTATCTTTTGTTATCATGATGAGTCATAGACATGCATATATCCATGAACATTTTTTAATTAATCAAACTATGATACATGAAATTGGAAACTTGATATCATAATACTCTATAATCAACTAAGTATTACCATTTGGGGAAAAAATATTTACAGGTTTTCACATGACATGTGATCAATACATTAAGCACATGCCTTCGGTTAGCACAAAAATTTTGATCTACATCCTAAAATGAAACAATTATCTAAGATACCTCATATAAAAACACATAATTGACTTCATAACTTTCTTCACCTGAATCTAAATTTCAATTAATAGATATTATGTATGTTTATCTTTCTCTTTTCATCTTCATATTAAAAAAAGAAATTTTAAAAACATAGGAGTATTGGAAATCCTCACTTTTCATTAACATAAAGGATCACATTAATGATAGCAGTTTTATGTATATCTGACATTTCTACCTTTTTACAATTTATCATTTCAAATCATTTAATAATATCACATAAATATTAATTATATAATTAAATTATCCTAAATATATTTATATTAAATTCACATTCTAGTCATTCATGATCTTCTTCTTCAATGATCTGTCAAATATAACCCTGAATATCACCTTAGTAATTTCCAAATCTTCATTATTTAATACTATAAATTCCATTGATTAATTCATCATAAATGAAGGACTATTATTCCTAATTTATGTCCTATATAAAGAATAAAAATTTAATTCAAAATAAATAATTAGTGAATCAATATTTTTTGGTAACTATCAATATAATATAATTAAATATCTGATAGATCTCGTTATTATTTTCATTTTTCTTTCCATAAAACTCTTATTATTCTTTTTGTGTGTACAGGGACACACAAAACAATTATCATTATCATGTTATAATATCATTCACAGTGCATTTTTTTCTTCTTGATTAAAATTTATTTTTAATAAATATGATAATAATAATACAAATGTAATTTAAATCAGTAAATAAAATTATATTAATATAATTACTAATGTACTCTTCATAAAATAGTAATCCAATTTTCATTATTAATTACATGTTTATAAAATAGATAACTTTTAAATATCACATAAATGAAATATTTTATGATTATAAAATATAATATATCATCTACAATACCATACATACCCTATAAAATATAGAAATGCTCTGGTGAATTATTGAATTTATCGCATATCAAAATCCACATATTCTTATTAAAAAATTGATCTTCTATAATAATAACTTATCTTATGTATCATAGTAGCAAGGTTATGTATATTGATAAAATTAACTCAAAATCTCAATGAAACTAACATATAGCACTAATGGGGCATACATATCAACTAATATCTTATATATCACAGTGAAGTTATTCCTTTATTTCATTTTCGTCATATCAACAAGAAATATCATTTGTATATGATTTATTAGCATACAAATCTAAGAGAAAAAATTAACTACCATAAAATTTTTTTAAATATAACATTGTTTAACTCAAAATACTTTTCAGAGTTTCCATAATCTCAATAATATTACATATATAATAATTTGAAATTTTTATTGAAATATTCATTTCAAAAACTGGAAGTATATATCATTATCCTTCTCAACATTACTATAATCATTTTCATGCACTATAATACGTTTCAAAATGATTTAAATAATTCAAATATATTCCAATTACTTTATAAATTTCTTCATCATTATTCTACATAACTTTTTTACATAAATGAAATCATGTTTTCATCAAATTCAACCAAAGATCCACTGATGGTTCTCCTACCATTTTCATATAAATACATTACTTATTTGAACCTCAAATAAATTTATTCAACATCATACACATGTATTTACAAATAATATTGAAATATTTAGGTTAGTTAATTAAATGAATTAATATCATATATTTCTTAAACATGTTTTGAATTATTTATTCACAATAAACACATGAACATTTATCATAACTTTAATCCAGTTTCATATGTGAAAGGATCTCCAATAATAAGTCTAGTGATAGAATTTTATTCATATTCCTTGATAATAATTCATTATAGAACCAAAATCACATCTCCCCCATTATGTAACCATTTCTTTAGTTTGGATCAATCATTTGGAATATTCTAAATCTATCCACAACGATTTTTAAAAAATTGGTTAACTCAGTACATGTTGAAAACCTTTCTTTGTTTCTCTAACTATATACTTATCCCAATATTTTCATGTGATTGGGTACTTTAATCTTCTTCCAAGATTATTCTATCAACACATATTAAAATGATACTTATTGATAAAAATGAAAAATCAAAACCAATTATTTTCACCAATGTAACACTGTATAACATACAACCCTTCATATGTGATACATTATTGACATCATGTTTTAGAGAAAACTACAATGGGTACACCCCATGTATAATAATGGAATATATGTATGAAAATGTTTATAGTATACTTAATTTTTGTTATTCCCAACTATGAATTATAATTTTTACTAATGAGTTAACATTTTATCTTTATATGAAGCCTAATACATACTAATTTTATCATATAATCACAATCCATGACTTTCCATGATTATCTTCAATTTAGGAAATATAAATTATTTCCTCTCAGATGATATTTATCATTCAAATGTCCTAAAAAATGAATGAAAATATTAATGTTTCAATTAATTATAAAATAATTTAAAATTTTATAATATAATACTCATTATCATATGAAATAATGTTGGGACATGCATAAAATAAATACATTAGAGTTCTCTAAAAATATTTCTAACAAAGAACAACGTTATATTCACTTCACAATTTGTTATGATATTTTTTTTATTAAATTGTTCATTACCTTATACATAATATAAAATCGACCAAACATTAAATGATTACACAAAATAAACTCATTAATTGTATGGAATTCATGAAGAAAATGTTTGAATTTTAGATATAAACTAGGATACTGAAAAATATCAATCAATATATCTAATACACTTTTCTATTAACTATAATATAATATCATGAAGTATGAAGAATTTTAAGCATGATATTTTAGGATGATTTCAAAAATTTAATTGATATCTTGAATTATATTATTTAGCATTAAATTTTAATCATTGTAATTTCATAAATAAATATTTTATACATCCTAAGATCATTATTAAAATTTTAATGCATTACAAATATTTTATAATATAACTCTTTAAATTTTACTTTGTATGGTATCTAAATGTTACATAACATGCTAGGATGTAAAAATATTATATTTAAAAACAATTTTATTTATTATCCTAAAGAAAATTGTTTTCCCATTAGATAATGATGTGCCCCAGAATGGGTAATCCACATGGGGGGGGTGATTCCTTGGTGTAGGTATTTCAAGATATCATTTACTTATAATTCATACATCATAATCTATGAGGATTCAACCATCGATCAAATAGTAATTATCCAAACCTAAATAAATGAAATTATAATATAAATTCATGGACCTAATATTTTTTATATGGTTCGATCAATATGTTGGTACAAACTTCTTACTAAATTCAATTTCTATCACGATTAAAAGACCGTCCACTAATAATTATTCCCCAATTACATTTGGATAGTCTTGGAATTATTTTGTATTCTTTTATTTCTGAACACATACAAATACAACCCACTAGAGTTACAACATCATTCTACATATAATATGATCCATATAAACTGAGTCATATAACATTCAAATTTAGGTTTCTTTTGCAATAGTTGAAAATTTTCATCTTTGATCCTTGAATAATTTCATAGTAACACATGATCACATCTACAAGACATTAAACCAATGATATAGAACAATGATCTGAAATTAGTTAAAATTGACCATATCATGTATAAATATTTAAAATTCATTATCTTAGTCATAAAATCACTAAATGAATAGGATCATGAATAACAATCAACTCTCTTTTGAAGTCCAACATTGGGATCAATTTTTATATTTTTTTCTCTTTCCCAATAATGATTACAATCTCACTCTTGGATTACTACCATATTTAAAAAATATAAATATTTCTTAGTAGATTTTCTTTAATATAATCCAATATCAGCTTAACATTTCAAGGATCCTAATAACTATATGTAACATGAAAATCACTAGTCTATTTCATTACTCACTTTTTCACGATAAAATTCCCATGTTCACAAAATATTCAATTCAAAATTTTACTTTTGTCTCTTTTACAATTATATAAATAACATTCATAAATTTTATCCACATTTCAACAGTTTAATAAAATGGTTTGGAAAATCATCAGTAACAATATCTTTTCAAAAAAACACACTTAATGGAATTTTTGAACTTCATAATATTTATAATGTGATATCCATCTTAATTGGATCATTTTATATTTTCATATTCAATATATTCATGGAGTGAAGTTTCTAATCTCAATTAAACAATATATCTATTAAAAATTCACATAGTAACTCAGATACATGATAATTCATAAACATTATTAATAAAAATGATTCTTCTCATGACCATTTTTATGTAAATTTTGAAATAAAAAATAATACAATTTTATCCAATTTTATATTTATAATAATATTATGACATTTACCATTTAATAGGATTTTTTTATTAAAATATAATTCTGCAGTTGTTCTCCCAATATGATGTCATTATATAAGAAATGTAGATAAAAATAACTTTGTATTAATTGGATCATTATTCATTTGTGATTTTTAAGTATTTGAAAATCAGTTTGAGAAGCTACAAACTTTTTTTCCCATACAATATATAATTTAGGAATATCTATTTATTACAAAATTATGAAATATAATATCTCAGAAGGTGATGATCCTTATACATGGAAAATGGTACTTATATTTCCATGATTATCCATTATGAACAAAGATGTTTCAAAAAATTTACAATTTCTATAAAATGATATTTTGTAAGGATGAATGAATCTTTTAGATTCACATTCAATCTTTATAGACTATGGTGGAATCATTATTAATTCCTAAATCATGCATAAATAATAATTATTTGTCTCTATATATAATTAATGATCCATATTATGTCACTGGAAATCCAAAAATAATCATTTATCAACCATAAAAACTCAAAAATAATCCTTGGAAAATTATACTTATCCATTATTCAGCTCCTTCATAGGATACAATAGTTTCTTGAAATAACAACAAATTCATGCCAAAACATAAAAATACATATCAAAAACATTTTTGAAAGCTTGAAAATAATATTAGTATCCTATAATGAATCTTATACATTAGTAAAAACTGAAATCCAAAAAAATTCCACAGGGCTCTTTAGTGCCAATATTGGATTTTCTGTCAATACCACTCACATGGTATATTTAGTTCAAATCAATTATCCCAACTGTAGTCCCCTCAATAACTCAAAAATGTACTCTAAAATCATTTAATAACATCTTTTATTACAAGATAGTATTCCTAAAAACCTAATTAATATAGTAATGTTTTTGAAATAATTCTATTTCTTGGAGATTAAAAATTCTGGACAAGTCACCTAAATTTTCTCCATCTAAATTCGTACATTAATTTATAGCCATTTAGAAATAACAACATATTCAGATTAGAATATATATATATATATATATAATTTGTTATACCATTCATACTTTCATCTCATCTATTGAAAAATAAGTGACTGTTAAAGAAGATTCAACTTCTTACCCTTTAAAAGCATAATATAATGCCTTAGGGAGCTTCATCCACACATATAAAAGTGAGATATAAAGGCCCAATAAGTAGTTGTAATATAAATTCATCTACAAGTCCAACGAAATTTACTTTGTGAAAATTTATTCAATATGATACTTTGTTCAAATTTATTATAGTTTCACATCATCATTTACAACTGTATCTTTATTGAAAATACATTTTATATCAATCTTCTTTGATATTTAGTGTTTTACTGAATTTCATGATATATCAATATCACTATGACCATCTAGGGAATTTTCTAGTGGTTACTTAACATCTATGTTAAGGTCTTCTAACTGTACATTCATCCATTGCATCTATACAAAAGATTGTCTAGATAAAATTTAATCTACCTCAAATATACTCAATGAAAATAAGCTATGTTTCTTTTTATACCAACTTATATTGCTCCTACTATGTACTACTGATATTCCATATGTGTACATCTTATTGATACAATATCCCAACCAATATGAATATGTGTATCATTGGTTGTTCAAATATATTTATCTATAAAAAACAACAATTTAATGATCCTTCGATATACCTCAAACTTATTTTACTGGATGGAATATGAGTCTCTTTGGGAGTACTCCAAAACCTTGCACAATGAGTCACAAAATAAGAATGTTTTCTCTTGGATATAGTAATATTGAATAGGATAGCAAGGACTCTTATATAATCGTTCTGAATCAAATTGGTTCATATTTTCTTTTACTCGAATTTTTTTGATCTAATCTATTGTTTTCAATATCATTTAAATTCTACAAATGATTTTTTAAAAAAAAACTCTATCATATTTAACTCGGTATTGAATGATTATTTCATGTTTTGATAAAATTTTAATTAATAGAATGTAATTTATTTCACATATAATGGAAATATAAAAATTATTTATTATTTTATAAAAAAAAATCCACACAAAAAGTCTCTATATGACCAATAAATAAAATATCATCTACATATAATATAACTATTAGAATACTTATTTATAGTACATTCACAAAAAGGTTTTGTTAAATATTTTTCTTAGTGAATCGAATTTTTTTGGTTAGCAATTCAAGTTCGAATACCATGCGCTAGTATCATGTTATTAGCCATATAAAATTTTTTTTCAATCTATATACCATTATTCCATCTCTATCAACTTTTTCCATCATGATGTGTTATAAATACATTTTATTATATATCTTTAATCCATAAGGATGATATCTCATCCATCAAATTCAAATTTAAATTTAAATGATCCGCAACTATAAGAAATATTTAGATAGTTTATATCATAGGCACTAGTGAAATATTATATTCAGAATTTGTTCCAAAAAATTACGAATATCCATTAAAAACTATTCTAGAATTTAATTATTATAAATTCACACATCACATTACATTTTTTATAGAAACTATTTCTACCATTTGAATTATTATTTTTTGGTATTTACACAAGATTTAGAATATATTTCTTCTCAATTCAATCATATTTGACATTCACAACTATAATACTTTCTATATTCCTAACTATCATTAAAAAAATCCATGGTTACTCGTTTTAAATAAGAGATGTTTCGTTTTCTAGTCTCATAATTATTCTTGCTTGAACTATTGCCTCTTGATAGAAAACAATATTTTAGGAATCAATGTGGTTTTTTAATCTCTAATTCCTTAGTTATTGGTTATCAATATTAATGTCTTCATAACTAGTTATATAATAATAAATATATATAGAATTATATACCTTTATATATTATCCATGAAACTATTTTAATAGAAATTTTCATGCTCCAAACAACACACTTTTTAACAATTACATAAACTGTTACTTCTGCATTTGACTATTATTCAGTGATTTTAAAATCAAAATAATAATATTTTTGTGAAAACTTTTATTACATTATTAAAAAACACCTTCATTATATAGGCATTCCATTAACAAATATCATGTTTTTTTTGTCTTTTCTATTCGATTATATTTGGGATTTCATTGTATATTATATTAACTCATGATTTAATGATTTTGAATAAAGTTTTAAAAATTATGACATGTGTAAAACTTTTGATTATATAATCTTATATTTATGAGGTAAACTCTTAGTTCGTTCACAATATATAATCTAATTATTTGAATCATATTGGACACCTCATGTTTATGTTTCATAAAAATAATATTTTTTAATTAGGTGTAGTCATAAATGAATGTATTTTAGTACAAAGTACATATTGAAGTCATATTTTTCATATGACCACACAAATATATATTAAATAAAACTAATGGAATATTAGACTAGACCTCTATTTTTTTGTTCATCAAAACATCATCCAAATTTGTAATGTCTCAAAAACATAATATCTTTCAATTTTTTGTTTTGGTATGTATCATAACACATCAATATATAGAATTACCACCATATATATATAAAAATGGTGTCCAAGTCTATTGTTCCATAGATTATCCTCATATTTGGAACACAAGTATAATGAATTGGTTAGATCTCCAATTGAATAAAATTACACGTATTCTCCCAAATATTATGATGACTCATACATATTTTCAATTCATGTTAATCCATTTGACTTTATTGAACAATAAATCATTAAATTTCTCACAAATGGTGCTCTCATAACAGAATATGCTTATGATTTTAAATATGAAGGAAAAAAAATTAAATTTTAATATCTGATATTCAATGAACTATTATTGAGAAATGTCAGTACCCCATCAACATATTCAACTATGTTCATGAAAATATTGGTGTCACCCAATATTTGTGAGGATTATCAACTATAAAAATCCATGAATTTATTTTCAAGAATGAATTAATATATCATCATTAATAAATAATTTTACACTATTTTAATTTATTGTTTTACAATCCATTTATTAATATAGTAATGTTGTATAATTATATCTCTCATGAATTCCATAGTATAATGAGCTTATTTTACGCATATATCATATATTTTTTTCAAGCACTCACTTTTTTTTGGATGGATTTGATTCATTCATTGTAATAAAATTATTATTTTCTGTGTTTATTATTATATTTTTAGAACTAAATCACCTTTATTTATCCATTTTGAGTAGTAAAGACAATTTATGGAAACATGAATCCAAATTTTTACTCAAAATACCATAATAGAATTAATAAAAAATTATTTTGGTTCGTCTATATTGAAAGGGAATTTTACAGTTTTTTCAACTTGAGAACCATTTTTTCCTTTATTTTGTTAGGGAGGATTATCCTCTTAACATACTCATTTACTTTGATGTGTAAGAGTGTTTCACATAGCATTTAATGGTATAATCATGAATATATTTAAAATTTGAACCTAATCTATTAATAAAAATGGTTATATTTTATGATTTATCAAGTAAATACCAAATAATATATTTTGAGCTCACATTCTCTACTTTTAATATTTGATCATTTATTTCAACTACATTATTGAATTCATCCCCTATCTTCGTCAAAATGTTTTTCATTAGTAAATTTTTATTATGATTTACTGATCACTTCTTACATTATCATTATTCATTATTATGGATCTTTAACCATTATTCCTTACTAAGTAACTTTTATCTTGTTATTTTTAATATCTTCATTATGATTAGAATTCATAATGATAAGGACATATTTCACTTCATTTTTCATTGAATCTTATTTCAATAATTACACATTATCATTAATATTGATTATGTTTTCTCAATACTATATTCCAAATCATATGTTAACATTTATTCCAAATTTTTTTTCTCATTTTATTATTCTTTAATTGGTAATTCTTATTTATGTTTCTCCACACGAGCCATGTGATTTTTGATTTTTTCATTAACTTCTCTAATAATCTTTTTTCTTAAATACATGAATTCCCCATACCTTTTAGTCATCATAATTATTTTTTCTTCTAGAACAAAACTTAATATTCTCTTAATATTTTCAAACATCTCTTCATATCTTGCATCATTTATTCATTTGAAGCTTCTAATTTTATTAATAATAATAAAATCCATTGTTATTCTTCTATAAAATTTTTATTGAATAATTTACAATGTGACATCATTGAAAAATTTATGTTGATGTTTTATATTTTATTTTTTATTTCAACATCAAAAATTTCATAAGATAAGTGACATAAATCTGTTATATTCTTCAATTTATTACTCATGTCCAGATAAAAATGAATATTTATCTTATTCATATATTATCTTAGGTATTCTCATTTCTTCCCAATCCATTTTTTCATTAAATTTAATTTTTAAGTCATTAATTTTAACATATCATAGTAAATGGGAATGATGTGTTATTTACAATGGTAGGATCCTCTCTATAATCAAATGTTGAAATTATAGGATCTAATATGCCCTGAAAATTTCGTTATTATTTTATCACAATTGAAGAGTATTCAAACATTAATCTAATTTTTATGAAGTTACTAAATGATTAAATTACTATTGTATGTTAATAATAAATGGTTTCTATTTTAGTGATCATTAAATTTTAAAATCTACCTTAATATACGTTAAATTTGGGTACTTTAATATTTATACTAACATCAAATATTCAGTCCAATTTATCCAACATTTCCTTATATATTTTAAACCCCATAATATATATAAAATATGTTTTTATATATTTATATGAATGGAATGTTGAGATTCACCATCAAATTCAAAATTTACATTTGAAAAAAATCATTAGGGAATTTCCCTTAATGGGTGGAAATACCACTATTGGTTCATCATTAAATTCTAGTTTAGGTGATAGAAAATTGGGTAACATCATGTTCGTAGGGCAATTATTATTTTATCCCTAAAAATTGAAACACCATAAGTGTTCACAAATTTAATATTATCCATCTATAGCTAAAAAATCTAACATAGGGAACATTGATGTTTACATACGAAATTATCTACATTGTTAGTTGGTAATCCATTGTGGGGTCAATAAGTAACAAAATTTATGTAAATACTATTTCTCATAGAAATTTACCTTTTGAATATGTTCGTATTTGACCCTTTCTCAAATTAAACATCAACTTAACAAAATAGATAAAGAAATAAAAGAATGATAGAGAAGACACAATTTTTATAATATTCAGTTTAAAAACACCATGATATTTCTTGAATAATTTTTTCAAATAAATTTAATTTAATTGATATCATTCAATACATGCAACATTGAGCTTAAAATGAACCATGATATAATATAACAATATTTTTATTTAATGTGAATGTTGTCTCAAATATATTATATTGGTAATTAAAAATAGGAATAATTATGTTAGAAAAAAATGACGGTTTAGACATGTATTGATTTAATTAATTAATTATCAATTTATAAGAAATAAATGTGAAAATCATTTAAATGTAAAAGAAGTATTTTTCGGGGAAAATAATTTTTATACACATTATGATTTTTTATCATAATAAATTAATTTTATCCATACTAGTGCTTGATTTTATAGAAAATTTATAAATTTATATTTAGTAAAAAAATTAGGAGTTTTATAATATTATTTGTAAACATGAGTTTTGATAAATCAATTTTTATTCTTAAATTGTATTTTTTTCTAAAAATTCCTTTCATCAAAATGATAATAATTATTTTTCAATTATTTTTTAAAAAAATTTATAATTTTTTTTGAATATAGTAAATTAGTTTTTTCAAACAAAAATATAAAAAATATATTTTCTTGGATTTGTTTGAATCTGCTTAAAATGTTAATTTTTCAATAAATTGTGGAAATTTTTTCTTTTTATTCAAAATTTTAATTTAAATTAAATAATTTACAATGTAATTTTTATAAATGGTTTTCAATGTATCATCAACTAAATACTAAGCTGATTAATCCAATTTAGATCATTTTAAGTAATTTAATGTTTAATTTAGATAAAGATAATATATATTCATAAGAAAACATTTTCATTGTAAAAATTATTTTTGTTCATCTTGATTACATGTTTAATATTACATTAAATTCTGAAACACATTGATATTTAAAAAAAGGAAAATCATATTTGATTGTTTATATGAAAAAAACAAACAATATTAGAAGTATGTGGATCACACTAAGACTTTATGAAATATTTATTTGTATAAAAACTCATTCACTTTGATATCGTGCAATGTATGCAACAATAGGATTGAGTGAACACAATAAGGAATAAAAATAGTATTATATAAACATGACTATTATAACCGAGTGGTCATGTCTTCAATTAAAAAAACTAATAAATAAATTATTAAAATTATAAGAGTTAAACATGCAGTAAATAAATTATATTTTAATCTTTATATTGTAAATATAATAACATTCAATTGAATAAAAATAAATGTTTTATAAAATGCTCTTTTTTTTCTTAAAGGTGATCTAGCAACAATTTTCTCACAAAATTTATAATTAATTTTATAAAATTTTAATCTTTTCTTTAACTAATATACAATTATTAAGTCAGCATGTTAAAATTAAATTTAGAAGAATGTTTGTGTATTTTTAGAGAAGATAAAATTTTCTATGGATAAATGAAAATACTACACTTTATTAAAAATTGAATTGTTATTCAATCAATTTATAAGATAAATAATATTTTAATATATTTTTAAAATTATAATTAGTTATTATATATATATTAATCCAATTTATGGTACAAATATCAATTTCTTATGAATTATTGATATAAAACATTTGTAAACTTATGAATGTGTTTTTCATTGAAAACTCTCTTTTTCATCACATTTTCAAAACTAAATTTAATTTTAAATTTAAATTAGATGAATAGAATTTGGTTAATTGATTTAGATAATTTTGGAGGTAATTATTTATATAATTTGGTATGTTTAACCAAATTTTTTACAATAAAGAATATTAAAAATTGTTAAATTTAGTTACCGTAGTTACTGTGAAAATAGATTTCATAGGGGTTAAACTAAAAAGACAAGGGGTAAAATGAACCAGAAATTTTACAAACATATATTTTATGGAAATATTCAGACCTTATAACATATATGTTTTTATTAGAAAAAATTTCTTATCCTGTTGAATTTGAATAACATGGGTACACTTTTTTGTTTTGAAAAATTATAGATGTTCCACTCACCTCACATATAAAAGGCCACCCCTATCCTCTCCTATTCACACAAAAATAACCTGTTCATTTAGATAATACACACAAAATGATCATTCATAATTTCATTAAAAATTACTAGATATATTTTTTATCACAATGATAACATAGGGAGGATTTTGTTTAAACATAAAGAGGTTCTTTGAATGAGCGTTAATGTTTTAACTGTGTGATTATTTGTTGATCTTATAAATCCATCAAATATAATAATAATATTCTAAAATAATAAAACCTTTATATTATATTTACAAATATGTTATTATGATAATAGAATAACTTATATCATTATGTAATTCAATCAAATGGGATACGATATCATCATTTGTGGGTACAATGGACTATAGCCTCACAAACTAATGTAGGTAATTTCCTTTAACCAGATATTAAGGATGTATATAATGAATTATTTAACATATTTATATTCTATTTTTGAAATTTTAACACTTATTTTATTATTATATCCCAAAGAAGTTCTTATTTTTATCATTGTGGAGTATATAATAACATCACTCGTGTGTGTGACAGTCTACAACCTCACGATGAGATGTGAGTCATTACAGTCATATGATTTACATTGACAGTATGAAGGATAATTTAAATTAATAAATATGATATATATGACATAAAAATATTCTCTGTATATAATAATGTGTCTTACATTTCACATTCCAATCTAGTAACATCAACTGTGCATACTTGTGGACTAACACCTCCCCGAAGTGATGTAATTTTTTCAATTTATTTTTAAATGAATGAAGTAAGGATAAATTTTTTTTATTCATATGATATGTTTAGAATAATAATTCTTCAATACATATTATTAAATATGTATTTCCATTTTTTATGACCATCGAGAAAAATGGAAATAACATTCATGTGTATGAATGTCCTACAATCTCCATGAGCAATGTAATGCATTATTCATATCTAACATATAATGATTACAATAAATAAATATATTTTTAAATAGTAGGGTACTTTAATCTGGTTTAACATTACATATATTATGTAACCACAATCAAATTAAAATGAACAAAATTTTTGAACTGAAACATACATTGAAGATGATGAAAATATCCCCTAAATTTATGATTTTAACAAATAATTGTTAATAAATAGTTGATGAAATACTATAAGTAAATTATATATTTTATAATTATTATTATTAATTTTAATTAATAAAGTTTTAAAAAATTTATTTATTAAACATGATTTTTTGACACATATGATGGAAGCATAAAAAGTATTAAGGGTTTATCATCTCACTTTTACTTCCATAAGACATATTCCATATTTAGCACTTATTTCATTTTTGGGAGTATATACTATCCAAAATATATTTTATATCATCAATATTTTAATCTTAATGGTATTGAAATTTTCATTTTCAGATTATTAAATTTATTGGGCTTACGATTAAGATGATACCAAAGAGGTAAGGGTTTATTTTCCAATCTCGACGTTATTCAAGATTATATGATAAATTATCAGATGAGGGAATTTTTTTATATATTTCTCATAAAATAAATATACTTTATTATCCTATGGTTATTCATGATATTTTAAACTAATATTTCCATTTTGACTCTTTTTTACCTAAAATTATTGATATTTTTTAATAAAATCATTCATTATTTCTCCCTTTAATCGAGAAATATATTTCATCAAAATCGATGTTTTCATGAAATTTTTTAAATTTTTTATACTTTTAAATATGATTTAATAATTTATTTATTACCCTTTATATTTTTTGAAAAAAATTATATATCGAATAGTTATGTCACATTAAAAATATAACCCATTTGGATTTTACCAAAATTGTGAAAGGAATCATTATTTTAACATGTACGAAATGAAAAAATATTCCACTGTAATAACCAAAAAAAATTTAAAAGAATATTTCTTTTCCTTTTTAAATTTATTTTCGATGAAATGTATTTTAAAAATATGTTTTATTATCATTTTTAAAATAATTTCAAATATAGTTTCTTATTATCTTCAAAAAATATTTTAATGAAATATTTTTTGTACATCTATTCAAAATTGAAATCAACCCTTTATTATAATTCTGATACATTGGTGATATATCATTTATATATATCATACATATTGTTAATTTTTATATTTTAGGATCATTTTCAATGAGAATTTACAATTTTATTAACATTCACATTATTACATTAGATGGATTATGATTATGTTTATTTGACTTTGGATTACTATTAACAATTTGAATGTTAGTTTTTCAATTAGAATGTTTATGTTTATTAAATTTCACCCATTTCATATAACGAATTCATTAGACATAGTAAGTGATTAGTGGGGAATATTTATGGATATCCCATTGATGATTGGATTGGTCTCATGAGAAAAATAATTTGGCTAAATTAGACAGGTTTCTACCAGCAAATTTCAATCGTCTTGTGAATGGTCTAGACAGTTTGAAATGTCTGGCATTATAAATTCTCCCATTATTAGATTATTTATTTCCATGTTGTTATTCTAATTTTTATAGTATCCAATGATATGTCTCATGCTTATGTGATTTTTTATATGTAATGTCACAACTCGTCCTCGGGACCTATGTCGTGACTACCCCATGACCGCCTTTCATAGGCCAGGGGCAGGCGACTAGCCCCAAAGGCCTAAATCCCTATTCTGGGAAGGAATTTATTTTATAAAAGTGAACACACTCAACTGAGTACACAATTTAATACAAAACACTAAGTAGAATCTGTATAAAAAAGTAGTTGCTGAAAAATAATGTGGCCATAAATACAAGCCAAACTGTAAAGTACAGTGAATAAAAAAAACATTTTGAAGGTGACTGGATGCTCCTGGTTCATCCACCATAGATCCTACATGGAGGGTAGGAACATATAGCCTCCTCAAAACTCCACGTCCCTCCGTCTCCTCCATGTACCAACTCGTCGTGTAGTCCACTACAGTGTACCCTCCAGTCAACGTACACTCCACCTCGGTCAGTGCTATTCGTCGTCTGCATCCAACATAACGAGGTGCGGCCAAAGCCCATATTGGGGTGACTATTAGGGTACTCATTAGGAGACCCCGAGACTCCCAAAGGACTCCCCGAATCCACTAAGGATACACCACATAAGAAATAAACAATCACTAAGAATCAACCAACCTTACCTAGGAATGTAGAGACCCAAAGATTAACGTACAAGGAAATTACATTACTTTTGCGGAATACTTATTACATAACAAAAACGCACACAAAAGGACCGTAATAGTTTAGTTTCTTTGGAAACTCGGAACGTATTCTTCTAATCATGGTGAAAGATCTTCAACATCTCCCATAAAGATCTTTCCTTTTTTTTCTTACCTAAAACTATTCTTTATATCCTGGGGAAATGAAAACATAAAAGGGTGAGCTCAAATGCTCAGTAAGGGTAAACAAAAGAAAAATCAATCACATCATATTCATAAGAACATAACATTTTGGAAATCTTAACCTGCAAAAGATATCACAATATCATAACATGGGATAAATCATAGTAGTGAAATGAAATCCCAATAATAATAACTTAAAACTTGAAACTTTGTGTCATACACACATAATCATATAGAATCATATCTTATTAGTCAAGACTCATTTCCAAGACTATCTTAGTGGACAAAGTCCATTTCTGAACTGAGTCACCCTTGTTTCAGTCCTGTTTCACTGAACCGGTATAACCTACCGTTCTATCCATGTCTATCCCATGAGGTATAAAATCATTACCCAATGCATTGGAGGGAGATATAGGTCCCACCCATCTCATAATGATACCATTCTTATGCGTTCCACAAAATCATAAACCATACATCATTGCATAACCCATGTAATAAAAATGGGAATCTTAAACATCATGACATCATAAAACAATTCATATACGATAAAGGAATTCATAAAAATAATTCCATCACTACATAATCAAGTCAATGTAATAATAGGGATAAAAACAGAACCCTTTATTATCTTATATGGAAAATAATTTTGATAAAACACTTAAACTTCATTCTTGAGGAAAATATCCTTTCTACTTCAAAAACACTTTTCCTTTCTTAACATGTCATACAATTTTAAACTAAAAGAAGTTGATTAAAAATAAACTTGATAACTTGTAAAGAAATCTTTTTGGAAATAATGTTTTAAAAATCCATTCATGTCGTATAAGTTAAAAAAACATTCTTCGTACTTTTGTCAGAAAAGTCAAAAAGTACCTCGTACAAAAAATGACCAAAAGATTCCTATCATATCCTTAACTAAAAACTCACCGAAGGGTAAAATTGGATTTAAAAAAAATTAGGTGGATGGAAATAATATTACATATTGAGGAATCATAGATGTGGATGATAAAATACACCCCATTAAATGCCAAAGTATAATCAATCTCGGATAAAAATGAGATTTTGATATTTCCCTTACATTATGTCCGATAAGATTTGTACGTATCTGAACCTCCTGTATAATGATTTAAATAATGTCATTGACTTATTAAAGAATCATATTAATTGTTATGATATCATATATGGTTCACTTATGACTTTATATTACCCGTTCTTTTGTAAATTCCATGTTAAAGAAGCGTTTTGGGTCAAATCGTTTCATTTATCGTAGGTTTTTAGACTTGTTGTTCTTGACATTATTATTAATTATATCATGATTTACATACTTCCAGAATATAAAACATGATTTATATATCATATATATTCAGTATATATATATATATAATAGATAGATAAATGAAATGAAACACACCGTTCATGGAGATGGTAGTCCGTACGTACGCATGAACGTTGTTTTCCTTTCCTTATTTTCTTGAATGGAAGTAAGTATATGCCATACATATATATATACATAAATCCAGTATATTTAAAATGTAATATATTTCATTATTAGTCATTATATATACTTTATAATCATTCATGAATGGTTAATGTGGAGAATGAATCTCATCGCGTCGTGGAGACGGTAGTCCATATGTACGCACGAGCGATGATATCGTTCCCATGGTCGTGGAATTGTGTTGGAGTGTATGTATACTATTTCAGTATCATTATCAGTTTAGAATAATCATATATAGTTACTCATTACACCATTATACCCATCCAATTAAGGTGGTGGCGGAAAATAGATTACACCACGGCGTGGAGACGGTATTCCGTACGTACGCACGCGCGGTGATTTCCTTTTTCCGTAGGATGGACAGAAGATTAATTAGAGTTGTTTCATATCATTATATAATAAATACTGATTTTATTAATTTATCATGAAACAACTAAAGAAGAAGAAGTTGAAGAAGAAAGAAATTGAAAAAGATCGGTAATTGATATTACCTCTTTTGGACGCGCCTTCACTTAACCTCCACTTAAAGAACTAAGGATGGTCATTGAAGAAGACCAGGACCTTTAGGATGGTACTAGGGAAGTGGAGAAGAGATTTTTTCAGGGGTTGGCCGAGCATGAATGATGAAATTGGTGTGAGGAGGAGAGGGAGGAGGTGCCCTTTTATATGGGAGGAGAGGGGCACCTTAGGAAAATCTCAAAATATTATTTTATATTAAGGTCCAATTTGGTTTATAATGGATTCAAAGGGTATTATTTCGAAGATAAAGTGGTTATGGGTCTAAATCCTCTCATATAATAGGATTTAGACAATTTTTGGTCATTATTTTAAACTTATCAATTAGATTTAACTCTAAGTTAAATAATTTAACTTTTACAGTGTCTTTTTGTTTTCTTACACTATATGGTTAATAAACATACTATATCAAGCCAAAAAAACCCCAAGTTGTTTATTATTAATATATATAATCTTATATAAGTCATTTGGCCTAACCATATATTTTTATGAATAAAATAACAATTAATAATATAATATTTTTTAAAAAACTAATTTATGTCAATTTTGTCACAATTTGGTACATGATTTTTATGAAATTCATAACAAAATGATAATTTCTAACCAAGTTATTTAAATACACAATAACATGTCATATTAACCTATAAAATTAGTGTATGTCATAAAAAGTCTCAAATTACATTTATTTGGGCATTTATAACATCAATTATGTCAATATTTCATTAATAAGATAATTACTCCATCATCTTTGTGTCATAATAAATGATAATTATTTAATCCCTAAAAATTCTAAAAAAATTCCTATGATGTAGATAATTTTATTATCTTTTTGGATACTATTAATGTTCGAAGTTTCAAGAAGTTTATCATTAGATTAAAACTATTATACTTATAAGATTTAAGAAAGTGATATGTTGTCACATTCTTTGATTTTAATAATAATTAAATTATTTTCATGAGAAAAAGTCCATAAAATGAATCTAATCCGACCCTTAGGTTATATGGGTCTAATTTTATCCATTAAATAGGTTTTTTACAAGTGTTAGGGTAATTTTATAATCTTATATTTACCCTTTATTACTCGATTTACCTTTAAATATAGTAAATAAAATTTTCCGTAGTTACTATTCACAATGCACAAAAATAAAAAGTAGCTTATTAACATAATTTGGACCCACTAATTCCAAATATTGAATCCATTTTTCCAAATTCAATACACAAAAGATGCAGAAATTATATTAATATTAATCCTGTTGTCGAAAGAAAACAGGTTTTTCTTTAAATCATTGTAAAAGATTGAATTGATTTAACCTACAAATTCAAGGTAAAATCAATGCTAATGACATAAATTATATTAAATGGTAAAAATATATTCTATTTGTGCTTTAAAACCATTCAATATTATAATTTAACCACATAAGATATTACGATGAAAAAATTTGTTTTTAATTTAAATATACCGTGTTTTTACTATTCATTAAAATATGAAAGTTATCGGAAAAATATCAAAACTTTATCTAATGTAAATTTTTATATCCTGATTCAAAAGAAGAATTTTAATTTTAAAATTTTACATATAAACATGTCATAAAATATATTTAAAGTGGGTGCACCATCAAACGGCGGCAAAACTGCATTTTTTTAAAAATACTTATTTTACCCGAAAAATTTATTTTGTTCTTATACCATGTTTTAGAAAATGTGTAAGATGGATAATAATGTTATAAGATTCAAAATTTATTTAATACTATTCATAATGGCTAGTTCATAATAATATTATAATAATATATCGTTTTTTAGTAAAACCTGGTATTGCGTACAACACACGCTATCGAGGAAGGTCGCGATTGCATGTAATGCAAGCTAAGTCAGGGTTGCGTGTTGTGAAAGAATCCTTCGTTGTTTTGTATATCCTAATCCAACCATATTTAATTTATACATTGAATATATATATATATATATACTCAATGTTGCGTAAAATAACTATTATCAAAATTGTGTGTAACACGATCCAAGAATAGTGTTGCGTATAGCATAAGGTAATCTTGGTGTAGCATACAACACAAGACATTAATGAAATTAAAAGAATATTTTTCATAAAATCTCAGGGTGTCACATTCTACCCCCCTTAAAATGAATTTCACCCTCGAAATTCGTCGGGGTTATAAATGGTTTACTATTCGAAAGTTTGTATAATAGAAACCTTCATCGTAAAAAGGAATACCAAAATATGGCTTTTAAAAACTAAGGTATGAAATGTAACGGTTACCCAAATTAACTCATGTCGAGGTTTCCACGTAGGAGAACATAGGTGAAAATATGGATATGGGAGAAAAATCAAACCATCATGTTCTGATGGAGAGTGGTAGAGAACATGGCTATGAAAAAGCCAACAATCACAAAGATATTGATTTGTGATGATCTAAGGTACCATCTGATTCATCGGATATAAGGGAACTAGGACAACATTTTTTGTTTTCAAGATCATTTCCATAAAGTTGATGAATTAAAAGAAATACTTGCATGATTCTGGTACAATTTCACTATTGTTCATGAATTGAACAATTTCCACTTCATCCCTTAAAGAAATGAAGTTGAATTTGTTATTCATGATGTGTTAGCAGATCATGTGATATAATGATGGGTCATTCCCTCTCTTTCAAACAAAAGGTTAAAAAAAGTTATAAGTCCATCTTATGGTTAGATTAATCGTATATGGTTCCAAAAATGAACTTATACTTCATATATCATACCGCTTAATAAAATAAAACTAGTTTATACTAACCAGGGACTTCATGTAGGCCAGTGGTAGGAAATAAACGCCAGTCGCACTTCGGTTGTGGGTTCGATTCCCACAGCCTTGTCTGACGCGATGGGTTGTCGCCCATCCTGCAGGTTGTCGTTTTTCTAAAACTACATTACTATAAAATCCCATCAGTAATCTCGAAAAAAGTTCTATCCTTAAACAATACTTAGCATATGTCAAACATAATCCATTCCAATAATTAGGCTTATCAAAAATACTTCGGTCCAAGATCATAGTATAAAGAAAATGATTACTTGAAATGTCATAAACCAAGCATGTGAATACCATCATTTATCCCCCATATATATATTGTTGGTCACATTCCAATCATGTGAATACCTTAATCATGTATTCTCTTGAAAAAATGAATACCCATTGAACAATAGTAAAAACTTGAATGCAGTTAAAAGTTAGCACTTTCCACATAACAAAATCCTCAAAATTCTATATAATCAAACCATGATATCACTTAGTACATATATCAATCATGAGCTCATGAATACTGTTAAACATTTCATTTTCTCGTTTTCCCTTTATTATGCGCATATCATCTTATTTCCTAAAATATCTCAATCACTTTGAATACCACATTAGACCAATACATTAATATTCCAATACTACATGATACAACATTATTTTGGAATCCCATTACATAAACACTTAATCATTCCACCACATCGTTTTCATATTCAACATCACCAACAGTGATCGCATGGGACTTGCCTTTGTCCTTTGCCTTAAGCGGTTTCTCATGTTGATCATCACTAACCCTTGGATTAGGGAATTTATTAGCATAATGCCCCATTTCCTTACACTTGAATCATTGATGTTTTAGTGGTGCGTTCTATGCTGTGTTTGCTTTATTCACATCATTAGAAACCCTTTTTCCATTACTTCGACACTCAGCTACTCGACGACCTTCTTTTCCACACTTAAAACATTTTCGAGTCCCTTTAAGACAATCTCCACCATGCTTCTTTCCACAGTTTGTGCATAAGGAAACATTCTTCTTCTTTTCACCATTATTCTGAGATTTCTCCTTGAACTCCATCTTTCGTTTTTGTTAAAACCCTGAGATGGATATGTAACACCAACTTCCATTTCTACCTTGATAGCACAACGCACAATTTCTTCATAGCTACTGAAGTCTCTTATAGCTAATGCCCTTCAAAGACTTGGTTTTAAGCCACTGAAAAATCGATCAAGTTTACTTTCAGGTTGGATGATAATTCCAGATTCATACCTTGAAAGTCTTGTAAAATTCGCTTCGTATATACCAACAGATTCATCATCCTTCTGATTCAGCTCCAGAAACTCCTTTTCCATCTTTGTTCGAAGAATACAAGGGATGTACTTACTGAAAAACAAGTTCATGAACTCGTCCCATTCCATGGACTCAATTTCATCTCTTGGCCTCATATTCTTGATAAGATTCCACCATTGATCAGCTTCACCTTCCAAACGACAAACTGCTAAGATGACTTTATCATGTTAAGAACATTGAAGAACTGAAAATATCTTTTCAGTGGTACTGATCCATTATTCAGCAACAAGTGGATCGGAAGACCCACTAAAATAAGGTGGATGTTTCATCATGAAGGACTCAATAGAATATTGTTCCCTTCTCAGTTCATTTGGAAGTCCAGAATGATCCATAGCTTGTGTAAGTATAACAATAAGATTTTTCACTCCATCTCCCATAACACTTGTTTGTTCAGGAGGAAAATCATTGCATTATCCATTATAGTGATCAACATGGTTCCTTCGGGTTCCAGCCATCGTCTAAAACCCAAAAAGAATAGTGTGAGAGGAAAAAATAATGCTAGGGAATACAACATAGTAAAGGGGGAGTACCCTTAATATCTAACATCTTAGGTTAAATTCTTAGATCGTTACCGTAGTTCTAGGACTATATCCTATACGTATACTTATCCATAGGGACATCCTTAGACATACCTTAGTAATATCTCTAGGGATCTCACTAATGTTTTCGCATCATAGTTTCCAAAGGTTGACTAAACCTTTCCTCTAATACCAACTGTAGAGACCCGAAGCATAAAGTACAAGGAAATTACATTACTTTTGCGGAATACTTATTACATAACAAAAACACACACACAAGGACCGTAATAGTTTAGTGTCTTTGGAAACTCAGAACGTAATCTTCTAATCATGGTGAAAGATCTTCAACATCTACCATAATGATCTTCCCTTTTTTTCTTACCTAAAACCTTTCTTTATATCCTGGGGAAAAGAAAACATAAAAGGATGAGCTCAAATACTCAGTAAGGGTAAACAAAATAAAAATCAATCACATCATATTCATAAGAACATAACATTTTGTAACTGTTAACCTGTAAAAGAGATCATAATATCAAAAATGGGATAAATCATAGTAGTGAAATGAAATACCAATAATAATAACTTAAAACATGAAACTTTGTGGCATACACACATAATCATAGAGAATCATATCTTATTAGTCAAGACTCATTGCCAAGACTTTCTTAGTGGACAATGTCCATTTCTAAACCGAGTCACCCTCATTTCAGTCTTGTTTCACTGAACCGGTATAACCTATCATTCCAGCCATGTCTATCTCATGAGATATAAAATATTTACCCAATGCATTTGAGGGAGATATAGGTCCCACCCATCTCATAATGATACCATTCTTATGCGTGCCAAAAAATCATAAACCATACATCATTGCATAACCCATGTAATAAAAATTGGAATCTTAAACTTCATGACATCATAAAACAATTCATATACGATAAAGGAATTCATAAAAATAATTCCATCACAACATAATCAAATCAATTTAATAATAGGGAAATAAACATAACAATTTATTATCTTATATGGAAAATAATTTTGATAAAACACTTAAACTTCATTCTTGAGGAAAATATCCTTTCTACTTCAAAAACAATTTTCCGTTCTTAACATGTCATACAATTTTAAACTAAAAGAAGTTGATTAAAAATAATCTTGAAAACTTGTAAAGGAATATTTTTTGAAATAATGTTTTTAAAATCCATTCATGCCGTATAAGTTAAAAAAACATTATTCGTACTTTTGTTGAAAAGTCAAAAAGTACCTCGTACAAAAAATGACCAAAAGATTCCTTTCATATCCTTTACTAAAAACACACCGAAGGGTAAAATTGTATTTTAAAAAAATTATAGGTGGATGGAAATAATATTACATATTTAGGAAACATGGATGTGGATGATAAAATACACCCCAGTAAATGCCAAAGTATAAAAAATCTCGGATAAAAATGAGATTGTGATATTTCCCTTACCTTATGTCCGATATGCTTTGTACATATCCTAACCTCCTGTATAATGATTTAAATAATGTCATTAACTTATTAAATAATGATATTCATTGTTATTATATCATATATGGTTCGCTTATGACTTTATATTACCCGTTCTTTTGTAAATTCCATGCTAAAAAGAAGCGTTTTGGGTAAAATCGTTTCATTTATCGTAGGTGTTTAGACTTGTTGTTATTGACATTATTATTACTTATATCATGATTTACATACTTGCATAATATAAAAGATGATTTATATATCATATATATTCAGTATATATATATAATAGATAGATAAATGAAATGAAACACACCGTTCATGGAGACGGTAGTCCGTACGTACGCATGAACGCTGTTTTCCTTTCCTTATTGTCTTGAATGGAAGTAAGTAGATGACATACATATATATATACATAAATACAGTAGATTTAACATGTCATTTATTTCATTATTATTCATTATATATACATTATAATCATTCATGAATTGTTAATGTGGGGAATGAATCTCATCGCATTGTGGAGACGGTAGTCCGTACGTACGCACGAGCGATGATATCGTTCCCATGGTCGTGGAATTGTGTTTAAGTGTATGTATACTATTTCAGTATCAATATAAATTTACAATAATCATATATTGTTACTCATTACTCCATTATACCGATCCAATTAAGGTGGTGGCGGAAAATAGATTACACCACGGCGTGGAGACGGTATTCCGTACGTACGCACGCGCGATGATTTCCTTTTTCCGTAGAATGGATAGAATGTTAATTATAGTTGTTTCATATAAGTATATAATAAATACTGATGTTATTACTTTATCATGAAACAACTAAAGAAGAATAAGTTTAAGAAGAACGAAATTGAAAAAGATCGGTAATGGATATTACCTCTTTTTGACGCGCCTTCACTTAACCTCCACATAAATAACTAAGGATGGTCTTTGAAGAATACCGGGACCTCTAGGATGATACTAGGGAAGTGGAGAAGATATTTTGGCAGGGGTTGGCTGAGCTTTAATGCTCAAATTGGTGTGAGGAGGAGAGGGAGGAAGTGCCCTTTTATAAGGGAGGAGAGGGGCACCTTAGGAAAATATCAAAATATTATTTTATATTAAGGTCAAATTCGGTTTATAATGGTTTCAAAGGGTCTTATTTCGAAGATAAAGTGGGTATGGGTCAAAATACCCTCATCCAATAGGATTTAGACATGTTTTGGTTATTATTTTAACCTTATCAATTAGATTTAACTCTAAGTTAAATAATTTAACTTTTACAGTGTCTTTTTGTTTTCTTACACTATATGGTTAATAAACATACTATATCAAGCCAAAAGAACCCCATGTTGTTTATTATTAATATATATAACCTTATCTAAGTCATTTTGCTAAACCTTATATTTTTAGGAATAAAATAACAATTCAAAATATAATATTTGTTTTAAAAACTAATTTATGTCAATTTTGACACTATTTGGTACATGATTTTTAGGAAATTTATAACAGAATGATAAGTTCAAAACAAGTTTCTTAAATCAACAATAACATGTCATATTAACCTATAAAATTAGTTTAAGTCATAAAAAGTCTCAAATTACAATTATTTGGGCATTTATAACATCAATTATGTCAATATTTCATTAATAAGACAATTACTGCATCATCTTTGTGTCATAATAAATGATAATTATATAATCCATAAAAATTATAAATTAATTCCTATGATGTAGATAATTGTATTAGCTTTATTTAGACTATTCATGTTCGACGTTTCATGAAGTTTATCACTATATTAAAACTATTATACTTATAAGATTTAAGAAAGTGACATGTTGTCACATTCTATGGTTTTAATAATAATTAAATTATTCTCATGGAAAAAAGTCCATAAAATGAAACTAATCCGACCCTTAGGTTATATGGGTCTACTTTTAGCCATCCAATAGGATTTTTCCAAATTTTAGGGTAATTTTATAATCTTATATTTACCCTTAATTACCCGATTTACCTTTAACTATAGTAAATAAAATTTACCATAGTTACTATACACAATGCCCAAAAATAAAAAGTAGCTTATTAACATAATTTGGACCCACTAATTCCAAATATGGAATCCATTTTTCCATATTCAATACACAAAAGATGCAGAAATTAAATTAAAATTAATCCCGTTGTCGAAAGAAAACAGGGTTTTCTTTAAATCGTTGCAAAAGATTGAATTGATTTAACCTACGAATTCATGGTAAAATCAATGCTAATGACATAAATTATATTAAATGGTAAAAATATATTCTATTTGTGCTTTAAAACCATTCAATATTATAATTTAACCACATAATATATTACGATGAAAAAAGTTGTTTTTAATTAAAATATAGCGTGTTTTTACTATTCATTAAAATATGAAAGTTATCGGAAAAATATCAAAACATTATCTAATGTAAATTTTTATATCCTGATTAAAAAGAAGAATATTATTTTGTCAAATTAAACATATAAAAATGTCAAAAACTAGATTTAAAGTGGTTGCGCCATCAAAAGGCGGCAAAACTGCATTTTTTGAAAAATACTTATTTCACCCGAAAAATTTATTTTGTTCTTATACCATGTTTTAGAAAATGTGTAAGACGAATAATAATGTTATAAGATTCAAAATTTAGTTAATACTATTCATAACGGCTAGTTCATAATAATATTATAATAATATATCGTTGTTTAGTAAAACCTGGTATTGCGTACAACACACGCTATCGAGGAAGGTCGCGATTGCGTGTAATGCAAGCCAAGTCATGGTTGCGTGCTGTGCAAGAATCCTTCATTCTTTCGTATATCATAACACAACCATATTTCATTTATACATTGAATATATATATATATATATATACTCAATGTTGTGTAGAATAACTATAATCAAAATTGTGTGTACCACGATCCAAGAATAGTGTTGCGTATAGCGCAAGGTAATCTTGGTCTAGCATACAACAGAATACATTAATGAAATTAAAATAATATTTTTCATAAAATCTCAGGGTGTTACAAGGAATATGCCTATACATATACCAATGTTACCAATCACATTTCATCTCCAACTCTCAATCCCAAGCACAACCCATTACACAAATGAAGTAAAGTCAATAATCTCAATGATATCAACTTAAATACAAGACTTAGATCACACAGGTATAAATATTTTGTAGAGTGATAGAGATGATCAGATTTAGTCACTAATTCATCTAAGTTGTCGGACCCACACGAGATACAGGACAAGCTAAGTTGTCGGACCCACACAAGATACAAGACCAACTACTCTATCGTCTAAGCTATCAAACCCACATAGGATATAGGACCAGCAATGTTTTTGGACCCACAAATGATACAAAACTAGCTATTCTATTAGTCCCAAACTGGATATAGGAACAAAAGTCAGAACTATCAGACCCATGGAGGATCCTCGTACAGTAGTCATCATCGGTGAACCCATAGAGGATTCCGGTACAGTAGTCATCACTGTCGATCCCAAGGAAAATTCTGGTATGGAATTCATCACTGTCAAACCCACGAGGATCCTGGTACATTTTCATCACTATCGAACCCATGGATGATCATGTCATCTCAGTCAAAGCCAACCCTAGGGTTCACGTAGACAGCATGCTCGATTCCAGGAGGGTTCGAACCTCGAGCCAAGTGTCAATACATAAACTATCACAAAATCCTGAGTTGATGTATCCCGTAGTTCCTTCTCATCATAAGGGACCCAACACGACAAATTTCATGCCAATCAGATTCCCAGTCTGAGATTTATTGGCATTTCCGTTCAAGGAGCCCAGTTGGTTTTTATGATAAAACCATCCCGATCGTACCCCATCTATGTCCAAACCTGAAGCGGGGTATGCCCAAAGTATCATCTCACTCTATGAATACCATCTTCATAGATGTTTTGTCAATCGGACACCCATTGATCAAGATCTAGGAAAAAATTTGTAAACGACCATAGCAGGTCCTGGTCCGGTCTGGCCTCGTCGGACCACCCGGCCTGACTCGGTATGAACCGGGGTATGACCTAGTCTTCGAGTGCTGCCCGAACCGAGTGGTCAGCCAGTCCCAAAGGCGTGGCCCAACCCGAAGGCGCGGGTAGGCTTGAGGGCGGCCCGACCCGTGGTGGCTCGACCGAAGGGCGACTCATCCCAAGGGTGGCCCAGCCCATGGGCGGCCCGACTGAGGATAGCCAAGCTTGCTAGACCGGTGTGGAAAATCGAGGCACGCTACGGAAGGGGGGTGTCGTGCCCCCCTTTTCCGATGCGAACCAGTGCTATGCACCAGTTCTATTTAGCGTGCACCGGCGGCCTGAGAAATAGGCCACCCTTCTCTCCTCCACTGCGGCGCAACGACGCTGTGGTTCAGCTAGCATCCACACGGCGTGACAGCATCGCACCTCATACACCATGGCCTAGCCTGGCCATGGCCTCCAGCTCCACCGCGTGGTGTGACGGCGTCACGCTTGTCGTCAGACTGCTGCGGCCCTCCTAGCCGCGGCTCTTCCTTCCAGCGTGGTGCGACGACACCCTGCACCTCCATCACCACCGCGGGCCACCAGGTCGCGGCTCGGTTCTTTGAACGGCACGACAGTGACACACCCTTGTGGTGACCTAGCAGCCTTCTGCCACCGACATTCATTGAAACCAGATCATTATCAGTTTCCACGTGTACTACCTCCTTCATCATCAATCAAGTACAAATAAAATGGAGTTGGTCAGGAAGTGTTCGTACCTTACAAACCCTCCTCGTTACAATGATATCATATGGAACACCATTCAACAAATTTAATGACGTAGAATGGAGGATAAACTCATTCATAAAGACAACTCCTACCTCGAGTTTAGTGATGTTGACGGAGTCACGGAAAATCAGCGTTGTTCCATCAATGTCGTAGGTGGAAGGAGGTGACGTCGTCGCTAGTGACGTTCTTCGAGGGCGGTGTCATCTCCTTTGAAGCAGAGGAATACGAAAGAATATGGGCGTTCCTAATGGGTGTCGCCTCACTTTGTTTCCCCTATTGAAGAATGAATAAGATGATCAAGATCCTCATGTTCGTCACTAGAGAGGGTGATATCCTCCAAATTCATCCATGTAACACTAAAATAATATGTGGCCACCCAAAATAATAGCCTTGGATATTATTTTATTCATGAAATGAATTCAAAAGAAATCAAATTAATTAAGTTTATTCACTTACTTAATTGCAAGGGAGTTGGCACATTTAATTGGGGATAGAAGGTGTAGAGGCTCCCGAATTTAATGGGGGTTTAAGGAGGTTTAACGGGAGATAGATAGGTCGGATGGGCCCCACCTAATAATCCTACCAAGGGAGGTTTTGTACGGGTGGGCCACACCACCATAACATCCTTCCAAGGGAGGTAAGGGTGTGGTGGCCCCCACCCGCGACCTCACCTTGGAGGTTTTAACCACCCAAATAAAATAATGTTAATACTATATTTTATTCAATTTAATATCAAACCCCCCAAAAACTATCATTCAAAACTATAAGAATGAAACTGCTCTGAATGTCTTACTAAGAAATCATGGACGTTTTGAGTTCAATGGTGCCCTCATATTTCAATTCCGAGCAACAGTTCAGAAGTTATAAAATGCCGCTCACACGTTTACTGATCATACCCAAAAAAAAGTTTGGAAAATTAATAACAGCCATCCTTGACCCACTGCTGTTGAGGTTAGGCTCTACCTAGGTGAAACATGCCCCAACGAACCTAACAGTGCCCTTATATTTTCTATAATAGTTACAGTTTAAATGTTATAAATTTTACAATAAAATAATTGTCACTTAATTATTTTATTTACTGCCAAAAACTAACTTTCTCTAATGGCTCTCGCAGACCCATGTTAGTATCTGTAAAAGATAGCCTACACTTATGAGTTCAGCTGTGGTCTTGGATTTTTAATCTGAGTTACTGTTTTTGTGTTATATGTATTTGAAAAATAATATAACTTTATTTTATTATTTTATTTACGGTTATGCCATTTTTGGGGTTTCTCACATGAGGCCTGCATCGATAAAAGTATGTCACGCCTAGGATAAAACCGCCATCTTGAGCGCAACAATGGCCTCGAATTTCGGATCTATGTAACCATTTAAGATTTATTTCACATTTTCAGGAAAACTGCATAAACGCGTTAATTTAAGCTTAACAAAATTCGACGGATCATTCTGGGCACTCCGGGCCTAAAAATCAAGCGCCTTCATAAAATCCGGACTCCTATAATTTCCAAGAATTTAAGAAATAAATTTCAGTAGTATTTCATGGTATCTACATTCTCCCCACATTATGGCTTTACGTCCCCATAGGATATAACATGAACTAAGGAAACAAATGGGGGTACTGTGAATGCTTGTGAGCCTCCCGCTCCCATGTTCTCTCTTGGACGTTCACATGCTGCCAGTGAGCGCGCACTAGAGATATTGACAGTCCACAAAGTATTCGCTCTTGATAATCCTCAATCCACATTGGAACCTCCAGAAATGTCGCCCTGTCATCGATATCTAGCTCCCCATGGTCGATAATGTCAGAAGGGTCATGCATGTATTTTTCCTCAACTGGGATACATGGAAGATGTTGTGAACTTGGTGCAACTTAGGTGGATGAGCTAAGCTGTAATACACCATGCCAACTCTGCTGAGGATCTAGAGAGGTCCGATAAATCTCTGAGATAACTTTCCACCTTGACCATAACTCCATCGACCTCAAAGAGGTGAGACCTGTAGAAAGACGTGGTCACCATCCTCAAACTCATGAGGTCTTCATCTTCTAGATGTATGTGGAAGACCCTTCACAAATTCCACAGATATCACATCCCACTTCCACATTGGGACTTCTAAAGGCTGAACCAAGCATACTAGTACATTATGTTCCACCTTCACTTGCTGACATGTTAGGTATCGATAGACGAACTCTGCTACTGCCTTCTTTATACCTGGCCACAAGTGCTTTCGTCGATGGTCTAAATACATCTTCGCCACGCCTGGTTGTACTGCTAAAGGAGATGTGTAAAACTCCATCAACACATCCTCTTGAAGTGAAATTGGTACCATGTTACATCCTCTGAAGATAATGACGTGCTCCCCACCTTTAAGAAATCCATCAGGTGCATGACCTGTGGATATATGAGCACGTCGCATCTCAAAATCAATGTCCCCACACTGCACCTCCATGACTCTATGATGAAGTAGAGGAGTGACTGTGAGAGTCTGTAGAAAGGATGCTTCATCTCTATCCACAATGAATATATATAATGCGCCCATCTTCTATGTTTCGCTCCTAGTAGCTGAAGGCCTAATCATTTGCTGAGAGAATCTTCTATAACGTTCCCCTTCTTTTCCAAATCTGATATTGGTGAAGCAACACTAGAGAAGTCTGGAACAATGGTATGGCTGGCCAACTCATGAGTGATCGACCACAACCTCTTATGCATGGTTTCATCCTGTGCTGCATGGTATTTCCTTTTCTTCTACCATGGAAAACCATCCCAACATATTTGATAGACCACAACCTTTTTTCCTAATATAGTCAGTCTATGAATGAACTGTGGTTGCCCAGTCCATACCCAAACTAACGTCGTAAGGCCTCGATGCTTCCACTAGGAGGTTCTAACCGAATCTCTGACCTTAAGGGTCAGATCACACTGTCAACATAATTATGATTATTGTGTACCATCCTAAGGTAATATCTAATCGTGAAGGCCAAGTCAATGGCTTAACTAGAAACTCTAGGTCTGGGACAAGATTCGTGGAAGTAAGGAATGATTGATACCTATGTCTATTAATGCATCATCTAGTAGTAGACACATACCATACCTCAAATCATTATTAGAGTCCATGGGTTACACTCCTTAACTGCATACAACAACTCTCTTTCCCCAACCCTCCAGCTCCCAGAGCCTAGTGAGGACTACAATGGTGGGTGGTTGCAATAGGTAAAAATGTTCAACACATCATGCTACACTCCTAGATCTGATTCCACGTCTGCTACCCTGCTGATTCACCTGTCCTTAACACTTCCTCTTTCAGAAGAATCTCACATGCCTAAGTCTCAGAGACTTGATCCAGTTCACATCTTCCCAATGCTAACATTCACTGGCTTTATCTTCTCAGCCATAGAACATTCAACCACAAAGGTTCTCTCTAGCACCCAAACATAAGTAGGAATTCATAGAGGAAAAAGTGTAGGCTCGGGTATCCTTAATCACACCTCTCACAGCGGTCTGGGCACTAAGGAACTGATCGTATCATATTCATCGATTACTAGGAATGATCGGTATGCCTCGATGAATACTTTGCTACCATCATGTCGTCCTACCGAAGCAGTATAAGCTCTTGTAAACTCTCATCTACCTCCTCAAGCTAGTCCTCAGCTGCCAGTGATTCAAGGTCACCTCATAACCTATGGGGTATCTGATGCTTAAACACATGTAAGGCACTATGCCTATAAGTGTCCTCAACCAGGACATCCAGTTGCATTTTCTGACAAACATGCAGTGATATAGCTAACAAACCACTTGGAGGTACTATTTCAAGTAATGGTCCTTGTGCTGAGGCCTCATCACTAAGAAGACCATCCTCATGGTCACTCACTGAAATATTCTATAGCTAATACCACCATCTTCTCTACTAAGGTCTTAACTTGGCGTAAAACTCTAGAAATTTCCTCCAACCAGACCTCACCTATGTGGGAATGTACCTCTCCTCAAATCCACAGAGGCCTCTACATCTGGAACTCTTAAAATACGCTCAGTCACCATACACCGTCCGACAATGCGACTGGTGGTATCTGCTACCCAACTGGTGGTGGTGCTGCAGGTAGATCACCCTAAGGTGCCAACGTAGAAAGAGGGCCCTAAACTAGAGCCTCGTTGCTCGGTGGGCCATCATCGTGTACTCTTTGGATGCCCTAGCTGGCTGTCTACACAACGACATCCATATAAGTAACAGGTGTGACACTGTTAATAAGTTATACCTTGTGAGCTGACTCAAAGAGTTCACAAAGAACTCTTTAAAACACATACACAATTTGTGTTTTTGTGCACTCAATCAGAAATCAGAAGGCAGGGCCCTGGTGTATGGATACATTGGTCGCCGAGCCAACACTGGACTCCCTAAACTGAAAACCACACTCAATACTCTTAACACAATTTCTTCAAAGTAAGACAGATCAGAGTAATATGTTATGCGGTAGAACCGAGTCCTCTAATAACAAATTGTCACGACCCATCCTCGAGACCTTTGTCGTGACAACCCTAAACCCACCTTCCATAGGCCAGGTGCTGGTGACTAGAACCAAATGCATAAATCTCTAAGCTGAGAAGGCATTGACTTTAAAAAACTAAACACCCTCAACTGAGTACACAACTGAAATAAAAACAATAAGTATAATCTGTATACAAAAGTAGTGTTGGAATGTATTGGGGCCGAAAATACAAGCCAAACTGTAAAGTACAAGGAAATGACAAAACAACTGGAAGGTGACAGGAAACTCCTAGTTCGTCCACCATGCATCCTATATAAATGGTAGGTATAGATAGCATCCTCAGTGATCCATGTCCCTCAGTCTCCTCCGGGTACCAACTCATCGTGTGGGCCACCACCGAGAATAGTTCAGTCCTCATACACTCCGCCTCGGTCAGTGTTGTCCATCGTCTGCATCCAACACAACGAGGTGTGGGAAAATCCCATGTAGGGGTGAGTATTAGGATACTCATTAGGGGACACCGAGACCCCCGAAGGTCTCCCATAATCCACTAAGAATAAAACACTGAAGAAAGATACAATCACGAAGTATCAACCAACCTTAGTTAGGTATATGGCCATACATATTCCTAAGTTACCAATTCTAGTTCAGCTCCAACTCTCAAGCCCATGAAGAACCCATTCCACAAAGGAAGTAAATTCAATCATTTCAATTATATAAATTAAAAGTCATGACAAAGATCACACATGTATAAATATTTTGTAGAGAGATAGAGATAATAATATGTAGTCACTGATTCATCATAGGTGTCTGACCCACAAAGGATACTAAACCAGCTAAGCTGTCGGTCCCACACTTGATACAGGACCACCTATTCTGTAATACCCACACCGGATACAAGAACAGAAGTTAGAACTGTCAGACCCATGAAGGATCCTGGTACAATAGTCATCTCTATCGAACCCACAGAGGATTATGGTAGAGAAGTCATCAATGTCGAATGCTCGGAGGATTCTGGTACAATAGTCATCACTATAGAACCCATAGAGGATCTTGGTATAGTATCATCGCTGTCGAACCCATGGAGGATCCTGTCATCTCAATCGCAGCCAGCCCTAGGTTTCACGCACACAACACGCTCGATTCTAGGAGGGTCTACTGCTCGAGCCAAGTGTCGATTCATCAACTATCATGAAGTCATGAGTTTATGTATCCCATTGTTCTGTCTCATCATAAGGATGCCAACATGTCAGACTGCGCATCAATCGGACACCCGGTCTGAGAGTTATTGGCATTTCTGTTCCAGGGGCCCGGTTGGTTTTTAGGTTAAAACCAACCTGAACATACCCCAAATATGTCCAAACCTCAATAGGGGTATGGAAAAAGTATCGTCTCACTCAAATAATTCCATCACCACAGACGGTTCGTCGATCGGACACCTGTAGCTCAAGATGCGAGCTAAAAGGTGTAAATGACCATAACGGATCTGGGTCTGGTCCGGCCGAGTCGGACCGACCTAACCTGACATAGTCCAAACCAGGGTCTTACCAGGTCCATGGGTGTGTCCCGACACGAGTGGTCGGCAATGTCTAAATGTGCGGCCCAGCCCAAAGGTGCAGCCTAGGATTGAGGGCAGCCCAGGCCATGGCAGCCCGGCCGAAGGGCAACCTGGAACGAGGGTGGCCCGGCCTGCGGGCAGCCCAACCGAGGGCGGCCCGGCCTGTGGGTGGCCTTGCAGTGGGCAGCCCGGCTGGCTAGCCCGTGTGGCCCGACTGGCCAATTTACAGGAGGGGGGTGCCGAACCCCCCGTTTCTGATCAGAACCGGCACTGGGCATGAGTTATGATTAGCGCGCACCGGCCGCTAGAGAAATCGGCCTCCCTTGTCTCATGCACTGGGGTGCAACGACACATTGGTTCAGCTAGCCTCCGCATGGCGTGACGGGGCATTACCTCCTCATCCGTTACCTGGCCTGACCAGGGCATCCAACTCCAGCATGCGGTGTGACGGCGTTGCGTTTGGCGTCTTATCTTCGCGGCCCTCTTTGCCATGGCTATTCCTTGAGGTGTCGTGCAACGACAATGCGCCCTTACGGCACAGTCATGGCCCACCTGACCGTGGCTCAGTTCATTACAAGGCATGGCAGTGCTGCACCCTTATGGTGACCCAGCGTCCTTGTGCCGCCGAAATTCTTTCCGTTTGGCTCGTTGCTGGTCGCCGCGTGTACCGCCTTCGTCTTCAACAATCAAGAACCAACAAAATGGGTAGGGTCGGGCCATGTTCGTGCGGTCTGAAGGCTCCTCATTATGATGATATCATTTATTAACACCATTCAAGAAATTTAACGACATAGAACAGAAGGTGAATTCATATATAAACATAACCTCTACCTCGAGTTCTGTGATGTTGGCAGAGTCACTAAAAAGTGGTGTTGTTCCATTATTGTCAGAGGTCGAAGGATTTAACGTCATCATTGGCGACGTTATTTGCGGGCAGTGTCTTATCCCTTGATGTGGAGAAAGACGAATGAAGATGGGTGTTCTTCAAGGGCATCCCCTCATTTTCGTGCCCCAGTTGAAGGAGGATGAAGATGATCGAGTTCCTCATGTTCTTCGTCGGAGAAGGTGATGTCCTCCAAATTCTTCCAAGATCCACCAAAATAATATGTTTCCTCCAAAAAATAATAGCTTTGGCTATTATTTTATTTTTGACATGAATTCAAAATAAATCAAATTAATAAAATGGATTCACTTAATTAATTTCAAGGGAGTTTGAAAAATTTATTGGGGATGGAAGTTGTAGAGGCACCCCACTTTAATGGAGGATTAATGGGGTTTAAGAGCAGTTAGACAGGTTGGATGGGCCCCATGTAATAATCCTCCCAAGGGGGGTTACGTGCCGGTGGATCCAGACACCAAAAAATCCTCCAATAGAAGGTTCGAGTGTGGTGGCCCCCACCTCCAACCTCGCCTTGGATGTTTTAACCACCCATATAAAATAAAGTTAATACTTTATTTTATTCAATATAATTTTAAACCCCCAAAAAACTATCTTCAAAACCCGCCAGAATGCAACTGCGGTGAAGGTCTTACCAAGGAATCTCCAACTCTACGAGTTCAACGGTGCCCTCAGATTTCAATTCTGAGCACCAGTTCAAATGTTATAAAATGTTGTTTGCATGTTTACTAACAGTACCCGAAAAAATTTTCGTAAAATTATTAACATCCATCCTCGACCCACAGCTGTCGAGGATAGGCTCTGCCTAGGTGAAACACACCGCTACAAACCCAACAGTACCCTGAGATTTCCAACTTGAGTTACCTTTTAAATGTAATGAATTATATAATAAAATAATTGTCACTTAATTATTTTATTTGTGGCCAAAAACTAACATTCTCTGGTGGCCCTTGCTGACCCAAGTTATTATCTTCTTATAGAAAGCCTAACCTTAGGAGTTCAATAGTTGTCTAAGATTTTTAATCTGAGTTACCATTTGTGAGGTATAAGCATTTGAAAAATAAAATAACTTTATTTAATTATTTTATAAATGGTTATTCCATTTTCGGGTTTTCTCACAGGAGGCCCGTGCCGACTAAACTTATGTGATGCCTAGGGTAACACCATCATCTCGAGGGAAATGGTGGCCTAAGATTTCTGATCTGAGTAACAGTTTACGATTTATTCCACTTTTTTAGGAAAACTGCAAAGGCGCATTAATTTATTCAAAACAAAACTTTGACGGATTATTCCTGGCACTCTGGGCCTCGGAATCCCGCACCTTCAGAAACATCGGAATCGTAAAATTCCCATGAATTTAAGGAAAAAATTTCTATGGAATTTCTGGGCCTTTACATGAAATTATTTTATCATCATTTATTTCTTCCTCGTCAAACACAATTTATTGATTAAATGAAATTAATTTCATTTATTTTTCTTTCTATATTGATGAATTTTATCTATTCATGAGAGCCTACACAATACATGTAAAATTATTGAGCATCTATGCTCACCCCATTATTATTTTTTCTTTTACACATGATTCCATGATGGGTTTTTTATTGATATGTAGGGATCATCTAGGAGGAATAATGGGGTCCTCAATGGAAATTATATTATATATTTTTTTAATTTCGTATGTGAATTTCAATTATGTTTCTAATACAAAATTACAAGTAAAATATTCTGTAATCTGGAATGAAATTACTTTTATCTTATGCCAAATTAATATTTAATTAATTGTATTTAGGTTTTTGGATTTTTTGAAATTATAATTTCCATCAGAGGATGTTCAGTAAAAACCATTGGAACTATATTTTGGCGGAAAATATCATGGAGGAAAATACAACAATATAAATTTTGTATAATTAAAGAATAACATAATAATTTTTTAATTTATTGATTAATTATTTTTCCTAGAAATATATACTTTTTTCATAATAAAAGTCGATGTGGTTTTTGAATTGTTATACCAAGATTTATTAACTACAAAATGGCACACTGGGAATTGTATTAATCATCACCTGGGATACAATAGTAGGTCGTACTGCAAACCAATTTTTACACTATAAATGAATGATTTTAGTATATTTTAAATTTTCATTACAATAAATTACTAATGATTAAAAATAAAATTATGATTTAAGGGAATTCCCAAGGAAACCATTTATATGATTATGAGATTAACTAAAAATAAAAATTTGAAATTATTATTTTGTGTATCTCTAGTGTTGGGATCATATAATATTATTCTTAATGTTATAATATATTCTTGTGTATATATATATATTTTAAATAGAGCCTAGATGATGGAAATGGAAACATATAAATGCAAACACCACTTGTAGAGATTTACCTTATTGTAATAAAAATGATACACGAGTTAGTGATATAGATAGATCTGATCAAATGGTAACCATTTTTGGTAGTTGACTCGGGTTATGAGGAATAATAGCTACTATGTGGTTAATCTAGATGATCCAAGAAGAAATGTTACAATTTCATTCCAATTATTTCATTAGAAACCTCCATCATTCAATGGGGATATATATCCATTTATAGATGAGAAATGGATAAGTTACATAGAGATGATGTTTCTCTCTTTTTGAGAAAAATGAAAATGAGAATATTTTCATTGAAATTTGTTCTCTGTTAGAATATTAAGATCAATGGTGGTCATTTAATTGAAATGAATAATAATTATAAATCATGGAATAGAAATATTTTAATATATTATACATGGAAAAGTATTTTCCTTAATGGAAATGAACAAATATAGAGAGATAAATCCCGAGTCTATAGAAAAATGACAAGGAAGAGATTTATAAGTATGAATAAAACATTAAAAGGTTATCATAGTATGTTATATACTTTTTATATAACCCAAAGACCAATATTTACTATTTCCTAGATATATAAATTCCAATTATTCAAAGGGAATTTTTATCCCAATTAATCTCATAACTTGTGGAAAACAGTTGATGTGATCTCAAGAGATAGAATGAATTATTTATGTCTGATGGCTTATAATGGAAGCAAGATAAGAATAGTAAATGTGAGAAAAATATATTTAATTTGAATAAGGGAATATAGGATTTTCCCTATATGAAAATTATTATAAAAAACACCTTCTAATTCTCCTGAACATAATGGATTTTTATATGTGTGTGGTGAGATATTTATACAATATTTTGATCTCAAGGGAATGAAATATTATTCCAATGTCAATTTCTGCAATAATTTGAAGAAGGTCCATTATGAAAATGAATGTACCAATCATAAAGGCAATATACCCTACATGAATCTAAGGGTTCATGGTCAATCCTTATCTATTACTATGGAAGAAGAGAAACGATTAATGTGACAATGTGTTTGGATTTTTGAATAATGTAATGTGATTATTTATAATAATGTTATTCTTCTTATATGTTTTATAAAATGTATAAGGATTTTTTTGTAATACATTTCCATTATGTATTTGAGAGAATATGTGGAATTGTACAGATGAATATCCAGAGTGTTTTAATAAAAAAATTGAGCTTTTTAGAAAACTTGTAATCAAGGGAATAAAACCCTTAACATATGATTGAGGAAGATATTATAATTATAATGTGATGTTAATGGGTTAGATTGGGGACCATGCAACTTGTTTTTTGATTTTATGGTTTTAATTTTCTTTAAAAGAGTTTACTTCATTCTGGAATTTAGGGATTATATTTGAAAAACTACTATCTTTTCTGGTGTTTAATTTTATTATGTCTTTAAATAAAAAAAATTTACACATTTAATTATATTTATATATATCATTGACATAATGAATGAATTCAGTGAAAGTTTCATAATAAAAAAATTATTATAATATTGAAATCATATCCATTTTTCATCAAATAGAAATGAAATGAGTATATCATTTCATGTAATATATTAAAATCTTATGAAGTGAAAATTATACTAATGAGAATATATGTTGGGATAAGTAGCTAAACCTTATTACTGGTAAATATTGGTTAAGCCTCTTATCATAAGATAAATATCAACCAATGTCCCACAATCCATTTATGTCTAATAAATAGAGATTTAATGATTAAATAGAATTATATATAATAATATAAAATAATAATTATATTAAACATTCACCTTGAATGTAGTAGAAAATTAGTTAATAACATTAGAAAAATTACACTAAATCATATGAAATTCCTATCATGAAAGTCCCTAATTAAATGAAAAAATGTTTATAGGAAGCTATTTGAACAATTAAAATCTACTAATAGATATTCTAAATGTAGATATTTTATATTCATGAATTTATTAAATCTATCAATTAACAAATAAATGGATTCATTTAAAATTTATAATGTGATATAAAAACCATTTACAATGATCATAATATTAAAAAATATATAATCTAAAATTATATAGATTTGATGCCTATATCATAGATAATGATATCATTTATACTATTTTATGTGATAGAGACAATTCTTATATCATCAGATATTAGTGGCTATGGGTACTATGATATCTCATATCGTTAACTCTTTTCTTATAATTAGTGAAATGAAATATCAATCAAAACAATATAATATATAAAAATTATATTTTCAAAGAATACTATAAGGATTGATTTTATATATCACAATGCATAGAATCCTCATATAATGTATTTATATATATAATAAATTAAAAAAATTATATATATTTATCATAGACATTACTATAGCATTCACTATTTTACTTATCTTTCTTTTAGATACACATGCCCAAACATCATATTGATAATGATTTCAAATATTGATTTTTGAGATTTATAATCCAACGAATATAATCCATAGAAATCAATTAAATCCTAATTATATAAATATATATCCACATATCATTGTCTATAAAATTGTTTTTTGTATGAAAAACAATATTTTATAATCATTAAAAATTTCTAATTTTTTTTATAGAGAAGCTATAATTCTATTAAGGATTTTTATAGAGAAAACATCTTTAATATGTAATAAAAACTAATCAAATTGAGAAAAATTAGAAAATGTTTCTAATAAGAAATAAATATATATAAATATATATAAAAAAAATTAAAAAACATATCTCACATGTCACGAACTATCCTAGAATCCTCGGTACCATAAAACCTAAGCTGGCTTTGAAATAGATCGAAGACTGTTCTTGATACACATGGGTTGGTGACATCCACCCCAAATCACATAAGATCATAGGGGGATTTATATTTTTACAATATAGTGGATTTTAAAAGAAAAAAGTAATAATTATGAAAACTCCAATGGGATATGTTTGAGAAAACGTATGTAAAACCATACCGAGATTGACATATAATCATCCCAATGTAAGCTAAATCTTAAAAAATAATAATGTAATGAAAAATCATGTGAAAAAAGAGAAAACTGCTACAATGGTCACCATCATCACTCCATAGTTCCAAGAGTAATGCCCATATATTAGTATCTTTGATTCGATGCATTATTTTATTACATATTCATGATCACAAGATAATAAAATCATGAAGGACCGATTGGTTTAGTATCCTTGGAAAAACAAGATTAAAACCACTGTTTTACCTGACATATTGAATTGAAATATAACATAGTTTCTCCTTCATAATCAGACATATTCCATAGAATATCCCATCACGTCAATAATTATATACTTCTTCACATCCTGGGAAAAAAATAAAATATATGAATGGGGTGAGCTCAGATGCTCAGTATGGATAAACAATATAGTAGAAGTTATCATTAATAAGTATAAACTTTTATGTAATGTAATAAATGAAAAACACAAGAATTTTAAACATAATCTTCAGTATAATGTGGAAATAATTAATCAAATAATTCGATTTAAACATTAACAAGGATATTCTACTAGTAGAATAATCACATATAATATCAATAACTAATCTCATAACATGGAAATGACTATTGATAGAAATCATAATCATACCATTATGTCTTCATTCCATGACCTATTGTTAAGTCAAAAGTCCCCTTTTGGCTTTTACATCGTGTTTTGGAAATCACAAATATATTCTGTCTTGTTTTGGAAATCTCGAATGTATTATATCATATGTTTGTAAAATAACAAATTGTCTTTTATTATGTTTATCGTATCGTACGATGTTGATCGTATCGACCAAAACGTATCGTACTGACTCTGTCAAACGTATCGTACTGACTCTGTCAAACGTATCGTACTGACTCTGTCGATCGTATCGTACTAACTACTATTCAGATAATCATTATTTGTTTTGGTACTTTGTCAAAAATACTCTCTCTGCATATGAATCATACTCATGTTTTACTTTTCTATATATCTCTTGTCCTAACAAAACGATGTCGTTGAGTTAGTTGTATACTAATCAAAACGATGTCGTGCTTTCTGTTTCAAGATGACCGTTGGAGGCAATATGACCGTTGGAACCCGAGGCCTATAAATAGGAGGTCATTTGAAGCTGAGAAGACAACGATGAGCAAAGAGATTGAATAAAGAGATTGTGAACTACGAAGATTCTAGAGAGAGAGACTCTGACTTCTCTCATCAAGCTTTGTGCGTCCGATCATCGTATCGAGGGCTTTCAAGTGATTGAAAGACAGAGGTGCCGATTACCTACAAAATCGAGGGCTGCCGGGGATAGGCAGACAGACGAGCCGATCATCGTATCGAGGGCTGCCAGGGATAGGCAGACAGACGTGCCGATAATCGTATCGAGGGCTCACCAAGGTGTTGGTGAGACAGACCTTTTATCCTAGGTGAAAGGATAACCCTTCTCTTTGGGTTAAAAGAATTGTATTACTTTTACATTTCCGCTGTTTGTTTTAGAAAGGGATTGTATTGTTTCCTTTCTTCTTTTACATATTCAATTGTAATTGTTTCAATTACAATTGTTCTATTACATATTGTATCAATTGGTTCTATACGCTTTAAGGTAGAATCAATCATAATTGTATTACTCTGATTATTATGTTCATCTTGAATACAATTGTTTTACTTTACAATAGTATTACAATATATCTTACCTTTTACTTTCAATACAATTGTGGGTGTTTGTATTTGTATTAGTTTAAGTTCATTTAAACTAATCTCTTTGTTACTAAAACTCAAAGTTTTTAAACCTACAATTCACCCCCCCTCTTGTATTGTTCCATCTAATAGACTTTTATATCTACTATTCGATCCAACAATTGGTATCAGAGGAGGTTTTCCACTGATTTGTATTACTAGCTCTTTTTCTTATCTTAAATACTTACTACACTAACGTGTGGAGTGGAAAAGTTGTTTTTGTTATAGATGGCAGGAATGAATATCGGATCAATAGATAATCTGAATCCTTCTAGACCACCAATCTTTGATGGGAATGATTACGAATATTGGAGAGATCGTATGAAGACTTTCGTCATCAATACTGGTGTAGACAATTTTATTATGCTTACTGGAGGTTACAAAATACCTGACAAAGAAGTTAGTACTTTTACCAATCAAGAGAAGCAAGAATATCAACTGAATTACAAGGTACGCAATACTTTATTATGCTCTATGACCAGGAATATATATAGTCAGATATCTTCATGTGAAGCAGCCAACTGTATTTGGAAGAAATTAGAAGTCACTCATTTTGGTACATCCAAAGTTATAGAAACAAGGAGAGCAATGCTTCGAGCAGAGTATCATGGTTTTGTTTTTCCTTATGGAGAGCCAGTATGTAAAGTGCAACAGAGGTTTATGACAATTGTCAACAGCTTACAATCTATGGGAGAAAAGGGTCTTGATGATGAAGCTCTTGTTGACAAGATTATAGATATCATGCCAAATGAATGGGAGTCAAAAAGAACAGCTATTGATGAAAATAGAAAAGTTTCCCAGATTACTCTTGATGAACTCTTTGGAACTCTTCTACAGCATGAGACAAGAATGAAGAGAGATGCTGATTTCAATAAGAAGAAGAATGGGAATGGAAGTGTAGCTTTTGCATCTAAAGCCAAAACACCTGAAAGGGTTACGAGGTCTAAATCCAAGAAAGTTGTTGTATCTGATTCAAGTGAATGTAATCTTTCAGATAATGAGTTAGCTAATCTTGCTCGGAGGATGAACAAGATTGTTGGAAAGAAAGATTTTCAATATAGATTCAAAAAGAAAGACAGGAAAGATAGGAAAGATTCTGAGGTAACTTGTTATGAGTGCAAGAAAGCAGGACATATAAGGCCTGATTGTCCTTTACTAAAGAGGAGAGATAGAAAAGAGAAACACTCTGAAAGAAACAAGAAAAAGTTTTATAAGACAAAGAAGGTCTTGAAAGCTAACGATACATGGAGTGCAAGTGGTAGTGATTCCTCAGATGATTCTTCAGATAATGAGACGTCAGGACAAAGGAATATTGGACTTCTAGCCAGACTACCAATTGAAAATCATTGTCTCATGGCTAAGGTACATAATGCTGAAGCTGTTACAAATGTCTCTTTAAATGCAAATTATGCTGATAATAGATATTATGAATCTTCAAATGATGAACCCTCATCATCAGAAGATGATACATTACCTTCTTTTGAAGAAGTTTCTAGATTTGCTAAGTTACTTGAAAATGAAAATTCTAAACTCAAAAAGAGATTCGAAAAAGCAAATTCTAGAATTTCTGTTTTGACTAAAGAGGTATCAGATCTTTCTAAAGATCTTGATGAGAAAACTGCTGATTTTGAAAGTATTCTGAAAACCCTTGAGAAAGTCAAATCTGAAAAGGATAAACTTTCTAAGGATCTTGAAACTGCTATTTCAAAGAAAGATATATTAGAATCTAACTCTAGTTCAAATTCAAATGTTTTAGAAAACAAGAATTTGGTTTTAAAACTAAAGTCAGAGATTTTATCCTTGAAAAAGTGTTTGTCAAACTTCACTCATGGAAAAGAAAACTTTGATAGGATGTATTCTCAAATTAGACCATTGAGAAATCGTTCTGGTCTTGGTTATACTTATTCCAAACCTGTTTTTAGTAATAACTATTTTGTTCCTCAAAAAACCATTTTCTGTTCAAAGTGTCAATGTGGTGGACATTGGAGAAGAGATTGTTCTCTTAACAAAACTCAATCCTTAGGATTTCATAAAGCTCATTTTGCAAAACAAATGTGGATTCCTAAAATTCTTTTATCTAACTCTTCTGGATCCAAACAAGTTTGGATTCCAAAAATCTAATTGTTTCTTTTTCAGGAGAATCAGAAGTGTACCAATAAGAACATTTGGTACATGGATAGTGGTTGTTCTCGACATATGACTGGAAACAAAGATTTCTTTGAAAAGGTTATCAAAACAAAAGGTGGAAAGGTTACCTTCGGAGATAATGCTCAAGGAAAGATTGTTGGTATAGGTAATATTGTTTTTCTTGGAAAAGTTCTTATTTCAAATGTTTTATTTGTAAAAGGTCTTAGGCACAATCTCATCAGCATAAGTCAATTATGTGATGAAGGTTACCTTGTGAATTTTAGAAATGATAAGTGTCTAGTTCACAATTCCAAGGATGAATTCATTCTATCTGCCCATAGGCAAGAGAATGTTTACACTATTAACTTAGAAGACCTTAGGAACCAAAACTTACCTTGCTTAAGTGTAATAGAAGACCAATCATGGCTATGGCATAGGAGACTAGGACACTGTAATTTGAGAAACCTAAGAAAACTCTCAAAGAAAGGACTTGTAAAAGGACTACCGGATCTTAGATATGATTCTTCAAAAGTCTGTGATCCTTGTCAATATGGCAAGCAACATAAAACTAGCTTTAAATCAATTAATGAAGTTTCAACTTCTAATGCTTTACAGCTTGTGCATATGGATTTGTTTGGTCCTTCACAATCTGGAAGCATTGGAGGCAAATACTATGTATTTGTTTTAGTTGATGACTTTACTAGATTTACATGGGTCTATTTTCTCACAAAGAAATCTGAAGCCTTTTTATATTTCAAAACTTTTAGAGCCCAAGTTAAAAATGAGAAAAACCTACCATTGATAACTATTCATAGTGATCATGGTGGTGAATTTCAAAATTCAGATTTTGAAACTTTTTGTAGTAAGAAAGGTATTACTCACAATTTCTCAGCACCAAGAACTCCTCAGCAAAATGGGGTTGTTGAAAGAAGAAATCGTATTCTTCAGGAAATGACTCGAACCATGTTGAGTGAATACTCAATTGCTAAGCACTTTTGGGCTGAAGCTGTTAGTACTGCCTGTTATACTATAAATCGTGTTTTAACTAGACCTTTTCTTAATAAAACTCCTTATGAGTTATGGACTGGCCGAAAACCTAAAGTTTCTTACTTCAAAGTTTTTGGATGCAAAGTATTCATTCTGAACACAAAAGACAATCTACACAAATTTGCACCAAAATCTGATGAAGGAATCTTTCTAGGCTATTCCACAACCTCTAAGGCTTATAGAGTTTTCAATAAAAACACTTGTACTGTTGAAGAAACAGTACATGTAAAATTTGATGAAACTAACCCTTTTGTTTTCAACCAACCCAATCCTACATCCTCGGATGTGTTTTCCAAAAATATTTATCAACCTATATTAGAAGAACATTCTGATAAGGAAAATGTTCAAGAAAGTATTTCTGAAACATTTACCACAGAAGATTTTCTACCATATGTTGATGAACAGGTTTTACAAAACCCAAATCAATTGTTTCTTAGGAATCATCCCAGTGATAACATCATTGGTGATATAAATCAACCTGTAAGGACCAGAAATTCCTTAAGAAATGAAATAGAACATCTTGCTTTTCTTTCCCAATTTGAACCTAAAAGTCCAAGTGAGGCCTTAGGTGATGATGATTGGATCAAAGCTATGCAGGATGAACTAAATGAATTTGAAAGGAATCAAGTCTGGACTTTAGTTGAAAGACCTAAAGAAACAACTGTAATTGGTGTAAAATGGGTTTTCAGAAACAAGTGTGATGAAAATGGAATCATTGTAAGGAATAAAGCAAGACTTGTTGCTAAAGGCTATAATCAACAAGAGGGAATAGACTATGAGGAAACATATGCTCCTGTAGCTAGACTTGAATCTATTCGAATTCTATTAGCCTTCGCAGCATATTTCAATTTCAAACTATTTCAAATGGATGTCAAATGTGCTTTTTTAAATGGTTTTGTTCAAGAAGAAGTTTTTGTTGAACAACCTCCTGGTTTTCAAGATCCAAAACATCCTGATCATGTTTTTAAACTTACCAAGGCTCTATATGGTCTTAAACAAGCTCCTAGAGCATGGTATGATAGACTTACAGGATTTCTTTTACAAAACAATTATAGAAAAGGTACAGCTGATCCAACTCTTTTTATCAAAATGGAAAACAAAAATGTTTTGGTTGTCCAAATCTATGTTGATGACATCATATTTGGATCAACTCAGAAATCTTTAACCGATTCTTTTGCAAATTTAATGAAATCTGAGTTTGAAATGAGTATGATGGGTGAGTTAACATTCTTTCTAGGTTTTCAAATTTCTCAAAAACCAGAAGGAACTTATATATCTCAACATAAGTATATTAAAGACTTACTCAAAAAGTATGGATTTGACAAAACTAAAAGTATTAGCACCCCAATTAGTACCTCAAATACTCTTGATCTTGATGAAACTGGGAAACCAGTAGATCAAACAATTTTTAGAGGTATGATAGGGAGTTTGCTATACTTGACAGCTAGTCGACCCGACTTGATGTTTTCTGTATGTTTATGTGCAAGATATCAATCTAATCCAAAAGAGTCTCACTTAAAAGCCGTAAAGAGAATCTTTCGGTATTTAAAAGACACTATGGATTTAGGACTTTTTTACTCTTCTGGAAATGAATTTGTTTTAAAAAGTTTTTCAGATGCTGACTTTGGTGGTTGTAGAATGGATAGAAAAAGTACATCTGGAACATGTCATTTCTTAGGAGATTCTTTGGTTTCTTGGTCCTGCAAGAAACAACACTCGGTAGCACTCTCCACTGCTGAAGCTGAATATGTAGCAGCTGGAAGTTGCTGTGCTCAAGTATTGTGGATGCAGCACACACTCACTGACTATGGTTTGAGTTTCTCCAAAACTCAAATTCTTTGTGATAATACAAGTGCCATAGCTCTTAGTAAAAACCCAGCACATCACTCTCGTGCTAAACACATAGATGTTAGGCATCACTTTCTTAGGGATCACACACAAAAAGGAGATATTGTTTTACAATTCATCGGAACACAAGAACAACTTGCTGACATTTTTACAAAACCCTTACCTTCCGATAGATTTGAATTTATAAAACAGAAGCTAGGAATGATTACATTAAAATAATCATTCATATCTACTTCCTGTTTTACATCTCTCCTAATAGTAAGAAACTCCTCGTAGAAAGGGGGAGGACATTTCTTTATGTCTATGTTTCTGAATTTTTAATATTTACTCTCTTTTTATATGTTTCTTTTCCTGTTTATCGTATTGACCATTTCAGTTTTTCTGTTTATCGTATTGACCATTTCAGTTTTTCTGTTTATCGTATTGACTATTTCAATTTTTCTGTTTATCGTTTTCAAATTCTTTTCCATCGTACCATTCAAATAATTTTTGAATCGACCGATGATAGTATTGAAATTCTTTTCCATCGTACCATTCAAATAATTTTTGAATCGACCGATGATAGTATTGAAATTCTTTTCCATCGTACCATTCAAATAATTTTTGAATCGACCGATGATAGTATTGAGATTGTTTTCTATCGTAATGTCACCAAAACCAGCAATCACCTTACGATCTTCGACAGGTATTCTTTTTCATTTTTTTTAATTATTTATTTCTAACCGTTGATCTGTTTTTTCTTTAATCCTGACCGTAGAAGATCAACAGTCATCTCTTTATTGCCTATAAATACCCCCTCCCCTTCCCAAACCCACATCGTTTATCCAAGAATTGAGGCGAAGCTCTGCTCAACCGGCTATAATCAATCGTACGATCTTCCCAATCGGCATCATCTTTATGTCTCAATCTTCTGCCAACACTCCCGCTGATATGTCTTCAAAGACCTTTACAGAGAAAGACTTTCACAGAGAAAGGTTAGTATCACGAGAATTCTTTGATGCGTACGATTCTACAATCAAGAGGATTATTTTGTTTCAAGGATGGGAACATCTCTGTGTGGAAAAGCCTGATACTCAAGATCCAGTTCTGTTTGACGAAGTGTGTCAATTCTACAAAACCGTTTCTTTTGACAAGGATATGAATATTAACTTCGCTGTGTACGATAGGAAGTTATCTATGTCTGTGAAACAAGCGGCGCATTTTCTAAATGTTTCTATAGAAGGTGATGCATTCTGTCCATCTCATAAACTTCCAGAGGAAGTTGGTACTTTCAATAGAGAAAATGCTGAAAAGTCTTTGTTTGTTGTTAATGAGGGAAAGAGAAAAGTTTATCATCTTTCACCGGACAATAGGTTTGTAACTCTATGGATGAAAGGTTTCCTTGTTCCAAGGAAAGGGGATAGAGAAACCCTTAAAGTTTCTGATGTTTTTATGCTTGACTACCTCGTGAACATGAGGAAGGTAAATCTCATGGGATACATTTTTGAAACGATCAAGAATGTCAAGAAAGGAGGGATTAAATCCCAGATAATAATGTATCCAGCCATCCTCACGAAATTCATTCTTGAGAGTATGAAGTTCTGTAATATTCCTTTGAAAGGAGAACCTATGGATTTATGGCCATCTTTGATTAATAAGAGTACGATGAAAAAGCTGAATGTTTGTTTTGATTCAAATTCAAAACTTTTTGTCAGAGATGTAGAAGCTGAAGTGCCTGAAAATCAATCGGCACCGATGCCAGCCAAGGATAATCAATCGGCCGGTGTTACTCGAAAGTCTGATCCACAGACTAGTTCAAAGCCGAAGAAGAAGCCGAAGTATAGTAAAGAAGTTGTGGCAAAGTGGAGAAAGGACAAGGAACAGAGAAAAGAGGGTGATCCAAAGTTTGGACTTGACCCTGCTGAAGCCTTTGCAGAAAGGATAAGGGTAGAAGAAACCCTTCAAGCTGAAAAGAAAAAGAAGACTCTGTTGAAAAGAAAGGCTCAGGACTTTGATATTTCTAAAGTCTTGAAAGCTGTTGAAGATGCAAGTGCTCAATTAACAATGGAAGTACATCAAGAGCCCATCGTACAAAGTCAGTCTGAGAAAGAGAAAGGGAAACAAGTGATGGAAGAAGTGGAAGAAGGAGATTTTCTTTTAGAATTTCTTCAAAGCTCTAAGAAAGGTAGAGAGGAATCGGTTCAAAAGCTGAGCGAAGGTGTTCAACAAACTTCTCATGCCGATCAGGAAAGATCACCGGACAGGATGTCATCGAAAGAAAAGAATGATGCTCAATCTTCTCATTCTGACAAAGTTGTTGTCATCAGTGATAAAGTGGATGATGGAAAACAGAAAGAAAAGGCGAAAGGCAAACAGCTAGTTGTTGAATCAAGCAAATCACATGAACTAGAATCGTACGATGATGATACTGATTCAGAGCACACAATCTCTCTCAAAAAGAGTGATTACATTGTTCATGTTTTGAGGAGAATGGAGAAAACTATTCCTTATTTTCCAAGGCTGGAAGGAAAGATTGACTTTATTACTGAAAATCAGAGAAAGAAGTTTGGATCCGTGAAAGAGTTAAGGAAGAAAGTCTTGTCTGTAGAAGCCGATTTGAAAGTTCTTTCTGAAAGCTCAGTTGTTCACAGGAAGGCATGTAATAAGATGACTAAGTGGTCGTACAAAACAGAGAGCTCAATCAATGACCATGAAGTTGCTATTGAAGATATAAGGAGACTTTCAAATGATCTTGCAATTGCTTTCAATAAGCTTGATAAAGAAACGGTTGAAAGGCTGAATCTTTTATCTTCTCAAAGAACCGATGTTCCTTCAGTAAAAGACTTGCAAGAAAGGATGAATGTTTTCCAATCAGAAGTTTCGAAGGTTTCATCTTTCAAAGATGAAATGGTGTTTCTGAAGAAACAAAATTCTGAATTGTCTAAGGACAACAAAACTTTGCAAAGCAGAATTGATACCCTTGAAGAGGTAATCAGAGTTCAGGAGGAAACCATCAAAAATCAAGATCAGATTTTTGCGGATCAACAGGAGCTTCTCAAAACTCAGGGTGAATCAATTTCTGAAGACAAGAAGGAGATCAAGAAGATGAAAGCCGTGCTTCATGAGCTGATAAAGAAGGAGAAGGAAAGAGAGAAATGATTGTTGTATTTGTTTCTTTTGAAACTTTGTGTTGTAATAACTCTTATAATTCTCTCTTTTATCCAATTGTCTTGTTTTACTTTACTAATCCTTTCAGACAATTCGAGAATACTCCTTTCTTTTTGTAAATCACAAAGGGGGAGAATATTTACAAAGTTTGTTTTTACAAAGGGGGAGAATATTTACAAAGTTTGTTTTTACAAAGGGGGAGAATGCAATACAATGCTCTTAAGGAAAATCTATGAATACAATCCTTAGGAAAGTCAATACCTAAGGGGGAGTTAGTTGTATTCAAATTCTTATTCAGAAGAGTTTTCAATAACTCAGGGGGAGATAAGTATTTCTTGTTTCATTTACTTTGTGTGTTTGTGCTTTCCAAAAAGGGGGAGATTGTTAAGTCAAAAGTCCCCTTTTGGCTTTTACATCGTGTTTTGGAAATCACAAATATATTCTGTCTTGTTTTGGAAATCTCGAATGTATTATATCATATGTTTGTAAAATAACAAATTGTCTTTTATTATGTTTATCGTATCGTACGATGTTGATCGTATCGACCAAAACGTATCGTACTGACTCTGTCAAACGTATCGTACTGACTCTGTCAAACGTATCGTACTGACTCTGTCGATCGTATCGTACTAACTACTATTCAGATAATCATTATTTGTTTTGGTACTTTGTCAAAAATACTCTCTCTGCATATGAATCATACTCATGTTTTACTTTTCTATATATCTCTTGTCCTAACAAAACGATGTCGTTGAGTTAGTTGTATACTAATCAAAACGATGTCGTGCTTTCTGTTTCAAGATGACCGTTGGAGGCAATATGACCGTTGGAACCCGAGGCCTATAAATAGGAGGTCATTTGAAGCTGAGAAGACAACGATGAGCAAAGAGATTGAATAAAGAGATTGTGAACTACGAAGATTCTAGAGAGAGAGACTCTGACTTCTCTCATCAAGCTTTGTGCGTCCGATCATCGTATCGAGGGCTTTCAAGTGATTGAAAGACAGAGGTGCCGATTACCTACAAAATCGAGGGCTGCCGGGGATAGGCAGACAGACGAGCCGATCATCGTATCGAGGGCTGCCAGGGATAGGCAGACAGACGTGCCGATAATCGTATCGAGGGCTCACCAAGGTGTTGGTGAGACAGACCTTTTATCCTAGGTGAAAGGATAACCCTTCTCTTTGGGTTAAAAGAATTGTATTACTTTTACATTTCCGCTGTTTGTTTTAGAAAGGGATTGTATTGTTTCCTTTCTTCTTTTACATATTCAATTGTAATTGTTTCAATTACAATTGTTCTATTACATATTGTATCAATTGGTTCTATACGCTTTAAGGTAGAATCAATCATAATTGTATTACTCTGATTATTGTGTTCATCTTGAATACAATTGTTTTACTTTACAATAGTATTACAATATATCTTACCTTTTACTTTCAATACAATTGTGGGTGTTTGTATTTGTATTAGTTTAAGTTCATTTAAACTAATCTCTTTGTTACTAAAACTCAAAGTTTTTAAACCTACAATTCACCCCCCCTCTTGTATTGTTCCATCTAATAGACTTTTATATCTACTATTCGATCCAACACCTATAACATACTATCATGGCATTGTTCCAAGACAATAGTTTGTATCATGAGACCTAATGACTCATCTAGGGGATATATCGAGCCCTGCCCATCAATTAATAAGTCCAATTCATTACTCTTATGAAAAGGGGGAAACATGACATAAACATTTGTATTAAAAAAAATATAAAATTTTAACACTTTAACCATAAATAAGGAATGTTATAAAAATAGTACATGCATTGCCAATCATATCCAAAAATCATAAATACAATTAGGTTGATTGTATCATAACAAATCAATTTCAATCCATAATGAAATAAAACAATGTTAGTTGACCTAGATGAAAATAATATAATAAATTCATTAAAACTATTTGGGATAAATATACAATTTACGTTGAAATTATTTAAAAATCACATAGTTAAAAATCCAAAACATTTCCTTTGAAAATTACCTAGTATACTGGTATGTGAAGCTTCAAAATGTTAAGGCGTCTTAAGGGAGTTAGATATCCACTCACACCGTTTAATTAAAAAAAAGTTTATTTCCTGAATTTATCAAAAAGATAATAATTTTCATAGTTTGGAAAGAGATGGAAAAATTCATTAAAAAATGTTTTTAAAAAATTCAATCATGGGTAAAAATTTCATTAAAAAATGTTGATATTATTTTGAAATAAATTTAGTGAAATATGTACATGGGTGATACGGTTGTCCCAGTAGATAAATATGTAAAAAAATCTCAGATTAAAAAGAGATTGTGAAATTACTATTTTCTTGCACATTCATTTAGTCAAGGGTGTGTTTTCCTCATGTATAATGGTTAAAATAAGTTTTTAATGTTTACCAATAGCATGTCCATATTTATTTTATCCTATATGATCATATTATATGACATTGGTGATAGTATTTCAGTATTACCATTGTTTGAGGTGTAAACGGCTTCATTTTCCAATTCTTGTTTTATTGTGTATCTCATGATTATTATGCCTAGGGTATAATTTATTCATATACATATTGAAATAAAGTTCATAATTAATTTTTTTACATATCAAATAAATTTTATAACTATTGTTGAACTATTAACATAGTGAATGAATCTCACCACATTAGGTAGATGGTAGGTTGTACGTAGGCATGGGTGATGGTATAATTCCCTTGATGGTTAAATGGTATGAAATTGGATGGTATATTAGTTATATAAAAAAATATAATGTTATATTAATTATTTATGTCCATTATACCCATCATTATACCCATCTAAACAATGTAGTGTTGAATAAAAAATTACATCATGGCATGGATACAGTAATTCGTATATACGCACTCATGGTGATATTGTTATTCATAAGATACATAAAATGAAGAATATGGTTGACCAATGATTATAATAAAATATCAACATATGGATGATAATAGATTTATTATTTTTATATGGAAACTACATAGAAATTTTAGGTAGAGGGAGAAAAAACATTGAAAGGGTTGATAAAACAATTACCTCTTCATCAGGTGTTTCCATAGGATTTGAAAAAATGGGATCCTTAGAATGGATTTATGCCCAAATTTAGGCATCTTGGATGAATTTTTGGAGGTTGCGAGGATAAATGGATTGTTTTTTCCAAATCACGAGGATTTAGTGGTGTGAGTTAATGATAAAGGGAGTTTCTCTTTTATAAGAGATATGAGGGGAACTTTTGGAAAAATCAGGAAATATTATTTTATTATAAAATTACATTCAATTTTTAATTCCTCAAAATTGAGATAGTTCTATTACAAAGTTAGTATCGGTATACATACTATCAAAAAATCTGTTTTAGATATTTTAGGTAATAAAATTAACCTTATCTATTATATTTAACTCATAGTTAAATACTTTAACTCTTTCCTTGTCTACTAGTATTTTTATACTACACGGCAAATATGGTTTCAATAAATTCACCAATGATCCTAAGTGGGATAATTTATTACATTTTTATCACTATAAATGTTATTTTTTAGAAAAATAGATTTTTATGATTTTTATATCATTAAATATAATAGTATTTATAATAAAATGTCATTTGTGTTAATTTTGTTACAACTCAATATTTTCATTTTCTATAAATATCAAACTAACATGATAATTTTTAACCAATACTTAAAATATTTCAGTAACATGTATATATTATATATTAAATTAGTTGATGTCATTAATTAATTCAAACTATATTTATTTCTATAATTTTGATATCATTTATTTTATTCTTCCATTAATAAATCAATTACTATATCATCATACGGTCACAATTAAATTTATTTATTTAATGTCCAAAAAAATTATAATTTATATAAATTTCTATGATTTATAATGAATATTTATATTAGAAATTATCTTACATATTACCCTATATTAAAAATGGTTGAGTTATTAAAATTTGAACATGAAATTTTTAACACTACTTTATGGAAAATATAATAAATGTCCTAATCTAACACAGGTGGCATAAAAATTATCATTTTGTCTACATAAGGTCAATTTTGGTCGAAATAGACATGTCCAGTTGAATTAATACATGTTTTAGGGTAATATTATATTATTATAATATTATTTTAACATTTAATTATCCGATTTACCTTGATCATATTGAATTACTTAAAAGAAGAGTATTAAGGAAGCTCAGGGTGTTATATTCATCCCAATTTCAAATAATTCAATCCTCTAAATTTCATAAATATGGCATCACAAAAAAATTCTGGTTGGTCTTATCATATTTTTTTAGGCTCCCAAGTCACCTCCTCTCTTTTCTAGTTTCTCCAAAGAACCATTACCAGACGATTAAACTAATTTATCAAAACCTGTTCTCTGGTATCAAGAATCATGATAAGATCTTCACAATAAAATATATAATGTTCAAGTTATATCTATTCATGGGTGAGTACATGTGTTTGTTATAGCATGTATTTCCATAACATTGATATGTGGAACACATCATGATCTTTGGAGTGACATAGTGGCATTGCGAATAGGTAAACTAAAAATCCAATTCATATTATAATTCCAAAAGTTCTCATGTACCTAGGACTTAATTTACCGTTCTTACTGAATCATATAACACCATTCCATGTAGATACCTTCAAGAAAATGTGATCTCTCACTTGAAATTCCAAATACTTCCTTCAGATATCATTATAGATATTTTTATTACTTTGAGCTATTTTTATATGGTTCTGAAAAGTTTTACCTTTTTTTCCATTTCCTAATCATTTTCAACTCCTATGAATTTTCCCCTTTCTAATCCTAACAAGTTGGTGTATGACATCAATTTCTCTATAATGGATTATATGGTCTCATTTTTATACTTTAACGGAAGATATTATTATAGGAAAATTTTACGAGATAGAAATATTGATCCAACATACCCTGAAAGCCATGTGAGAAACATGTCAACAAGTCTTCTAAAGTTTGAATAGTCCATTCTAATTGTCCATCCGTTTTTGGATTGTATGTAGTGCTTAATCAAAGTTCAGTATCTAGGGCCTTCAAAAGACATTTATATTATCTTGTTGAAAAATGGGGATCATGATCAGAAACAATCAATAGGCGTATACCATATAGTTTTGAAAATTCATTAATATGTAGTCTGGCTAAAAGTTCAAGAGGTAAATCTTCTCTTATAGAAATTAAATGCATTGATTTGGTAAGATGATCAACAATAACCCATATAACATATTTTCTTATGGGAGTCTTTGGTAGTCCCATATAAAATACCATTGTAATATTATCTCATTTCCACATAGGAATAGGAGGAGGTTGCATGGAACCTGTATGATTTTGTCTTCTATCCATCACTTGTTGAAAAACCAGACATGTCAAAACATAAAAAAAATCTCCATATTCATATTTTCCCTCAAAAAATATTTCTTCAAATCTGTATATATCATTGTTCCACTAGGGTGTATAGAGAAATTAGAGCATTACAGATCATTAAATAATTCCATTTTTTGCCAAGGTAGAGCAGGATCAAAAAGACTCTTCCAAAATTTCAAAACAACATCTTCAAATACAAAGTCAATTATTATCCGATCATTCACAACATTAATTTTCTTTTGAATCTACTCATCATTAGACTAAGAACATCTTATCCATTCTAGAAATGAATGTTTTTCAACCATTTCATAGAGTAATGATGTTTCTACTTCTATGATAATTAACATATCCATCTTTATTAGATCCATAAAAATAAGATCCCTTTTAGGTTATAATTTGTTTATAACTCCATGGGAATTTTTACTCAATGTATATGCTACCTTATTTTCCTTCCCGGGGTGGTAATGTATTGTAAAATCATAATCCTTGACTAGCTCAAGACATCACCTTTTTCTCACACTGTGGTATTTATATGATAAAATATATTTCAAACTATTTAGATCAGTATATATATATATATATCATTTTTTACCATATATATAATGTCTATAATTCTTCAATGAAAATATTACTAACTCTTACTCTAGATCAATAGTTGGTTTGTTTTTTCTGTCATGATTTTTCAATTACCTTGATGCATAAACAATTACTATATCATCTTGCATAAGGTCACATCTATGTCCTTTCATTAATGCATCACTATAATCACCATCACACCATTCCCAGATGGTACAGTCAAAATAGGAGAATTGAAAATTCCTTTATTAAATTATTTAAAACATTATTCCCACAATTTTGTATAGATTTTGTTTTTGTAGGTTCAATTGACAGAACTTCATACCTTAGTTATACTCCTTGGTGCTATCCATTCATAGATAGATTTTTTTTTGTAGGTTCAATGGAGAATCCAGCTTAGGAGACAATATGGCTACGAAAAGAAATTTATTGAAGCCATAATTCACACTTGAAACATTTAACATATAATTAATTTCTTATAATATTCTTCAGAACAATAAGCAAGTGTGTTTCATGGTCTTTATAGATTTTAGAGTATACCAGGATATCATCAATAAATATGACTAAAAATTTATCATGACATTCCATGAAGACTATGTTCATTAGATCAATGAAAACAAAGGGTGAATTAGTCAATATTAAAGGAATTACTATGAATTTGTAATGAACATACCTCATTTTGAATAATTTATTTAAAATATATACCATTTTGACACAGAATTGATGATATCCTGAATGAAGGTTAATCATAGAAAAATATTTTGCTCTGTGAATTTGATCAAATAAATCATAAATTCACGACAGAGGATACTTGTTCTTTATTGTAAAAGCATTGTTTTTTATATGGTCAATGAAAAATATCGTTGGTACGTTTTTCATCATAACAAAAAGAACTGGGGATCCCCCTGGAGAAACAGTAGGGAGAATAATTCCATTAATACTAAACTCCTCTAGTTGTTTCATCAGCTATACTAATTCCATATTTTCTATTCTATAGGATATTTTTGATATTGGCTTTCATCAGGGATTTAATCAATAGTAAAATCTAATTCAATATCTAGAGGATGTCCTGGTAAATCCTTTTGAAATAGATCAATATATTCTTGTACAATAGGAATATCCACGAATCAAATATATCTTTATTCACCCATGGATTATGTTTTCCCTTCCTACCCAAGAAATTCATTTATAACAGCAACTAGGTTTGGATCTAATTAAGAATCATATGATGAAATTTCTACTCTAATGAAAATAGATTCAACATCATCATTTTAAATTAGATCCCCCTTATTCATGAATTGATTGTTTTCACCATATTTTGATATCAAATCCATACAGAGGATAATATCAAATTCAACGATATATAAGATGGAAAATTTAGCAGAAAAATCACATTTATATGACATAATGAGAACAATTTGACACATATTTTTTATAATGAGACATCCCTTAGTGGTTTTGATTAACAATTCCCTTGTTATGGTGAATTTGAAATATCTAATTTTTAAAATCAAAATGGGATGATATAATGGAATGTGAGGATCCAAAATCAAATAATTATTTGGCTAAATTTTAGGAGATGATTATAGTACCTTACAACATGTCATTCGGTACTTCCACCTAAGTAGTTGTGATCACATAAGCTTTAAGATGCTCTATTAGCCGTTTATAAGGATTTTTTTTTGACTCTTTGGACATTAATTTTTATAATGTTCCATTTATTTACAATTATAGCAATGAACATTGACATCCACTTTCTTCTGCTTCCAATCATGAGCTTGTTGGACTATTTATCCACAATTTTAACAAACTGTCATCCCCTTTAGGGAAGGACTGAGGTGTATATACCGACAATTACTGCAGGGTGGAAATTAATATTTTCCCTTCTTCCCCTTATTTCCTTTCCTATAGTATTGAACATTCCTCTACTCCTCTTCATTCAATTTAATTTTATCTGATATAGAGAATTACTTTTATGTCTTGATAGAACCTAAGACTCTATCTTCAAATGATAAGAATGATTTTGAATCCATTTCCAATCAAAGTAATGGTTTTATCCCATAAAAAATCGATCCACATTACTTCTTGGGTTATATTTGTTGTCTCCAACATAAATTCAAAACATTGTGACGTTATAATCATTATTTGCAACATTATTATAGTCATTTTTTATAATATTGAGATATTTCCTTTCCATACATACTTTTAGATCATGAGAAAATTATTTTTATGGGGATATTTATTTAAATTATATCCATTCCCTATTGGAGATATCTTCATTATCCATCATGTTTGGAATCAATTACCACCATTGATCTAAATCTCCTAGAAGATTGTAGACATCCATAAAAACGTTTTCACTTTCATTACCCACCAAAGAAAGAAATATTTTCTCTAAGGAACATATCCACTACCCAACTACAAAAGTACTTGTAGTCCCATTGATTTTTGGAGGTAGATGCCTCATGAAAAACTCTAAAATTGATCCTCCACATTGTGGAACATGCTGCTCCATATAGTTAAGGTTATTATTCATTACTTGAGTCAGTTGTCTCAGTATGTTTATAAGCTATGCATCACCCGTTTCATCACAAACTCCACTATCATTAACTTTATTAGAAAGGAAATCTGAACATGGAATACATGAGTTGATTTTATTTCTATTTCTTCTTATAGGTTTTATTTCAAAATAATGGTATTCACTTGATTAGGTTATGAATCATAATGTATAATTAAAATCTAGTAAATTACATAAAAAATATTGAAAAATTAATGCATATCTAATCCATAATCATAATGATGGTTTTTGTGCGGGGATATTTTTTCATAAATCCTTCCTAATTGGTTTTAAATAAAATATGAATCATCCTATTCATATCCCTCATGAGTATCGAACCATGTGTGTACTATGGCCCGTTATCGTATACGAGGTTACCCCATTTGAATCTCGGAAAACCATGTCAGAGTTTTCACCCCAAGGTATATCTATTCTCGAACCACTTCCACTTCCAGTATCCAGATAGGGATTTATTTTCAAGGAACACCCACATAATCCCTATTTTACAAAAATTATAGGATTCTTTTGAAGAATTTTAGTCAAAGTCTATCTTATGGAAATTTTCCATAATCATTGTAATTTTCTAAATCTATTTTAATGGTTTTTACTAAACATCCTTTGATACCACTATAATTCCCTAAACATGGTTTCCCATAGTTGTTCGTTATTTTATTACATTGGCATTATTACAAGAAGATCAAATCATGATGGACCAATCCGTTTATTATCCTTAGAATAACTAGATACACACATATGATTTACATTAAATATGGAATTGAAATACCATATTGTGTCAACTTCTTAAACATCCATATTCCATAGACCATACCTAGAGTTAAATTATAATATACTTCTTCACATCCTAGTAAAAAACATAAGAAAGTGGTGAGATCAAGTGCTAAAAAATGAAAAAAAATATAGCACGAGCTATCAGAAATAAGAATAAACTTTTAAGGAATGTTATAAAACAGAAACAAAAAACATTTAAAAATAATATTCTGCATAATATGTTATGAATAAATCAAATACTAAAAATTAAACATTAAGATGGATATTCTACTAGTTGAATAATGTCATCTATTATCAATATGCAATCTTTTCATGAGTAAATTGAAAATGTCGACATCATAACCATACCATCAAGGCCTATAGACAATAAAATTACCATAATATCAAGGCCTTCTTCCAAGACACTAGGTTGCCTCAACAAACATATTGATGGATGAAGGGGCTATAGAGGGCCCCACCTATCACTTACTAATTCCAATGAATTCCTTTTATGAAAAGGGTAAAAAATTACATAAACATTTGAAATAAAATTAGCATATGAAATGTTGATAATATAACCATAAACCGTGAATGGTATAAAAATAGCACATCTATAGTCAAACATATCATAAAAACTTCAATAGAGTTTTAAATATTGTATCATAACAAATCAACCTAAATCAAGTATAAAATTCAACAATGGATGATGACATAGATGAAAATAATCTAATAAGTTCATTAAAACTCTTTCAGAAAAATATCCCTTTTACTTTAATATTATTTAAAAGACGCAAAATCAGAAAATAAAACATTTACTTTGAAAAAAACCATTTAATATTGTATGGGAAGAATCAAAATTATAGGGCCTCATAACTACAGAAAATACATACTCACATTGTATAATATAAAAACATTATTTCCTTAAATTTTCGAAAAGATCATAAAGTACATCATTTAGAGAGCGGTGAAAGGAAAAATTTCTTTAAGAAAATGACAATAAACATTTTAAATACATTTAACGATACATATACATAGATGATAAGGTTTCCCCATTAGATACATATGTGTAACCTATCTAGGATAATAATGTGACTGTGAAATTAACCCTTACGATATAATTTAATTTAGTTGAGGGTGATTTAGCATCATGTATAATTGATAAAACATTTTATTAAATTATAACAAGACAATATCCATACGTATGATATCATATATGATCCTACTACATCAATTTAGTAATAATATTTCAATATTATTGTTGTTTTAATTGGTAACTGCTTCGTTTTCCCATTCCAATATATTCATGTAAGCTATATTTGTTATGAATTGAATATATTTTATTCATATAATTAACAAAATTAAGTTCGTAATTATTCTTTTTACTCAGAATATAAATTTTTTAATCATTATTTAAATGTTAACATATATAATGAATCTCACCACGTTGTGGAGATGGTAGGTCGTATGCACACATGTGAGATGGTATGATTCCCATGATGGTTAAATGGTATGAAATTGGACGCTATATTAATTATACATATTCATTATAATTTAATATTCATCATTTAATTCCACTATACTCATCATTATACATATTCAAAAAAATTATTTTTGAATAACAAATTACACCACAGCCTGAAGATGGTTACCCATACATACACACGCATAGGGATATTGTTATTTGTAATATCGATATAATAAGGAATAGAGTTTCCACATGATTATAATAAAAACTCTGTAGATGGATGATACTGGTGTTATTATTTTTCAGATGGATATAATATAGAAAGATGAAGTAGAAGAAAAAAAATAACATTTGAAGGGTTGGTAAAATAATTACAACTTCTTTATGTGTCTCTTTTTGATTTGAAAAAAGGTCTCTATTGTATGGATTTATGCTCAATGTTAGGCATGTAGGATGAGTTTATAGAGGTTGGGAGGATAAATGGGTCGGTTTTTTATGAACAAAAATTCTTTACAGCTATAAGTTAAAATAAAATAGAGATGCCCATTTATAAGAGAGGCGAGGGGCACATTAGGGAAAATCTTGAAATATTAGTTTATTATAAAATGTGTTTTGATTATAAAAGCTCAAAACTGATTTATTTAGAGTATAATATAAGGATGGGTCTATATCCTCTCAACCAATAGGTTTTATATTATTTAGGGAAAAAATTAATCTTATATTTTATTATTTAAACCCTAGTAAAATAGGTTAACTCTTACCAAGACTTCTTGTATTTTTAAACTACATGTATAATATAATTCCTATAAATTTCCAACCAAACCTAACGTCGATCATTTGTAATGTTTTTATAACTATAAAAGATATTAGGAATAACCAATGAATTTAATGAATTTTACATCATTTAATGATATATTATTTATTTTAAAATATTATTCATGTCAATTTTGTTACTGTTCAATATTTTCATTTTTAATGCTATTAAAACCATATGATAACATCAAAAAAATACTTCCATTATGTTACTAATATGATTATGTAATTTATAATATTATTTTATGTCATTTATTAATTCAAAATATATTTATTATAATATTATTAATATCATTTATTTGATTCGTACTTTAATAATTCAATTACTACATCATTATGGTGTCGTAATTAAATTTAATAATATAATGTATAAATTTTTTAAAAAATATGATTGTTTAAATAAATTTTATTATATTTCGATTAAATATTTATAGAATAATTTATCTTATGTATAACCCTATACTAAGTATGTTTTAGTTATTAAAATTTTAATATGCCATTTTTAACTATTCCTTAAATAAAATAAATTAAATGTCATCATCTAACACACGTTGATTAAAAAGGGTCATATTTTCAAATTAAGCTTTATTTTCTTCAAAACAGACTTATTCAATAGAATCAGTACATGGTTTAGGAAAATTTTATAATTTTATAATATTAATTTTACCTTTAAATACCCTATTTACCTTTAAACGTGGAAAATAAAATAAAAATGTTACAATTCTCAAATAATTTCTAGGATCATATTAAACCAAATTTTTCACCCAGATTGCAACCATGTATGTAATATTTTTGAAATCCAATTCATAGAAGTGATAAAATTACATTTAGTTATAATTTTCACATGTGCCTAGAATGTGGGTAAAAGAGACATTCAAAATTTTAATAAAATATAATATATCTAATTCTATTATAAATTAACTCCAATTACTAAAATTGGACTAATATATGTATTAAGTATCTATTTTTGAGTATAAATCAAATTTAAACAAAAATATTTATTTAAGTAAAATAATCATGTTTTTGACGTCGTTGAAGTATTTTACAGTATTCATAAAAAATTAAAGCTTTTCTAAAAATTAAAAATATTTCACCCAAAGATAATATTGATATTAATAATTCAAAAATAATATATATTTTGAAAACTAAAATTAAAAAAAATTTCGAAATGTGGTTAATACTATACATAACCATTTTCAAACGGCTAGTTTGAATAGTCATGGTGAAATCGAACTCGATATTACATGTATCGCAAGCTATTTAATTATATAAAACGAAGCGTACCAATAGAGTTTAGGTTGTTAATATAAAGACCAAGAACAAACACTACCTTTCAAGGGCACTTTCACTTTTCACGGGCATGGAATAAGAAAATATATAATCTCCCAAGGAAAAAAAGTTATGTGTGAGCTATAAAAAATTGTTGGGTGTAAAAAAGTGGTGAAAAATTAATTCCATAAAAATTAATCCCATTATAAATATTTTTTCTAATTAAAAAAGGAATAATATAACATTAACATAATGTATTCTAAAAAATGACTAAAAAATATTTATGATAATTGAAACTAACATAAAGCAACATTTTATATAATATAATTATAAAAACTAATTATCATGAATAAAACCGTTCAATAATCATTTAAATTTATTATAAAGTCCCAAAATCATAGAACCATGTAATAAATCTAAATGGTATGTTAGTCCAAACAATAGTTTCCTCACACATCTCAATAATAATCTCAAATCAAGATAGGTGTACACACATAAATCAATCTATATCCCAGAAAAGTGAACCCTCATGGGACATCTGTACCCCCAAAGGGGGACCCTCTAAGAAATTCATACAAAATTATTTACTTATATTTGGTATCATAAATCCCTTAGTAGTGATTCAATATTGTTTCAAGAATAACATGTTAACAATAACATCTCCAGATAACATATGATTCAAACAATCAATTAGTCAATCATTGGTATACTATAAATTAGAATTCAATTCAAACTACAATTTCCCCATTTTTGCTTTTAAAATGACATTATCATTTCAAAAATTAAATATATGTTTTTATAATTTCATTCCATTTAAAAAAATAATTCAGAATAATCCATATTTCTCAATGTTCAACCAAAAATAAATTTATCAAATAAATTTCAAAATCAATCCATCACTTACCCAAATTCCACCGACGATTTAAATTCCATTAAAAGTGGGGTTTTAAAAAATTACATTCCAATAAAAATCACATAAAATATTCTTGAAAAATATATTTTAAAATTAATTAATTATTTATTAAAACTAAATAAATAAATTTCAGTTTAAATTATAGGTAAATCATTAATAAATAACATAACATTAATGACACAATTATATAAAACACTCAAAACAATATGGAAAATTAATAATAAGATGAAATAGGTCATGAAATGAAAACTAAAATCAAGATCCATAAAAACTATTCTTACATACATATGTTACATGATGATAAATCACACTCTAAGAAAGAGATGAATAGATATCAAAAGATACCACACAATAGGATATTTACTTGCCAATATGTGATCGAACACAATCAACAGACGTTTGATATACTAAAAAATGATTTGGTGGATTCAATATCACTTCCTGAGAGCCTTCAATGACCAATGATTTGAGTTAGGCGTGTTATATGATCATTAGGGGTTAAAACTGATAGTATCAAAATTTTATTAAATTTTTTGGGGAAATTAAACTCATGTAAATTAGTTTTTGCAATGGGTCGCATGGTTAGTACTAACCATTCACCTTTACCAAAAGACCCTATTAATCATTATTTTGGTTTTCATAGTTTGGGTACACATTTAAAATAACTATGAAACAAAAATTAATTCACCACTATTCATGAGGTGAATAGATTGGATGTCTGGAATCCAGGTGTAAACAAACTATGCCCGAACATCCAGTGTCAATCAATTGGGAGAAAACATTTCTATTCCAAACCACCTAGTCTCCCCAAACCTTGTACCAACATTGAAAATCCATTGGGGATTCCAAAATATTTAAAATATTCAATGATTTTAAATTAAAATTACATGACATTAAGGACACCAAAACAAGTGTCATCGAATAACTTAAAATTGCTAATTTAGGTTTTAACCTTCTAATCATAATTTTTTCCCAGAAATCCATCCAAGAAGACTCTTAATCAATGAGTAGAGACCAACAATCTCTCATCAACACCTTATGAGACCACATATCATGAGTGTATTAGCCATGATACCAATGACCTTAGAAAATAGGTATCATCCTACTATGATGTACCTTTGTCTTAAAATCAATAATCATAACTATATGATAAGTCATAGATAAATCCTTATCAAAATCAAGATTATCCTACCCAAGGGCATGATATTGGTTTGAAAGATACTTCAGAATCTTCATTTCATTAAGCACACAATGTATTGATGTCAACTATAATGGACATTCTAAAAGACAAGACACTTTTCCCACCTAATAAAAAACATCCAAATGTCTCATAAACGGAAGTGATAGATTCCCTTATTTCCTAATTCAATGATGACTCATATGAGGATAAACAAAGAAAACAAATTATCACCAACATAAAACCTAAATGGTCATCTATATAGGACAATATATGATTTTTACCTTCTTTTTTCCATCAATACTCTCTAGTAAATCAACTACGTCTTTACTATCATTTCTATAGGACAACTCAATTCAACAAAAGAACATTCACCAATCATTGACCAACATAATTAATATTTTCAAGGATGACAATACAAATTCTAAATGGAGTGATCCTAAAAGTGGGAAAGTCATTATAATTAGAAGAAAAATCAATCAAACCCAAATGGACATCAGAAACTCGGCCATTTTCATGAACACAAATGTAAAGCGTGTACACAATAATCTATACAACTCATTCTGTTTGGCTCCCTATTAATGGATGATTTTCAAAGTGAAAAGATAATTGAGATCCCAATGCCTCTTGGAGGACATTATAAAAGAAAAAATAAGTGAATTATGGATATAAATATCCTTCAATGATTATATCCTAATGTTATTGAATAATAACAAAATTACAAGGACCAACAAATCTAATCTGAAACATATAAGAATGTGAAACTATTTTTTACCAAAACAGTTATTTTCCAATAAAACTATTATTAAATTGGTGATAAAGGAATACTAATAATTAAAATATGGTATAATATAAATTAATAGGATTTTATAATAGTTTAAACCAAAATATATTCATTATAATGAAGGTTAAAACACATATAGATGATGTCAAACATGAGGAAATTGATTTTTGGCTAACATGTATTTCTTTAGGACAGATGCCTTATACACCACTTGTTTCTTTTTTTGTGGTGTATATACTACCCACGAATAAATTTTGTTATTAAAATACTTAAAAACATAGGATATTAATATCCATGTAAGGTTCTCTATTTCATGGGGCTTATGATTAAAATGTTACCAATGTGGTGAGAGTTTTATGTTTTAATCTCATTCTTTATCAAGATTGTTTTTAATTATATTTTCAATTTTGAAATATTATGACCGATAAATTAAAAAACTTGTTGCTTTTCTACTCCAACTGTTAATTATTAAAAATAAATATTACCCATTAATTTTACACATCTCATGTACTCAAGAGTAAGAAAATATATTTTAAATAAAATGTCCTTCATTTCTATCTTCAATCAACAATATTTTTCGTCTATATATATATATATGTTTCAAAAAAATGTTTCCAATCCGCACCTCATTGTCTTGGTTGTAAAAAATGGACATCACTGATCGTGGTTGAGGTATGTAGAGCTAGATGGTACCCGGAGGTGGATCTTACGACGAGTCGATACTCGGAGGTGGATCTCACGATGAGACGGTACCCGGAGGAGACAGAAGCACGTGGAGTGGTGAGGAGAACATTTGTACCTACCCATCATGTAGGAACCCGGAGGACGATCCAGGAGAATACTTTTCACCTTTCAGCTGTTGTCCTTTGAGTTGTTCATTACTTTTAGATGTAGTTGTATCTTTCTTTTGGTCTTGTATTTCTGGCCCCTTTTACTTTCAGCATACATGTACTGCTTTTCTTAGTATTTACATCCTCTTGTACTCTGTTTATGTGTGTGCGTTTACATTTTAATGAGACAATACCTTCCTAGTTTTTGAGATTTATGCCTATGGTGCTAGTCTCCAGCCCCTAGACTCACAAAATAAGGTTAATGCACCTAATGCTGTGGAGTGGACTGAAGTCAATAAGAGCAGGAAATCCTAAAATTTACCTCTTGAAAGGAAATCAGGCATCATGGAGCTGGCTGGAACATCACAGTTTCCCCTAATAATCCAACCGGTTATTAAACAGGTATAGGATCCTGAGACAAAATAGACTTCTGCTATGTTGCATCTTTTCACATCCTTTGAAAAACAAAACAGGGCTGCAATGGAGGAGGAGGAAGATTCTGAAAATGCCAATCCTCCTCTTTCTCATTCCAGGGTGGAATATGCATTGATTTCCCCCTCTGAATAGGAAATCAAGGAGGATTTTGATATGGGTTTGCCATATCTAATGACTTTTTCATCCACGCCCCCAGTCTCCAGCATCAAATGGTGGATGACTTCATTTGTATAAAATTTTCTAATGACACCAGGGATCTAGTTTGGTCATTAACTGATGGTGACACATTAATTGCTTCTCCAAAAAGAACCTCAAATATAGAAGATGCATTCATTCCTGCTGGGTCTCCTCCTTCTGGACAAGCTCACATATGTCCTGCATCGATAGTGAAAATCACATCAGATGAGGTGCATGCTCGTAGTAGCACGGAAATCCCCTCTAAGATGCAGGTAGTGCAGTCCACCACAGGCCATAAGCCGGATCATATATTCTCCAGTGTTATTGAACCTGCTGCTTCAAATAAATATCATAGGAGCAGTCCTCTGGATTGCAAGAATGCCTCCTGCAACATCATGAATCAATAAGTCCAGACAGATACGGCTAGCCATGGCCTATCTATCAAAGGGATGGATGCTTTGTCCTACAATGCTGATATAAATGATCTACTATCTCCTATCCCCAAAAAGACTGGAAGGCCCCCAAAAAAACCTGGAGGTAAAAATTTGATGGGTTCAAACCCCGGCCTCAATTATAAATGAAGATTATGTTTTGGAATTTCCTGGGTCTGGGCAATATGGAAACATGAAGATCCATTTGGTTATTCATTCAGAATCACAAAACTATTATTATAGTTCTATCTGAGCCTAAACAATTCTTCTACTCTGGTATTGCTAACATGGAGAACTTGGGGTTTCATCTAATTGACACCAATATATGTTCAACAAGTGTCAGGAGTATATGGGTGCTAGATCACCACTCTATTGGAAACACCATCATGGTTTTGTCAACTGATCATCATGTCACATGTTCTTTCAATTACCTTGGTTCCCATTTTACCTGTTATTTCATGTATGCTCACAACAGGTATCAGGATCGCAGGAATCTGTAGATGGATATTACATCTCTCAAATCTATCACCTCTAATACTTTGTTAATATTGGGGGACTTAAATGTAATTTTAAATCCAGATGAGAAAATGGGAGCTGAAAACACCTCAATCTCCTCCAGGGAGTTCAATCTATGTATTGACCAGAATGACCTGATTGAGGTTAATTTGGTGGGATCCAAATACATTTGGTTTAGGAAGCATCTGAATAGCTTTGTGGCTAGTAAGATTGACATGGCCTTTGTTAATGAGACCTCTCTGGACACTTAGGTTACTATATCATGCTCATCTCTCTCTAGACTCAACTATGATCACTATCCCATCTTGATGGATCTTTGTGAGAAGGAACCTAAACACCCTACCTTTCAGGTTCAACAATGCTTGGGTCTCTCATCCTGAATGCAAGATCATTGTTCTGAGCAACTGGAGGACTGTGAATTGTAGAGATGATGCCTTTTCCTGCAATACCAAAATCAAATTTATTAAGAGGAATTTAAGAATGTAGAGCAAGGATCGTTTTAGTTCCCTTGATTCTGATATTTCTTTCCCTTGAAGATTCTCTTCAGAAGGCTCTGAATCTCAATGCAAATAGTGATTAATCTGATAGGATTTTAGTGGAAGAAGAGTTATCCCAAAAACTGAACAATCTTCTTAACCTGAAAGATGACTTTCAACGGGATTCCTTTTATGCCAAATGGTTAAAGGATGGTGCCCGGAATTCAACGTTCGTCAACTCTCTTCAAAAACCATATAAGTCTAAAAGCCTATTTCATTGATTATCAATGGGGATCCCCTCATTGACAATAGAATAGATATCTCAGATCATGTCATATCCTACTTTAAATATCTTTTTAATGGTTCCCACTCCAGCATTGATCCTCTGAATGGGGTGATCCCGAAATTTGTTAATCAAGAGGATATCTCCATTCTTTCTGTGGTTATACATTATTTAGAGATCATGGAGGTTGTATTTAGCGTCAAATCTTAGAGCGCACATGGTCCTGATGGCTTTGGTAACTTCTGCTATCAAACTTTCTGGGACTTAATTCATACAGATGTTTCCAGGTTAGTCATTCATTTTTTATGGTGGATGTTATCCTAAATTATTGAATTCCTAGTTTCTTGCCCTTATTTAGAAATTGGATAACGCCAATGAAATTCTTCTCTTTAGGCCTGTGGCGTTGTTTTACAACATTTACAAAATCTTTGGTAAAATTCTTGCTAATAGGCTTTCCTGCATTGCCAGAAAAATTATTTCTCCAAATAAATTTGGCTTCATCAAATGGAGATAAATTCAATATTGTCTTATAACTGCTTCAGAGTGTGTTAATCTCCTCAACAAATCTACAAGAGGTGGCAATATTTCCCTCAAATTGGAAGTTAAGAAAGCTTTTGATATAATGGATTGGGGTTTCATATGCAAGAATCATTCTATGTATGCTTTTGATGATATCTTCATTAATTGGATCAATGTCATTTTATCCTCAACTCATATTTCAGTACTTATAAATGGATCTCCTTAAGGATACTGTTATTGCTCGAGAGGCGTTAGGCATGGTGATCCTTTATCTACCATCCCTTTCTCCATTGTCGAGGACTATCTCTGAATGATTATTTCTATCATGGATAGAAATGGAAAACTGATGTTTATTCATGCTGGAAGGAGGATTGGTTCTCCTTCCCACCTTATATATGCTGATGACATCATCGTCTACACTCATGGGGATAAAGGTAACGTTAAGAATTTAAAGAGAGCCCTTTTTCACTATGAAATGGTATCTAGATAGAAGATTAGTTAGTGCAAGTCTTTTATATACATTGGAAGATGTTTCTCTACTCATAGAAAAAATGTCATATTTAGAGAATTTGGAATTCGTGAGTGGCATCTTCCCTTCAATTATTTTGGGGTGCCCATGTTTTGGGGGATGCCAAAGGTATTTCATTTTGCTAGTATTGTTGGAATTATTAGAAGAAAACTCTCCACATGGAATGGAAAATCTCTCTCGATGGCTAGAAGGGTTTATTTAGTGAAGTCAATCATCACTTCCAAATTTGTGTAGTATTTTATGGTGTATAAATGGTCGATCGCTTTGATCAAGAACATTAACATCTTGATCAAACATTTCATATGGAGTGGTAGAATTTTGGAATGGCGGCTAGAAACGGTCTCAAGGAATTCTATTTTCAAGCCTTATCATGGGGGCTTCAATGATTCTTTGCAGGCTGCGTTTATTTGGAGGCTTATTAATAGGAAATCTGAGGCTCTAAATATTCTTTGAGCCAGATTTAATCACAGGTTCAAGACAAAGAACTTCAATTATCTTTAATCATTTGTGTGGCCTACTTTCAATGGTATTTTCTCTAAAATTGATGTTGACTCTTGGTGGTAGGTTTCTAGGGAACCATCTCTATAATTTTGGAAAAGTAATTGGACCAGGAATCATCTGATTGTCTTGGTTCTATAAGAACATTTGAATCATGATTTTTACATGCCAATTAAAGTTCAGCTTGAGAGCATGGAGAACCTTCCGGGTCACTTCACCTCTTTAGTGGACAATTATTGCTGGTCTTCTAGAGATGATTTTTGGGCATTGGAACCTACAATCAATGGTATTATCACATATAAAGGATTTTACAATCACTCTTTTGGCATCTCATCAGAGTTGAAATGGATTGGAAATCGACACAAGAAGTTTCTAAGGCCATCCAGATCTATTCTTGCATGGAGGATAGCTCATAAAAAATTACCAACTGATGACTTTTTGCAGGTCTGTGGAATCTCCCATTGCTCTACTTGTGCTTTATGTTCTCAGCATAGGGACGACGTGGATCATCTCATCATAGGTTGTGTAGCAGCTTTGGTGATGTGGAGGGCGGTTCCAGATATTTTTAAAATTGAGTTGCCTCAAACCAACTCAATTTGTGTCTTCATTAAGAGATGGAATTTTGTGAAATTGTCACCGCAAATCTGGAATTCTTTTCAAGTTACAGCTGAGGAAATTATTCGTTCCATCTGGACTTCAAGGAACAAATTCAGACATGTGTCATAGCCTTTTAGGGTTGGTGTTGGACTTGCAGGGATCCTTGCTACTGTTCGTGAGGTGGAAACACATAAAGGTGTGTTTTTACATAATTTAATTCATGACTTATCTGTGTTGAACCAGATTGGGATTAAAGGTAATATTCAGCCTCCTCTTGGGAAAATGGATGTCATCTGGAAAGCACCTTTTTGTGGGTGGATTAATGTTAACTCTGATGGTGCTTCAAGAGGCAATCTGGGCCCCTCTATTTTTGGTGCTATCTTTAGGGACTGTAAGGGGAATGATCTTGGGTGTTTTCATGGTTCATGTGTTATTGCCTCCACCCATGAAGCATAGATGCTTGGTGTTGTTGTTGTTGTGGAGAAAAAGAATGTGCGGGGCTGGGACAAGATTTGGGTTGAATGTGACTTTATGGATTTTTTATTTGCTTTACAAACGGGGTCAATTAACCTTTCATGGAAGCTTAATAATCGTTGGATTAGATTCCTAGATTCTTTCTACTCAAAAGGGAACTTTGTTACACATGTTTACAGAGAGGAAAATGTGTTGGCAGATGGGCTTGCTAAAAAGGGTGTGAATGGTAATGATTATCATTGGATGGATTATGTGCCCGATGATATCCTTCCTATTTATATGAAAGATCATTGTAAATCTTCTTCTTTCAAACTTGTGTAAGTTTTCAATTCTTCTAATATAGGGGTCTGGGATTTCGTAGTAGGATCTTAGTTAGTTTTAAAATAACTTTTGTTTGTTCCTAAAATATGTATGTAAGTAATTTTTTAAATAATAAAACATGAATATATTATCCAACAACAATTACTAATATTTAATTTGAAGATTACATTAAATATTTATGAGGGTAATTTCAAATAATTATTTTTCATTTATAATAGTTTAGTTTTAGAAATAAGTTATTTCAATGTGAAAAATGTATTTTTCCAAGAAGTTCCCATAATCAGTTTTAATTTATTTTCATATATATTAAAATACTTAGTGTAATTTTATTAATTACTAATTTATTTATCCTATGAAACCCTATAGAATATTTTATTGGATGATTTATTATCAGTTCGATTTGGGATATAATATTTTTATAAAATTACCTATATTACTCTAAATGGTTTATTATTCTCTTTATTGATTAGGGTAATTTTTAACATTTCTTATGCTAGTTTCAATATGAATGATTATATTGATTATGATTTAACCCTTTCATATGAGTAATGTATTGGAATTAGTATGTTATGGGTGACACCAATTATAGCTCCTTAGTGGATCAATATATCCCATGAGGAAAACTACCTTGAGTTTCACTAAGTTAAAACCCATTTACATAGATTCCATAACAAAAGGAATTGCTCATATTTTTAATTGTCATGGGAAAGTCATCGATGATAAGTTTTAAATTTTCAACATTAACCATTTTAAAATTATAAAATCAGTTATTTATGTCCATGTGATCATTTTTAATTGATATCCTTGAATATTTATTTGAGCATATGAGGCTATTTATATGTAATTTTTTACAATTATTTATTGATTTCATATTACTAATGACTTGTAATTTTTATATTTCCATACACTTATGGTGATTCTGAACTCACCCATTTCTTTTGTTTACTTTGTAGGACCTCCAGACACCATTTGAGGGGAGGGGTGAATCAGGGTGTCAAAATTTTATTTTAATTTGATAGATCATGTTTCCATGTTTATAGGAACTCATTAAAACTATATTATCTATTATATTAGTAATATAACATTCACACGTACACGCTCAATGCAACTGTTTTACATGGTTCACCACTAAGGGATACTTCTATGGTTAATACGCTGGAAATCTGTCAGTTATACCTATGTCCACTAATCCTCACTAGTTTTGGAGTACATGAGTCCTAACACAGTCACTCAGTTCCAAGAACTCTACCATTACAATGAGTTTATGGAGAGAAAACCACGTCCCAAGGAATACTTCCATTTACTCCACCATTATCAATGTTGTTACTGAAGTCATTCACATTTTATCACCTTGAATATCTTTTTAACAGACTATCATTGAAGTCTTTGTCTCTATCTATCCTACAACACATCTTTCATAGAATTTATAAAATGATTCACATTAATTTAAGTGATCAAACAAATATTATCTTCAACAATTGCGAGAAGGTAGACACAATAGTTTCATGAAACACCTTCTCTTGTGCATATGATTTGGGATTGTCAAGCAAGATGAATTTTTCACAACCCCTGTTTAACGCACATCCCTTATCTTTCATGAAACTATTCCATAAGTTTAACTTGACATTTTATGTCTAAAGTATTACTTTACAAGCATGTTTTTCTTTCTCCTTCTCTTCACTGTACATGTGTTTTTTCATGGAAGAGGTACCCAATCTTCGGTGAAAATTTCTTCTTCTTAAGTTGGGGTAGCCTCCAATTTATAATCATATACTTCTATGCATTAACATTTCTAAGGAATCTTCATCGATGCATGTGATATTTATTGAAAGCATACAAAAAAAATTTTATGTCACATTTGGCGCATTAGTTTCTTCCACAAAACGTTGTCAGTCACACACATTTTCAATCATTCATGTACTTATTCTCATTTCAATATTTTAATGATATGGACCCAAACCACACATTCTATGAAAGTTACCAAACCATATTCAATCATGTGTGCAACATACTTTTCCAAAAACAATTTTATCCATTCTCTATTTGTTCACCAAACAATTTGGAAAATAATGGGACACAATGCAACCATCAATACATTTTCCAACAAAATATGTATGATCCTTTTTATTGAAAACTCTCTAATATTCCATGATAGATTGTCCAAAAATAAATCAAACCTTAATCAACCTAGTTTATATTAACAACAAAAAATATCCCAACGCAATTTTCAGTAATGAATAGCCTTCGTTCCTACAATCTATCCCTTTGTATTTATTCTCAATCTCTATATAAATTCGATGAAGCACAAGATGTAAACAAAACCTGATTCTCAATAAACAATTTCTCTAAATCTATATGTTTATTTTAGAAATGATAGGTGTATAAAAGGGCATTGGGTATGAATTGGGTTACATTGTTTTCGAATACTTCCTCATAATACCAAAATGGATTCTTCTATTCGAATTTTCCCTCATTGTAACTGGTAATTCTCTTTCTATGTGACTCATTCAATTTTATGTTCTCAATTCACCACAATCCTATAACCATTCACTATTACATGCTCTTCTTCAACTATAATAAAGTATCATTCTACTTCTTTGTGACATTGAATTTATCAATTCTCCACCATTAGAAATAATCCAAACAAACTGAATTTTTACTTGTAGAATTAAAAAATGTGCACCCTGGATTGTATCTCCTCCATAAACCTACATTACATCCACAAACAGATTAAAATAGTTAATTAAACTGAAGAAAGGGTAAGAATCATAACCTATTCATCCATAGGGTGGCGGTTGGACACCGAGGATCAACTGGTGATTCTCGAATAGGTTTGCTGACAGCGGATTGGATAATATTTTTTCCACTTGATCACTAGTTACAACATGATGAATTTTTTTAACTCCTTGTCCAAATTTTTACATGATGGAGTGATAATTGATTTCAATGTGGTTTATACTAGAATAATTGATATGATACATCTTAATATCAATCATGATCTTGTTATCACAAAAAATAAGTATTTGATATTTATCTACATCACCCATATCATATAAATGTTCTTTCATCCAATATATTATTATTCATGCCATTTTAATTGATATATACTCTGCTTCAGTAGTATTAAGACACGTACTTTCTTATTTATTACTCAACCAGCACACACATTTCATTACAATAATGAATTCTCTATCACTTGTGTACTTTTTGATGATTTTTTAAATGCCTCCTTATGTTCTTTCATAGATATAATTTCAAGGTGAGCATCTATGTATATTACAAAGTTGAGATCTATCCTTTTGTAGTTAAGTAAAATAAGATTAAGACTATTGTATTGTACATGGTGGGGTCTACAAAAGATATATCCATCTGATTTACATGTTTTTTTCCAATCCAAATTAGAGTCGACATTGGTTTGGACTCATGCATATTGAATTTATTCAATAACTCTCTTGCATAATTTCATTGAGAGATAATGGTATATTCTTTCAACTGAGTCTCTTGTAGTCCCAAGAAATATGTTTGTTCACCAATCATAGTCCTTTAAAATTTTAACTTCATGTGATTGGAAAATTCATCCACTGATCCGTCCCATAATCCACCAAAAATAATATCATCATCATACACTAGTTAAATGATCAAATATTTTTGAGAATTATTAACATAGTTTTTATGATTGACGCCTAATATTATGAATTGAAGCTTATTCAGATAATAATACATATGAGAATATTGGACTCATGGTTTTAGTCATTCTATAAAGGCTTCTTCATCAACAGCGTTTTTCAAGAATGATGTCTTCGAAATCTATCTGATAGACATTATATACTCTTTGAATCTCCATATAAAAGAATAACCTGATCGACCCTAGTATCACCACTAGAGTGTCTATTTCTTTGAAATAAATTAATCAACCATATTCATAACATGTACACATTACGTGTTCATTATTTCAGATCACATATCAATTCTCTAGAAATTTATTATTGAGGATCCATTTGGTTCCAATAGTATTGTGATATTCAGGTATAGTAACACAATCCAATGTTTTTTTCTGGACAATCTGATAAAGTTCATCATTCTAGAATTTATCCAATGATTTATCTATAATAGATTCTTCATACAAGTATGGTACTATAATTGATAAGATGGAATATTGTGCATCATTCCTCATTCTCCATGTATCTGTGGGTGTCGTCCAATTCCCAATGTTGTTGGAATGATCATTATAAGGGATTTTATATCTATTGTGAGTTTTAGAATATGTATCTACTTCCGTCATTTTTTCTTATAACTTGTTTTCCGAATCATTTTATTTGTGTCATCATAGAATAGTATACTATCCTTAAACTATTTTATCTTTTGAATCACTATCTTGACCCCTGATCATGATATCTGAAATTCCATATCCAATGACATGATCATCATGAAATATTCATAATAATCTTTATTTATAATAATTGAAATAATTATTTTATAAGCTTATTTATAATTCATTATTGGTTTCCCCATCTTTTGAAAAAAACTCATCATCTTTAAAATGGTGGCTCTCATCATGAGTGGATTTCATGAAATCCCAGTATATAGAAAACTCAAAAATTATTCTTAATCTTGTGACTATCCATATTGGATAACATTCAAAACATCACTAAGTATAATATTATGGATCACTTATTATTTTGGATAACATAAATATGGTGAATCCAAAATGAAACCTTATTTATCCGAGGTATCTAGAAAATACCCTCTTCAAATTCATATTATAATGATTTGTACTAATATTTTTATTTAAAAATTTAATTGACAAACCTTTTAAATATGGTGAGTTCATTTGACTGGATGTCAAGATTTAACATACATGTCTAATTCTAATGTTATTTCCCTAATAACTTGATCCACCTTCAATTCCCAACATTATAAACATAAATATAATACATATATGATTAGGGGAATAATGTGGCTCTTCCTTACTTCATCAATATAAACTATAAGTTTGAGATAATCTCATCAACCATGTTTCTCTATTTTCTCTAGTCATCATGATTACACCAGTTAGAATTTTGTTTTGATTTATGATGATGGATCATGGATCACTTCACATACTATTCTACATTATGTAGAAAAATTCTCATATAGGGATCCTTCATGGATGATATCTTCTTACGTCCCTTATAAAATGATTCTTTTTCTATAATTTTGATTAAAATTCCATTAACAACATGACCAAGTTTCTTCCATAACATACCCATTACATCATTAACAAATGTGTTTCGTTTTTTTTTTCAGAAACTCACAAGAACATTTCCTTCCACAATGTAATATTTTCCTTTTCTTTTAAACTGAACCTAGCTTGTGCATCATCAAGATTCCTCAATATTTCCAAAACCATTGGAAATAAATCTAAAATCCCATTATGATATGTGAAAAAATATTTGGATCTTTGATAGGGGTTCATTTAAGTGTCATCCATTGTTGTAGTTCTTTTTATGCACTATTGGTTAGCTTCATGTATTTAGAATCATGTTTCTTTTCAGCTTCCAAACATGAGATCTTATTAGGATAATTTCTATTTAGAATTTTCATATAATTTCTTCACAAGGAATCTTATTTATACATATCCTGATTTTGTGGTCTTATTTTCATAGTACTAATTAAATAATGGTGATATAATAATGTACGAGTATTGTGATGACATCCATTTCAAACATCCTAGATATTATCAAGATTCTCAAATATGTTTACTGTATAGAGGTGATTCTGGAGTATTGATTTTACTTATTCATATATGTTTTTCTCCCCTTTGATATATGATTATTTTGTGCTTTTATATTTTGATGATTGTACAAAAAATTTAATCCACAATACACAAATATCATGTATGACAATCATTAACATAGAAATCAAGATCTCTCTATATCACTTTTATACTTTTTCTAGGTCTTCTTTAGAAATTACTGATCTCCTTTTGGGAAACCAACTTATGTTGTATTTTTCCTATCCACCCAAGTCATGGTTTTAGTTTCTAATCTCCTTTATTCATCCATAGTAGTAATTTATTTGTCATAAAGCCTCCATAATTGAAGATAAATGGTTTATATGAATTAACACATGTTTGTTTTGATCGTACCTATTTCATCAAATATTCTTTAGATAAATCCTAAAAAGATGTCAAGTTGTTTTTATCAGATGTAGGAGATATTTTAACTTTAGAATGAATCATTATGTATTGAGTAGAAAAAAAAATATTTCATTCGTTTTTGAATTATCAATATATTTCTTCTCAAGATTGACCAAATATTTTTCCTAATCAAGAAATTTCATAATGTGGATTATTTTTTGATATTCTAACAAAATCATCTTTCCGTTATAATGATTATTTATTGTAGAATCTTCTTCATGATGATTAAGAATTTTATTTTGAATCAATGTTTCCTGTTCCTTGATAATTTAGATATTCCTTGAAATTTTAGACCCTTCACATCTGTATTATTTCAAAAAAAAATTTCAAGCACTGGATATTTTCATCGATATCATTTTTTACTCTCACATTATTGTCAACATATTTGATGTATTTTCAGTAATTTGTTTAATGTTCCCTCTTTTTTTCATCAAAGGATAAAAACATTATAGATATCATTCAACATTCAATAACATTCCCTTGCGTTACTTTTTCCATATAATCAGATTCTTCTTCCATCCTGGTGATCTGTACTTGAAAAAAATGAAAGATTCAACAAAAAACGACAACACATTCATTAGGAATATTAGTAAATTATTTTTTCAATATCTCATTTAAAAATTAATTTTATTTTTAAAATTTATCAACATCACTACTTGATCTAGGATATTTATTTTGTAGAAAAATTTATAAGTGACAAAACACACATCCTAATCATTTAAGGATTTTTATTTACATTAGGTGGAAAGGTTATTCTTATCATTACATTACAGTCCTGATATATATTCATTTTATGAATGGCATTGAGGACAAGATACTTCCTATTATTTAGATAAAAGGGAGTTCATTAACTATCTCTTCTCTTTTATTTGTGTTCATCATGGTATTACTAGATAAAGACATCTTATAATAGTTTTCTGGATGTTTATCAATACTAAAAATAATTAAAGACATAGTAAAGGAACTAAAATCATCAGTAGGGAAAAGATTAATTTTAGAGTATCCTACATATTTGAATCATCATCTCTAAGACCAATTGTAGGACCACAAGACACCCATAAAGGAGAGGGGTGAATTCTTATCTCAAAAATTTATTTTAATTTAATAGATATCATTTCAATGTTCCTAGGAACTAATTAAAACTATATGGAATATTAGAGTAGTAATAAAACATTCATATGCAGAATGTCAACATAATAGTTTATCTTGGTTCACCACTAAGGGATATGTCCAATTTGAATATAATTAAAAGGTGCGGGTCATACATAAAAACACCAATATTCACTCTTTGTGGTGTACAATATTTCAATCATAGTCACTCTACTTCAAGAAAACTACCTTTACATTGATTTTAGTGATAGCACACTACATCCCTCCGAACACTTCCACTGATTCCCACTTTCAAACTATTGCAGAGGAAGATTTAATTATTTTATCAACTTGATGGTATCTTCTACAATTAACATTTAATTATTTGTCTATATCCTTCACAAAACTCTCTTCTTCAATCAAAACAATGAAATAAGGAATTCGAATGCACTGATAAAAAAAACGGATGGTCAAGTCTTGCAGGATTCACACATTGTAATTGCACGGAACAAGAACTCTATAACTTAATAATTGGGATGGTTGTGAAAGATGACTATCAGGCTACCTATATTTTTCGTGCAACCCAAATTATTCATGAAGTTACACCATATGTTTCCCTTGGTCTTTTATTACTATAAGAATAATTTTCCTAAAAGTTTTTCTTTCTACTTATCTTCTATGTGCAAGTCATTCATCCCTCAAATGGAAATAAAATCTGTTGAAGAGTTCTTCTTCTCTAGTGGATGTGGCCTCCTATTTATAGGCCATGTTGAACCTATAGGCATGTTACTAATTTATCTTACTCGATGCATGTAAGATTCATTTCAAGTAAGCAATGCTAATTTGATGACTCATTTGGTGAATAAGTTTCTTCTTCACAATCATGTCTTTCACACACATTGTTCATTCTTACGCGCAATTTTTGTGTTTTAAATATATTGAAGAGATGAACCTGAAACATAAATTTTAAGAATGTAACAAAAACATATTTTTTCTTGTGTGAAAAATACTTTTCCAAAATCAATTTTATCAATTCTCCAATTTTTAGACCATAAAATATGGTAATCAACGGGAAACGACACTACCTTCATTATTTTTTCGTTCTTAATGTATAATATCTATTTCCATACAAAATAATTGAGTTTACAAGTAAGTAATAACTTCATAAAACTCAAACATTGATCTACCTTGTGCAGATTGACAACAAACTCAAACAGAACTACATTTTTAACAATGAATAGGCTTGGATCGAGCATTCTAATCCCAAGATACCATGAAGTGTTTAATGATTGATATGTAGAGATTTTTTTATGGGAAAATGGTTTTATTAATGAAAATAATATTATTTATTTTATCCTTTCATATGTAATGTGAAATTCAAGTATGTATTTATTTTAAAAAATTTACAAAACTATTCTATCCGAAAAGATATGATTGCTTGAATCTAGTGGAAATTTAATAATATAACTACTGGCTCTTGGATATTTAAGTTATGGTAATGACAATAAAAATAATAAAATAATTTAAGGGCTGTCTAATAGTTACTACTTGAGCATTAATAATTTCAATTTACTCTAAGATGGTATATTTTTTCAAAAAAATAATGCTTTATTAAACCAAATATTAAAATTAATTTTTTTCACCTTTCGAAAATTCATAAAATAATATTTTTTTAAAATTTATATTGAGAATTTAATAATTAGGTAATAAAATAAATTTTATTTGTAGGCATATAAATATATTAATGAGAGTAATGTTAACAACCACAGTAATGGTAAAAGGGTTGTTTTAAATTAATTTTTTCTGTAATCCTTATGTAAATTTTTTTTGATAAATTAAATTGATCTATATTAAAAAGTTAATCTAATATGATGATTAAAAATATAAAAAGATAAATAATTTATATAGGTAAAAATGAGCTCACATAGTAAAATCCAATAAGGTAAAAGTGTTAAACCATACAGTATAGGACATAAAACATGTTAAAACATCAATCTTATGTATTTTATGATTACTTTATCGACCATACCTCAACCTATATCCATTATTTTCTACAATTGGATCAATTTATCATTAATATTTCACTTATTATTACAAAATTAATGAACATGTTAGGTATAAAAGATCCCTTCACCCGCCCAAATTTCCTCACACTAAAATCCCATTAGTTCCAACAAAATCTAGCCAAATACCTTCTAAACACTCAAATCCACAAGGTAGAGAATTTTTTATTCCAAAAAGACCACTATTAATTGTTTAATTTATTTTTCAGAATAGTTATTCCAATGAGTAATGAAAAAAATTTCCAAATCAATAATTTTGTTTACTATTTACATCTATCTTTTTAATCTACCTCAATGACAATAAAGATATCCTAAAAATCTATAAAACGTCACCAATATAAATAAATTTAATTATATTTATGTAAAACACATTCCTTTATTATCCTCATAAAATAAATACACAAACCATTCATACAAAAGAACTACCACCTCCATGGACAAATTTTTTTTTCATCGCAGAGTTACATGGACGGTTAAAAATGGTTATAAAATCAATAAATGTTATAGTTATAAAATTATCGTAAATCTAAAAATATATTTATATTTATACCTTCTATTTTTTATATATAATTTAAAAAATGTTCCCTGTGTACATGAGAACTACTCCTCCATGGAACAAAATATTTCATTTTTCATTTTTCCTCCCTGAATACCTCTTCACGAATGAAGAAAAAACTTATATAATTAAAATAAAATGTTATAAATAATTATCATGTAACTATTCAATTAAAATGAATAATATAACAATAATTAATTTGGTTTCAAAAAATGATAATAAATATCATCATTTTAAAAGAACGTGTGAACCAGTAAAAATCACTATGATTTGGTGATGACAATAAACTACGAATAACTAATAATTATATAATTAATGATTATAATTAATGTGTATATAATTTAGTGTATATTAATAATATTATAAAATGGGTAATTAATATGTTTATTTTTAATATATACCGTGTTTAAAATAATTCATGTGTGTCTCCTAATAACCCTTTTTATTTTATTATTACTAAATTGGGAAGGAGTTTTCTCTTATGATTTTATTTCTGTGGGAGACATTTCACATCCACCACTTGATTTACTTTTTTTTATTTATACCAATGTGAAATATTTTTATCTTAACATTTGGATAAATTAGTCGATTTACAAATCCATAAATTTTTCAATTTTTAATTTTTTTAAGTATTACTACAACTTTAAAAGATTTCCAATACTCAAATTATCTTATTGTATTTTAATTATACATTTTAACTATGATTTTATAATATTTTTTATTTCTCCCAATTAGGATATTATAATTAAATTAATCCTTTTTAATGGTGATTATTTTTTCATATCAAACACATCTTCTTCTATAGAGTTTTTCATCATAAATATCAATTTTGTTAAGAATAATTATGAACCTCACTATGTGATCTCATTTTCTTGTACATTATTATTTACACATCCTATAAATAATCCCCTTATTTTTTAACAAAATCATTAAATATATTATTTCATGTAACCATAAAATATTAGTTTATTACTTTTCAAATTGTATGATAATCAATATTTTTATAAAATGGTTTTCATAAAGAGTATTATAAAAAAATTATTATTTTTCCTTCAATGATCATATGTTTTATCTTGCTCTCAACAAATCTTCAAAAAATACATCTATTTTCTAACCCTAATTTTTTTATATTTACATAAAAACAATACTTTAAAAATATCGATATCCAAAATCTCAAAATAAATTTTTGAAAGTGATCCAAAACACCATTTTCAATAAAATTTTAAAAATAATTAATGAAAATTATTTTTATTATTTCACATCATTTTTTCGCTTTATGTATATTAAATATATCTCATATAGATTAAAATTTTATGAATCAGCATATGAATTAATTTATGAAATACTCCATTTTGGTGATTGAATTTTTTTATCACCCGATCTAATTCTTAAGGTCATTTTATAGGAATCAATTTTTAAATGCAATGAAACCCATTTTAGTTTTATCTGTTACATATGATATGCTGAAGGATTGATAAGATAAAATAATATGTAATAAATATAACCATTAAAATATAGATATTGAATTGGAGAGTATAAATAAAAGTAGAAACATTATGAAATTTATCTAAAATGAAAAGTATATGTAATTTTTAATAATAAAACAATAAAATTAAATTATTATAGAATATTAACTAATGAAATTATTTTAGATATATATTTATATATATTAAACTAAAAAATTCCATTTTATTTTGTATTAATATTTCTATATTATGGATATATAATTATATTAAATAAATTTACCAATAATATATACAATATAATAAGATAACATTTATCTAATAATATAAGTACCCATTACTTTAAGAATCCATATTTATAATTTCAATAACTTGGATTGAATTTTACTGATTTCCTATGAGGTTTTAGGTTTCACATTTTAACTAATTTAAAAAAATATTTAAATATCAATCCCTTACAATTATAATTGGCATATTATAATCAATATCCACTTCCCAAAAAATATGATTACAAAATTTAATATTTATTTTATTTATAACACTTTTCATTCAATCATGATGTGTCACCATTGAAAATTCTATAATCCATACACATCTTTAATTCTTATGAAATACATTTAAAAATTTATTATGATAAAAAATCATATAAAGGGATATAAATTTAATGTGAAATAATAATCCCTTTTTAATATTCTGGAAAACCCATAAATAATTTTTCTGTTACTCATAATAAACTATGTACTCATAATTTCCATTACACGCATATGTAATCAAAATTGAATCCAAATTCTTTTATAAAATATTTTTTATCACATAATGAAGAAAATATAATAATAATGACAGTCACTTAGGTATGCATGATAACTCAAGAATAGAAACCGATCTCTTTAAAAAATTATAAAATTTTATAAAACCAATATTTCATTTCTTTAACAAATGAAACCAAATGTTTCCCTTTAAATCTCGGAAAAAGAATTGAAAATCTATATAGGTGTGTTAGAAAATTATGATTACAAACATCCTTATATGAATCTTGCAATGGAATAATATAACGAGATTATTCAAACATCAATAAGGAGTAATATATCACTAGTAAACTATATTACTTCACCAAATTCATTAGAGTGTTTCATTGGGCTCAGAAGTCATCAGAGCTATTTTGTTCCCACCCAACATTTATATAAAATATTCAAGGACCATAAAATTTCTAAAACATATATATATTTCATTTTAACTATGAAATTTATTACAATATAATTATATTCGTTTAAGGATGAATTTATTTATATATCCCAAAAAAATTATAATGAATTTTCCTTTCCATTGAAAATAATTTTGAAAACTAAAAAATTCTAAAAAATATAGAAAAATATATTATTTAAAAATGGACATATATTATTTTAATAAAATATTAATGTATTAAAATTTCCATGATGTTATGAAAAATCTTTTTTAGATAATCATAACCAAAATGATTCAATTAATTGTCATGTAATGAAACTTTAAAAACTCATTTAAAAAAACATAAAAATATTCCTTTTAATAAATTCTATAGAAAATTAAAAATAGATAAAAATTACCATTAGAAGCTTATTAATTATATATGATGGAATTATTGAATACATTTTAGACAACATTGACATGAAAGAAAAATATTTTGACCAAAATCATTAAAACATGATTTCAATAAGAATGTCCATTACATAGTGTCATAAGTCAATTAATTCATTTGTATAGAATATTGATTACAAAATATATTAGTATTATAATTTATTAAGAAAAACATTCATGTTTATTAAAATATCATTATTCCTTTTATCCCCTTGTTTTATTTATTTTGTAAATCATTTATATTTATGTTATTAAATTTTTGGATGTTCTGTTCATAAGTAGAAAAATGATTTCGATAGGTTGATTGTGGACTACGGGATCATGTCTCTTTAATATCTAGAATCCAAATAATTGGAATATATAAAAATTCATTTTTTATGACCACCCATTGACGGTTTATATGAAAAATAGATCCCATCATGTTGTTGAGGTAGTAGTCTACATATTTGAATGAGTGGCAATATCATTTTAAATGGATGAAAGGGTAAGAATATATAACATATATTTTAATTTTATAATCCTAATTCAGTAATAAATATTATATACATTAATTTTATATATCATTTTAGTCAACCTTATGAACTGGTGATGGAACATGTTATACATTTATTTTTTGAGGCTATAGTCCACACACACACATATGCAATATTTTTTTTTCACATAGGATGTAAAAGGATATTGAAAAGGATTTTCTCCAAAACATTATAAAATTTATATATATTTAGTACATATATTTTATTAGATAAATATTCATATTGATTATTTCTAGGTTGTGGAATAAGAAATAGACTTTGAAAAAATCATTTAAGAGTTATATCAATTTTTTGAAAAAACCTAATTTTCATTAAATCTTAAATCTTATAGGTTGGGATTTAATGAAAACCCAAATCTCAGAGACATGTGGAAGTATTTTTTATAGGAATTTGGGTAGTTTTAGTCTATTCAAATGGAAAAAGATGAGTGATTATGAGTGGAAATGTGTTTCTCTTTTATAAGTGATGTGAGTAGAATTCTTCTAAATACATGAAATATTAAAATATAAATGTGTATAAATCATTTAAAATGAATATAAGGTGAAATATATTATAATATCTTTATGAAATGTATAAAATAATTGATCCAAAAAATCTTTTATAATTTTTATTGTCATTTTAATCCATATATTTTTGTTTAACCCCCACATTAACCCTACTTAACCTTAACATTCATTACACATTTTATTGTATTTATGGGCCATGAATGTAATTTTCAAAAAAAAAGTGGTATATTCATGGACCATTGATGATAACAATAAAAATTTAACTTGGATTTGAGTTTATATATTATTTTTTCCATTATAATTTTATTTCAAAATAAGTTTAAAACATCAAATAATATTTAAAGTCAATCTTGTGACCAGTCAAAAAAATTTACCTTAATATCATAACAGAAAAAAATGAATTGTAATATAAGTTATTTAACCACTAAATATATATTATAACTATCCAATAATTTTATATATTACAAAATATTAAAAAATTAATATTTTTAAAATATTTTTCTTACATTTTCCCTTCTTGCACAAGCATTTTGTCAGTGTTCTGTAATGATTAAAGTTAATTATATCATCACAAAAATGTAAAAGTAAATTATGTTCATAAGAATAATTTATTTTCATTCGAAATAAAAATGTAAAAACTATAATATCATCTTTTTATTTCCCTGAAACCATATTGAAGATCTTAATAAAAAGAGTGACATTTTGTAATTATTATTTACATAAAATAATATAAAGCTCTATAACATATAAAAATTGATAAAAAAATATTAATATTATAAAATATAAGATAATTTTTTTTGAAATAATATCTTCCATTTATATCAAGAAGGCATTTTGTTCTTTTAAAAACTATTTTTATCAGAAATTAAACTATATTCCACTTTTACTATAGTGGGAAAAAATCTAGATATGTTATTATTGACATTAAAAATTTAAAGTGAAACCATTAAGAAATTAGTTCATAGAAATTAAAAATATTATATTAATATTTTTATGATTCATTATATACATGTTTCAGAAACTAAATTTAATATAATCCCACAAAAAATAATGAATATTAATTTTTTCTAAAAAAATGTTTTCAAGCATAATAGTAAACTTATACTAAAATTAAATAAAATAGTGATCCCTATAGAAATAATTATATAGTGTTTGATAAACAGAATAATATGTTAATTTGAAAAAAATAACAAATATAATTAGGCTCTTAAATTACTTTATTTCAGTAATATAAATTATTGTTTTACAAAAACCTGTATTTTTCCAAGTTTAGTAAAATATCAATATTTTCAGATAAATTTCATAACAAAATATTAATATTTTATTTAAAATATGAATTAAAAAAATAGTTTACATTTTATCATGTAAAATTTTAAATGTATTTCTTAATTATTCTTATTATACTCACAGAAATTGAATCAAAATCATTTATTTATTAAAATATATTTTGTTGGAATAAAAAGAATTTATTCTCATTATTTTACTAAAAAATTAAGTTATTTATAATTATTTTTGATATGATATGTAATAAAATCATTTAAATAGATTTATTTATCTAATATAAATAAATTTAATCTATCAAAATTAAAATATATTTCATATATGAAATCAATTTTCTGAAAAATAACAATTTTTCAATCAAATGATTTTAACTATATTATTATCCTACTGATAAATTATGTATGATTGATTATTAATTTCTTTAAAGAAAAAATTTATATATATATTTTATATTTTGGATTATCTTATTTATACCCACCAATCCAACAACTATGATATTATAGTCATTTTAAATAAAAATATTTCTATAGTATATCATGGTTTGTCTAATCTCGATGTTTCATTTAGTACATGCCTTTGTACATAGAAATAATTTAAGGTATATATATTAAATTCTATTGGTGTTACATTATACCACCATAAAGATATTTTATCCATATTATTTAATCTATTATCCTAATAAATTTTTTTAATGAAATTTGACCAAAATTCCTAGGTGTTAATGATAAAACATATGATCATAAAAGTTTTTTATATATTTAAAATATCATTTTTAAAAAATACACATTTTTAAAAGTGATTATAAAACAACTTTTTTATAATATTAATATTGAAATATGATATTCATTTGGAAAAAACATAATTGAGTTCCCAAATAAAGAGAAATTTTTTATAATGATAATATATGGAAAATGAAGATAAATCATCACTAAAGATGAGGAAAATTATTCTCAACATTGTTTTAATTTTAAGAAAATAATTTCATCTAGGAGAAATAATAGAAATTAATTTCATTACAATACTGGGATTAATGATAATAAATTCATCAAAAATGATTGTATAAGGATGTTATTTAAATTCAAAATTATATCTTCATTGAGTTTTATGGATTGTTTTACAATCAAGACACGAAATATAAAAATAAATTAGATTTGAATATATACATTCTTGATTTCTGTAAACCCATAAATTCCATATCACCCATCAATTTCAATTCATGTTGTTTTACTCATACACTTCATTCTATATTATAAATGATAAATGATGAATATAGCATTCCAACGGAACTAAAAATAACATTAATTGGATCACAAGATCTATAAATCAATGTTAATTAATTTCTCCTAATTATTTCACATAACCAATGAAATAATATTTATCAAAATATAAGGTAATATATTATATGAATAAATGATCATATAAATAAATAAAAAATAAAATTCCAAAGCTAATACAACAATGCCAAAATTAAAGCATAAATAATTCGATAAATAACCAAAACTACAACTCTTCAAAATATACCTATTAAAAACTAATCCCAAAAGAATGGAATTATTTTATCTAATATTTTTCAAAGATTAACATACCAATTATCTCCAAATAAAATCAATCAGTCCTAAATTCACATATTAAAAATGTGCATTCCCTGAACATATAATCCAAAAAATATGATAAACTTTTCAATAAATTATATGAATCACCATAAATACAAAAAAATAAATTATTTTATAAGAGATAATTCAACATTAATTTTTCATGTAAAACCCCATATTAGATTATAATATTTAAATTTCATTCAATTATATAATGTTCATAATATAGTTAACATATTCAAAAGTAAATTTATTCACGTATTAGCTAAATCAATATTTAATCCCATGGTTATATTTATTAAATTTCATATGTACCCAAAATGAATTAACCATTTAATCCAAATCAACCCCAATTAACATTACATCCAATATTTATTAACCCTAATGTCTATAAGAACCTTTCAAATTATTTCTATAATATATAAATATATTTTTAGACAATTAACATTTTAACTATAATTCATGGTAAATTTTTGGTTATATATTCCTCAAAAAATATTAATTTATCCTATTAAAAAAATATATAAATTGAAGCAATGCCGTTAAAATTAAGATTGTTCTTGAATTACCATTGTTATCCATAACATACAATTTTTTTGTAATAAAATAATAATATCTTATTTTAATCATTATACTTATTTAACCATAAAGGTATCTAAAATACATAAATTATCCTCATTTTATATGTTCTCATCCTTTAATGTTAAATAATACCTTTGAACAATATTAACTATAATTACCCATTTATTCAACAACTAATTATTATGTGTTTAATAGATAAGAATAAATTTTTTATATTCACTTGAACATTTAGGTTTATAGTTTTTTACAATTAGGAAAATAATATTATATATCAAAAAAATTAAAAAATAGTGAATTCAACTCAATATCATTATTTCCAAAAAAAATACTATTTATAAATTAAATTTACTATTTCATTGAAAACAGTTTTCCTACAATTAGTATGTGTCAGGAAAGTCCTAGATTTAATTTCTACACATCCTAAACCCTAATGAAAATATTTTTAAAACCTAACCTGATAAACATATTTCACTTTAAAAATTATAAAATGAAAGTAAAACATTATAGACATTTTTAAATTTCATGAAAACTTATAAGGAAATACATCTTACTAAATAAAAAAATTTAGACAAAAATTCATTAGTTACATATGCAATAAAATTTAGAGAATAAAAATTCAACTAATTTATTTTGATATAATAATAATGAAAATATCATAATCGGTATAGTTACATTTTAAAACAAGAGAACTCTTAAATTTTATTCACCTTTATAATATTGTAACATTTTTTTAAATAAATACTTTATTTTCCTACATTATTATATTAAAATATTTACAGTAAAAACCATAAAAATCATTGAAATACATATAGGTATACTGCCTTGTTTTACTTAAAATCACCCTTAGAAAAGAATATTTAATGAAATTATATAACTTGATAATACAAATATCTCTTTAAATTAATCTTTCATCAGATAACTATGCCACATTAAACTATGCATTGGCGAGTATACCAAGATCATCCATCATATATTCTATTTGGGTTTCATCCATCATTTATATAATATTTTCAAGAAGCAAATAATAAATATAACTAATATATATTTCATTTTTACTGTGAGACACATTTTACAAGGAATTAAATCTCATATAAATAAATATTCACTAATCCAATTAAAATGTGAATATGTTCCCATTTATTCAGAAAATGATTTATAAAACTAACAATTTATAGAATATTGAGAAATTTTTTCATGAAAATAAAATGGAAAACTATATTATTGTAAAAAATTAATGAATGGTTGTAATGGTGGAAAATTTCCTTAATTTGATAATAATAAAAAAATATCCTATTCAAACATTGGTAAAGAATGTACAAAATGAATCATATAGAAAATAATGAAATGATTCCTTTTATTTTGTTGTATATAAATACAAAAATATTTAATACCAACCATGAAAAATAATACTACATATAAATGAGAAAATTCATGGAAACATTTAAAAAATAATTGATATGGAAGAAAATGTTTTGTAAGGAAATTTTTATTATAGGATTTTTAAAGGAAATTTCTTTACATCAATTCCCAACATGATTTCATTATATAAGTTGTTATTTAAGAAAAATAAAATAGTTTTATTGTTTTTAAGGGACCTTTTCAGGATCATTCCATTATCATTATAAAAAAAATTAATACTATTCACTTTTATGGAAATTTTTTGAAACAATAATGCCTAACTATGTAGACAAACACTATAACAAGTAACAAAATTATTTAAAACAAAATTAATCCTATTGAAAAAAATTCCTTTAAATAATATTCATTGATAGATTTTTTACATTTTAATAGGGGTATTCACTGATAATAACTTCAAATAGAGATTCCAACTTGTCCCACACTTACAGGAACTCCTCCATAGCTATTTTTTTGTTGGATCCTCTAAAAATTATTAAGTGTTTTTTTACATACACTCACTTTTCTCTTCATTTGTTTCAACCTGAATAAGTCCTCCATTCATCCTTTTCTCATCTTACATAGAAGCATGTATGGTTAGCACATTCTACACAATATCTTCCTTAGACTTATTAGCATCTCCCATTATAATTCTATTATCTCAGGATCTCCTTCTGGATAACAATTAAACCTTTCTTCTTCATCCTTGTACAGAGAAAAAAAATGAATTTATTCTCCCTCCCCTCTCTTAGATCATCCCTTCCTAACCTTAACTCCATAGGTTCCCTCTCTTTCACCGTAACTCCCTTTTCACCCACCTTAATTGGAACCAAGACAACACTAATAGAAAAGTTAAACTTTCTTATTTTAAATAATGGCATTGTCCAAAGAGATTCATATGGTCTCTGTTCCATCTTTGTGTTTTTTTCATTGACTACAGACCCTATTGTCACTGTTCTTGGAAAATCAGTGTTGTCTTTATGAGGAATATATTTCTTTACTTTATAAACTGGGAAATTTACATGGATAATAATTCCTCTATTCCCATTCCTTGACCATTAAATATCACTTAAATACCCCTGGGTATCCTGCTCATTGTCTGACCATGATTTTTAATCTGATTCTTGGCCACCAAATTCAGAATCCTCAAGAGACCTTGTACTCTTCTACTTTCCTTTCCATATTGGATTCACTATTTCCCAACCTCCTAGAACCAAATTCTCCTTATAATTCATAAATAATATATTAAAATAGTTCTTAATATGTAATGAAATTAATGTAACATGGTGACTAGGAGACCATTGCAGTGGAGGTCCCAGATACTGGGTAAAAATAGCTCGAAATGGGATTTCTAGTTTGACAAAATCCTTTTTCTCACAGCCCCATCTTTAACCATATCTGAGAAAGAGGGAGAATTAATTGGGAGGGTCTTGCATAAGGTCTCCTATATTAGACATAACAAATTGGTAATGTCTATGTCCTGATTCATTCTTTTAAATATGTATTCCACCTTCAACTCTATAGACACCGAACCAAGATGCTTCTATGGAGTATCGACATTGGAGTTGTCTTCACTGACATGGGGAGGTAAATTAGTGATAGAGACATTAGAGGTATCATGCCTGCTCATCTATATTCCCTCACTAGTATGAAAGAAGATAAGTGCCATAGATGCTTCCAAAAAGTTCAAGAGTTCGTCCAGGACAAGAAGACTATCGACTACTTATTGAAAATTCCTCCACGACCAATATCATGACCCAGTCAATTTTAGGTTTTGAGATGTCGACATTAAAAAAAACCCTAGATAAATCATATGACACAAATCCATGGTCATTTAATCAAAACAATGATAGAGATAAAATAGATTTCATAACACAGGTATTATTGGAGGGTTATGAAAAGGAAACAAAATATTGGGAAACCATACCCACAAAGCTGACGGTAGAGGATCTAGGTTCATGTAAAGAATATAGGTTCATCATAGTAAGAATAATCGATAGCTATTGTAGGATTTTGGAGTGCATGACTATATAGTGATGAAATCGTCCATAGATTTAATGAGAACCATGATGTGTCGCCTAACATTTAGGGTAACCATCTCCCACCCCTAGATTCCCCAGGATGTGAACACGAGATGGATGAAGGTGTCCATCCAAGGTCCTCGCGATGTGAATCTATAAAATCCCTAAATTTTCTTACATTACTATTAAATCATTTTAATGATAAAAAATATATTAGTATCACACATAGATGATCCAACGTTTTAGTGTATTGTGAAAACTAGGACCATACATAGCAATTACAACATCAAGGATAAACATTTATTTAATTTCATCTTTTCTAGATTCTTATAGTCACTTGTCCTCTCCTTAGTTTATGTAGCCTCATAAGGATATAAATTAAAAGGGGTGTGCTAAAATCATAGTAAGAGGATAGATAA